>NW_021024977.1:2822088-2853599 GCF_004153795.1 Camellia sinensis | reverse complement strand
GAGGAGTAGGTTATCCCTACCTCAAATTCGTAGCTCAAGGGAAGAAGGTGATGAAACTCAACGTGCTCCAAAACTCAAAATTTTTGGATCAATGTAAAGCCCTCGACGATCAACCCAACTTTTGTAAAGACCAAAGGTGAGGAATACACCCTAGCTAGATCAATACCTAGAGAGAAGTTGAGGTTCTAGTGAGAGGAGCTCTCAAATAGAGGTTTTGAAAAGTAAGAGAGAGAAAATGAGTTGAAAAAGTGATCCAAAAGTCGGATCTCGAATTTATATAAAAGTCGCCCCGCTCGAGCGTCACTCACAGACTCCCGCTCGAGCGGCGGATACACACTTCCAGAACTTTTACAGAACCAGGTCTTCGCTCGAGCGTCGACCCTCACCGCTCGAGCGTCACACACAACATCCCGCTCGAGCGTCAAAACTCCTGCTCGAGCGCACAACACTGCAGAGGAGATACTAGAAGATGGAAAACTACGCTCGAGCGTCGAAAACCCCGCTCGAGCGGACAGACGACAATGAAGGGCCCGCTCGAGCGTCAAAATCCCCGCTCGAGCGTGAAGGCCAAAATCTGGGCAACTACTCTGGTTTGTAAGTCCAACCAGCCTGTAACAAACTCTCCCAACACAACCCAAGACTCAAATGCAAGGAGTAAAGGATGTAAACAAGATATATACGACAACCAATTCCGCGGAACCTAAGTCCGGATATAACAGTTAAAGAAAAGAGGAAACCGGGATCGCTATAGACCTGCTCGGTTGAAGTGGCAAAACATGAAAGAAAGGTCGAAATCGGGATGGCTGCAATGAACATGATTTTTATTAAGAAATCCACGAGTCTAGTTTCTTTTCAGCTCTTTTTCTAACTTCTCATTTTCTCTCCAAAACATGAATTTGAATATATGAAACTCTTGAAAATCAAAGGAACATGTGAAGATGAAAGCTTATATGCATCAAGGACATCAAAAACTTAACCAAAATGATGAATTCCGATGCTTCCTATCTAGCTCTTCAACCTAGCCCAACTTTTTTCATTCCTTCCCTCATTTCTTCCTTATTAATTCAAATTGGCCCCAACGTTTTCTCAATCTTAGATGCTAGGAGGGTTTACTACAAGATTTGGGATTGAAATCTTACTTTGGAACACTTTCTAGGTTGAATTTGAGCTAGAGTTTCCATCCCCTCTTCTTTCTCCTTTCTTTTCTTCCTTTCCTCCCTCCGCCTTTCTTCTCTCTTGTTTGTTCTAGTCTTCTGCAAAATTTTTTCTCTTTGTTTGGTTTTATTGAGTTGAACAATACAAAGAGTTATAGGAGATATAAATGGGGAGAGGTGCTAGTTTGTGCCACCTAGGTGTGTGCTTGCTTAATTTGTCTAATCTTACTTATTTAACTTAGTTAACCAATGTCTATACTAATTAGTCTAGGCTTAACTTCATCATGTTTAACTTAATTAATCCTAATTAAGGCTCACTAATCATACTTAATTAAAACTAATCTCGATTAGCAAAATAACATACAACATGAAATTGGGAAGCACATTAGTCTAAGATCTTTAAGCTACTCAATTAGTGCAATAGCACATCCTATGGTTTTCAAATCAAGTCTAAAGTCATCCCCTAACTCAAGGCTCAAACAAATAGTTTCGTACACTTAAGGTGTCAACTAACTTCTTCTCTTTCATAATTCTAATAAGTCCTATTTCAGATAAGCATACAACACAAGGATACATACAATAATAATATGATATGCATTATGCATGAATGGTCGGTTGTCATAGTTTATCTCCTAAATTGTTATCCTAACAATTCATATTTTTATCTCTAGAGTATTGGAAAGTAATTAAATCAAGGTGTCTTGTGATATGGAATATTCAATGGGATAGTTATTTTGAACTGAGGTATTAAAAAATGAATGATGATATAATTATAGTACATAACATTCTCTAGGGTGTCACAACTATGCTGCATGTGCGGGCCTTCTTGGCTGCACTTGCAGATTCACACAGTCTTGAATCCTCTTTTCAGCTCCGAAATTCCTCTCTTATGCAAGAACACCCCTTTCCATTGTAAGGCATGAAAACATGAAATTTTACTAACAAAACACTTGCAAGTTGTAGGAAAACATGAGGTTACAAATTTATTCAAAATACTTCATCAAAACCATGATCTCTAACAAGATTACACCAACCCTAGCTTCTTTTCATTCCTTTCTTCCATGCTCTCATTTAATCCTATCATATCTTAATATTTCCTTATATTTTTCTAGTTGTGATGATCAAAACAATGAATATAGATAGAAAACTTACTTCAAATTGAGTTTTGGAGTGCCTAATTCAAGGTCTTGAAGTCTTTTCCTTCTCTTTCCTTTTCTTTCTCTTTTCTTTCTCTTTTCTTCTCTCTCTCTGTCTCTTTCTGGTAAAATCTTTCTCCTCTTTTCTTGCTTCTATCTTTTCCAGCAAATTCTCTCTCCTCAAGACAAATTGTGTGCTTTTATAATAGGAGAGACACTTGTCTCTCTTGTGTTTAAGACTACCTCCAAGCAGGATGTGCGAGGAAACTAGGTGAGGTGTGTATATGCTGCACCTACATGCTTGCTTCACCTATGTTTTTGCTTCACCAACTCTCAAGGTTAGGCCATAATCTCACTTAGCTTAATTAATCTTGATTATGTCTAATTAATCCTATTTTGTTATCACTAATCCTACTTAACATTTTTCACTTGGCATCAAATTACCAAACACGTTAGTCTAAGATCTTTAAGCTCCTTGATTAATGAAAACAACAACTCTAACATATTAGTTCCAAGCTAGAAGTGATACCCTAACTCCTAACACAAAACAAAGGAATTTCTATTTTAAAGCTTCATACTAGCATCCATTTTGCTCCTTGTCTTCAAGCAAATTCCTAGCACACAAGCAAATATACAATGCAAGATGAGAAAGCAAGGATAAAGAATGCATATGACATGCAAGAATGTCTTGGGTGTTACAATATGTTAGGGAGTAAAATTTTTCATCTTTTATAAACTAAAAGATTTCATGCAAAACACTGATTCTGTTCACTAATGATTAAATAAATTTTCTCACGTATTTTGTGAGGTCATGTTTCTGGCCTAATCTTTTGCGGGAGTGAGGACAATTAATATCCCACTTTTTGAATAGGCTGTCATTGTAAAATTATAAAACATAACATTTCAAACTATATGTTTACATATAGTAATTGAAACATGTTAGATAAAATATAGGATATTGTAACACTCTTTTTTTGGTATACATGTGTGCTAAGTAGCACAAAAAGGCGCATTTGACACGACACGGCACAACACTAACTTGTTGGCTTGACGATTTTCAAAAAATGTAGGACAAGATACGCTTGGTATTGTGAGAATATTAGATTTAGATGTTTCTAGTTTTGTGTTAGGCTTGATCAACAACAAAAGTAACTTACACTTATGAATTATTTATTATTACTAGTGTAATATATAGGGTTCAATATTACATGAGTCCGATCATTTTTGACCCAATGGTTCCACAATTTTTTATATTATTTTAAAAGTTTTTCTTGAACACTGAGAATACCCACCATTTAAAGTGTTGTTGGTTTTAAAACAAAGGATTCCACTAAATTCTTTGTTCTTATAATACTCTATGTAGGATTCCTAGGTTAATTTTTTAATGTCAATAGATTATATTATGATTTTAGTAATTTTATTGTTGGTAGGATTTAGACTTACATGTTTTTCTATGAACGCATTGTCTTCCCAAATTAGACGGTGCAATCATATCCTTACATAATAATTATTTTATAGCATATGGCAAGATTAATTTATTCATTATTTTTCATATATTCGTGTTCGACATCATTTTTTTATAGTATGTATTGAATCGTAAAGATTCTCGATTTGATTCACTTCACGATTTGAAAATTTAGAATTTCTTCTCACGATATGGTTCTGGATTTAACAACTATGCTCCTCACTAGGAAGAGTAATATTATCACCAGCATTTGATGCAGTAGGACAACAATTTAAAGCTGGAGTTTGTAGGGCTATGTTAAGGGTTAAAGTTGAATTTCAGTGGAAAATTTAGGATTTTTTAATATTGTGGGTAAGGATGTTAGAGGTGGTCGGTTGGTGAATTCTGGGAAGATGGTGGGGAGGAGAAAGGCCAATGCAGGCTTAGAGATGAAGAGGTTGGCAGTGAGAGACCTTGAACATTTGTGTGTGGTGATTCTAGGATTAAGTAATGTGTTGATAATTGTGTTCATGTTAGGGTTGGTGTCTTGAACACTTGTGTGTGATGATTCTAGGATTAAGTCATGTGTTGATCGATGTGTTAGTGTTGGTGTCTTGTGCTATTGCATCCATGATATGTTTATATGGTCTCTAGGAGTATTGGAGCCCAAACAAACTGTTAGATAGGTGGCAAGCTCTTCCCGATGCAACAGGAAGACCCCTATGGCTTTCTGATAAGTGTGATGACAACGTATCATGTATGCAGAGGCTAGGGCTGTACACGGGTCGAGTCGGACTGGGTTTGGTACTAGCCTGTCACTCGAACTGAGTTGGGTAGAAAATTTCATCATCAATTGATTTCAACTGTACTAGTAGTCTCGAAACCATACTATTTGAAATCGACATGGCCGGTCGGATTTTGGTCAGAACCATTAGGCCAAAAATGATGAACTTTGCTCTCTCTCTTCGAACCCAAAGTCAGATGGATATGGGAGAAGAGTTTGAGAAAAAGAAAATAAAACAAAGAAAACTATAAAGATGTTCAGATTTGAGAGAAAAATAGACAAAAACACAGATAGATCTATACATATTCCTATAAATCTTCACATAGATTTAAGAGAAGAGTTGAGATTATTAAAAATAAAAAAAATAAAAAAGAGAGAGAAAGAACTGTAGCGACCCTAATTTTCTTAAGTCATTTATTTATTATTATGATTATTATTATCTTATTTTATTTTTGACTTTATTAATTGTGTGGTCACATGAGAATTTAATGTGATATTTAATGAATTGATTATGTGGTCACATGAGAATTTTATGTTTTTGCAAGATCTAGATGATTTTCGAAATCATCCTTTAATTAGTTTTGAGAAATTGATTGTTGATTTCAAGAAGATGAGTGATTTTGAAAGAGGGTTTAATTTCTTTTTCTTTTAGAAATTGAAGGTTTTGAACCATATTGATTGAAGAAAGATGATTTTGGGGGGATTCTTCTAAATATTTTGGAGATGAATGGTTTTGGTAAGAAAACCTTGAAATTGGGTCTTTTCTTTGAAAGATGTTGGAAATCCTTAGAGGATGTTGTCATGTTTATTTTGTGTACCAAACTAAATGGATGTTTTGAAAATTGTTTGTTTATATATAAATGACGAATTTTGTGAAAAAAATGAGAAATGTTGTTTATTTTGGAAATTGTTGTCAAAATATTGATTTAGTCTTGAATTAACTAAATTGTTGAGATTGCT
This sequence comes from Camellia sinensis, assembly GCF_004153795.1. Lineage (NCBI taxonomy): Eukaryota > Viridiplantae > Streptophyta > Magnoliopsida > Ericales > Theaceae > Camellia > Camellia sinensis. The sequence continues at coordinate 2,848,121 of NW_021024977.1, read as the reverse complement.
CGAAATGTGGGAATTACGTTATTCTCTTGAATGAATTGGATATAAAAGTATATATATATATATATACATCTTGTGGAATTGTGTTGAAAAGGGGATTGGAAATTTTGATCACAATGGTATATTTTGTGGAACAATTGAATATGGAAGTAATGTTGCATTGCATTATTAAGCATGCATTGGCATTTCAATTCATTGGACTTTGTTAAGTTTTGGAAATTTGCATTGAGAAAAGAATGTTGGGAAATGAGTTTTCATGAAATGGTTTTGGGGTAAATACGGTCGAGCCTTCTGGTTAATACTGATAAAAATGACAATTGGTAGTACTCGTATAGTCTACTTGCAAACACCGACCTAGGGATTAACAGAGTTCTATTTACTGCCCCCTTTAATTAAATTGATAAATTTTGAACAGTTGAAGTTTGCAAAACATCATTGAGCATGACTGTTTTCAAAAGATGAAGATGTGTTTTATTTTCAAAAAGGTATGGCATGGTACGTGCATTTATCTCTTGAGACTTGTGTAAAATGTATATACTTTGTTAAGGATTTACTACTGGGCTTTATGCTCACCCTACTAGATTTTTGTGTAGGAAAGGACGTGGTGAATCCGCCTAATTGAGGGCGTGGAAATGTGTGTGTTGAGAGCACTAAAGTTCTCATTTGCTGTGATCCTATTTGTAAGCCAATGGCTATGTATGTGTGGGTTTGAATAACCATTTTGTGTACCGGGCTTAAGCCTTGGAAGATTGTAAACCCTTGGGGGTGCTTATTTAGTTATTTACTTGTTGTTGAATCAATGTAATATCGCATGAGGAACTATTATTATTATGTAATGCAAGTATGAAAATTTATATTTGGTTTTCCTTTAAGAGAGCCATGATTGTTACATTATCATTTGGGCTAGAAATTTGGGGCGTTACAGGAAAGGAGACCAGAGAGTGAGAGCATGAGAGAGAACTATGAGAGGTAGATGAAAAGGTGAAAGGTGAGACAATGAGGAGATGAGAGAGACTGAAAGGGAGAGAGACAAGCGTGAGATTTAAAGTTTGAGTAGAAAGAGGTAAGGTGATAAGGATGTCTTGGAAAAGATGAATATAATTATATAATTGGTGGAACTGTGATGTGGCATACTTAGCATCAGATATATACATTGGTTTGGTCGGTTTCCATGAATTTCCTTTGGCACACCCGTCACCGAAACATGAACAGATTTGCAGAATAAGGCCCACTTCTGACCGTTGAAAATTTGAAATTGTTCGCAGCAGGCTTGGTTTGGTCGGTGTGAGTTGGGTTTTTCGGATGAACCTATTATTTGTATAGCCCTAGTAAAGGCATGCGTGAGTCCAAGGTCTCTTTCACCTCTCTCTAGGCCTGGTCACGGAGGGGTTGTCTTGGCTGGAAGACAACCAGGCAATCCTTGACAAATCCTTGACCCTAGTCTCCAGTCCACAAGCCTTCAATGATCCCAAGTGGGGGTGCCTAGATCCTGCTCCCTACCTAGGCAACCAAGTGTTTGAGTGAGCCATGGGCTCATATGAATGCTAAGTCAGAGGCTTAGTTTCCGCAGTCCAATGACATAAGCTGGGCTGGGACCTTGCCTACGTTGGTAATGCGCTTGATGAACATTAGCAGGGCCAACGGCTTGACTATGATGCTATCAAACGGGTATGAAGATTGATGGAGTTGGAGTGAGCCATGGTACTGCCTATTGAGTCAGGCTCAGTTGTTGGGCTCTTCATATTGTAAGTCATTATTATGGTGTGTATACTGCCGCTTGGGCTAGGCGTACAACCCCAATTAATCCTATGAGGATGTTGTGGTGCTTTGTTGGTTTGCCACGTAAGTATGGTTCCAATAACGCGGGCCCGAATGGCTCAATAGATATCGAGCGTGATATTACCTACAAATATCTATGGAAGGAAGGACTCAATTAAATAAGGAAAAGGAATGCATTTTGGGACTGTTCTAGGGGTGGTGAACAGTTACCATGAACACTGTTATAGTGTTGTTAATGCGCAGAAACTATTAGAAAGGAAGAAGAAAAAGATAGATTTAGGAATCACTCCTAGAGACTTTAGGCATCATGCTTAGGGTTTGATTGCATTCACACAATCCTTAAAAGAAAGTTTCAAAGCTCTAAAAATACTTGATTTTCTAGAGTTTAGAGACTTTCTTCACTACTGATGACTAGGATTTCAAAAGAGGATCTAAGAAAAAAGAAAACCATAAACAAATAACCAATTTAATAGCTTTACTCACAAAACAACCCATGGGTAACACATATAGCCTGTGTCCAGAAAATTCTGAAATTAGGAAAATACCTCTGAACTTAAAAAATTGCAAGCAAACTGCATAACATAAAAAAGAAAGGCTAAAAGATAGCTATCTAAGGTCTTAAGTGGGTTGCTCATTGTCTAATAAATGCAAGATCAAAGCTCAAGCCTTAAAAGCATTTCTTTTGTGCCTCTTGTACACATGAAGAGGTTGTTTCCACTTGCCTCCATCACATTACTATAGTACACATGACCTGATTTATATTAAACCATGCCTCGTATATTATGTCATGGCATATGTCTGCTGTATGACTTTCTTCTTTGCTAATTGCCTTGGGTTCCTTACTTTCTAGTTGATTTCTCAAGTTGTAACTTATTCACGATGAAGCAGAGATGCTTCTAAAAAGGAGTCATATCAGTATTGTATTTGTATCGGATACTATAGATTCGCATCCAATTTTGATATTAATTTTCTTTAATTTTGAGAAGTATCGATGCTTTTGGCATACTCTAAATCATGTATCCAAACTATTTTGAAAGAGAGATAATGTACAATACTTTACAAAATTTATTGAATTGTCTTACCCTTATGTGTCATATATGCATCCTATATCCATATCTATAACTTCTCATAAGGTCAGAATAAATAACAAAAAGTAATGATATACTATTTTGATTTCGATAGTTAAAAGTAAGTTAAGTTGCATACAACATTTTTGCATATAACTCATTTAAGTATGAAAGGGAAAAGTACAAGGGCAATAAAAACATTTTAGACTTGATATCAAAATGGAATTTTCATAGGATTTACTGGAAAAAAAAAGTAACTGGTGCCCATTGGCTCTTCAACTAATATTCAATTCTAAATTTCTAAATTGAGCTTAAATACAATATAATACTAAAAATTATAAAAATATTATTTTTCAGGAACTTATCGTGGCTGTAACTATATCCTATTTTTTTAGGTTTTTCGTATTAGCGCATACGTATCATATTTTACCCATATCTTGTATACATGCTTGATAGACAATTCATTATGTTTTACCTCACCACTTCAAATGGTGGCGTTAAGAGCATGATGGAAAGAAAAAATGGGAGAAATATGAAATTTCACATGAAGTACTACATTTAGGGTATCATGGAAAGAAGTTTTGGACTAATTTTGAGCATTTGTTTATTTTAAATTAGCATGGCTTGGATAGATTTTGTCATTAGTGTTCAATAGCCCAAACCCACCATAACTACTGGAGGCAGCCTCGGGATAGGTTTCCTAGAGCTGTCCTATGGAAAGAAGTTTTGGACTAATTTTGAGCATTTGTTTATGTTTATTTTAAATTAGCATGGCATTGGATAGATTTTGTCATTAGTATTCAATTGCCCAAACCCACCAAAACTACTGGAGGCTGCCTTGGGCTAGGTTTCCCAGAGCTGTCCCACATCAGTTTCTGTTTAGCAATCGTGTTTAAATTGTAATGTTCACTTTGTGTTAGCGCATGCTGAATTTGCATTTTTCACTTTATTTTTATTTACTGAACTATTAAAAACTGTTCAAAACGCCAGCAAGTCCCTCTCAATTTATTACTTTACAGCTCTCTCTCTCTCTCTCTCTAATAGTTAGGGTCCATATTTTGACAATTCTCTTGGTGTTGAATGACCACAATTTCAGAACGATTCTTTCTTATTTGTACCAATGCAGGAAAGAAAGGTAAAATTGGTACAATAAAGAAGATGAAAACCAACTGCTGACTTTGTACCGGATCAGGAAAAGAAGACAGAATTCAACTAGTTTGCCCAACTGCTGACTTTTGTTTGATACTGAGATTTTTGTCAACGATTCTCTAGTTTTCAGAACTCCAATGTTGGGTTGAAGTGTAGCTTGACTATGTGTATATATTTTTTTTGTTGAAGTATCCTGAGCTTTGCTGGCTAAAAATACAATGTTGTGCGTAGTAGGACTTGAGATTTATCCTTTCTTGGTATTCATATGAAGTTTTGTTCTAACCCCAGCATGTGTATGCAAGTAATTCTTTAAGGGTTGGTTTGGGACACGATTTTTTGGTTAAATTATGAGGTGAAAAAGTAGTGTTTGGGATAATTTTTTAACTTTTAAAAATTTAAAAAAAAAATAAAAATTGCAAAAAATAGAGTTTCAAGAAATCTTTTTGTAATGATTTTTGGCTTTTTGAAATTGTTTTTTGGACCATGTTAGGGGGCTCTTTGATGAAATCTCTCTTCTTGAGTATCCTTGTGAAGTTGTGAGGATGAAATTAAAAGAAGATTGCAGAGACTTGGAATTTGTATTTATTATTTATTTATTGTGGTGTATAATTAATTATGTAGAGATCCGCATATAATTATTATTATTATTATTATTTTATTCAAACTGTGTAAAGCTTGATTTTGTTTTGAGAATGAATGAAAATTGTATATGAAAATGGTGTGCCATACATTAGTAGCATGTGGCTAACTTAATTATTGAGACACGATTACATAATTCTTCTAGTTGGGTTTGTAGAGGGTGAGAGGGGTATATATCGGTTGTGTAGATATACAACTACTACCTAATTAATCAAAACCCTAACTTCCAAAGCGCAAACCCTAAGCCCCTTACATGATTTCAAAAATTCATAACAAATATAGTTTTAATGCAATAAAATCTACCACATGTTTATATGTAGATGAGGTATTGAAGAGGAGTAAAGAAATCCTTACCTCTTAAAGCAAAAAGGAGACAATCCAAAAATCACTGGCAAAGAAACAACGATCTTGTCAGATTATATGGAAATCCTTGCTGAGCTCTACATTTTGTTATATGGAATTAGGAGTAGAAGAGGAGTAAATGTAGATGAAAACCAAGCTTGAAAGCTTGAAACAAACAAAAATGGCAGAAAAGATGAGAAGAAAGAGAAGGGAATTTCAAAAATGAGATATTTTTAACTTTTCATGACTTTTATACGCAAATAGACCGCGGGTGTGAACATAGAGATGGTGGGCATGAACAGAAGAAAAGATGGTTGCGAGCAAGACCAACACATTCGCAAGTGCAACCAAGAGAGTCGCGAGCCACCATCGCAGGCCACGTACCCTCCTCCTAGCCATCAGACCTAAAGCTATGTTTTGGTTGCGGACCACTCACAGGCACCCTTAACAAATCGCGAGTGCGAGCAAGGCCGTCGCGGGCTCAATCAACCTAGAACAGAACACCAGGGTCGTTACTCCACAGCCAACCTGAAGCACACAATGAACCCAAACCACCCAAATACAAACAAAACCATTGGGGCAACCTGTGTCCTAATTGAGAAAATAAAATGGGTCAAATTTTTTGACCCGGGCCAATACATTGCATAGCATATTGTCTTGCCTCGTCTTTCCTTTATTTATTTATTTTTTTCTATCTCTCTCTTCTATTGCTATTGTGCTATTCTAATTTGTTGATTACTATGTGTTTGACATAATGGTTGAATAGGAAAATGCTTTGCTACCTTGCTTGGCTTACTTGTTTTACTTTTATTTATTATTATGTTTTCTAGACTTCTATGAACCAAGTTCTAGCACTTTGCAATAATCAAAGTTGTGGTTGTTAGCTAATGGGATTGAATAGCTATATGTCACATCACTTGGGGGTACCCGTGTGCATTAAACAGTTTGAACTCTCGATCTCTTTGATCTAATCTCACAAGTGTGATCTGAACCATAGATGAGAGTCCAAATCTGACAACTTTTATAAAAAATCCATTTTATTGCAAAATCTTTGCTAGAAATGGACTGAGTCACCAAATCTCAGAGTTGCCACCTAATATTTTGAAAAAAATTAGAAAACCTATGACTCGTGCCAAGGCCACGGTTCTTTGTAACCAAAGATGTTTTGGTTCAGAACCTTAGGTATGAGATGGAAATGTCTTTAATTGAGCACCCATGTTCATCTGATAAAAAGATAGGCTTTTACTAAACCATGATATGAGTTTTATTGGTTTTATATGTTCATATTCCAGTTATTAATAATCCTAAAACTTACTATGTGAAAACAAACAAGTATAGATTGTGTCATTCATTTTGGAACAACTTGATTTCATATATTTTGAAAGACTTTGAATAATGTGCAACTCAACAGAAAGTGAGTTCACAAACATATTATTCCAAATTGAACAACACACACTACTACAAAAACAGTTAAAGATCACACTTTGACAAATGAAAATATCACACTTTTATTGAAAGTGTGATAAAAACAATTAGATTAATATTTTAATCATACTTGATTTGATTGAGTGTGATAATATATTTTTTTATATCATTTTTCAATTAAGTGTGATTATATATATATATATATATATATATATATATATATATATATATATATATATTTAATCACACATGTGATTATATTTATTTTTTATGTCACTTTTCAATTAAGTGTCATTATATCTTTTTTTTTTTAATCACATCTTTTAATTAACAAGTGATTTTATATAAAATAAAATTTTCAATCTTCGCACCAATTCTAGCCTCACCCATGAATAGAGAGGCACGATTCTTCCCTTTTCCAAACAAGACAGAATTTCCAAATACAACATGTTTTTTCCTTTTCAATTCTCTTTGCCTCTCTTTCTGATTCATTAGCTCTAATTCAGTTTTCTTAGTCTGCCATCTCTGAAACCACCATCTCTCTGGTCTCTGGAATCGCCTCTCTCTCTCTCTCTCACACACACACACACACACACACACGCACGCACACACACAAATACTCTCTCGCTTGCCTTTTCGCACGTACATGAGCACCTTCACCACCAGCAGCGTGCTCCGCGACAGCACCAGCAACCACGACTACCACCGGCGACTACGACTATCTGTTAAGTTCTCTCTCTCTCTCTCTCTCTCTCTCTCTCTCTCTCTCTCTTACACTCGTTTGTTGCTCTCACTTTGCCCCTTTCTCTCTCATAATTTTTGAAAACCCTAACAAGTGATTTTTTTAAGGCTAGGGTTGGTCAAAGTTGTCTATCTCCTAGGGGTAAGTTTCCCTCTTTCTCCACCTCTCTAAATTTGTATATAATTTTGATGCTTGAACATCCATTTCTGTGATCAGGTAAGTTTGTGCTAGCTAAGTAGTTTTAATTGGTGTTGATTGTGATTTTGATCCATGTAAAATTTGTCAATTTGAACATGTATATTTATAACCTATATAAAAAGTATAGCGGCTGCATTGTAATGCTTCTAACGCTGATGTTTCTGGTGTGTTCTCAAAGCTTCTCATTCACGAGTTCTTATGGTGCGCCTTGTGTTGGGATGCACTGTAAGTGGTACCTACAAAATGTCAATTGGACGAGGCGGTGCTCTTTGTTTGCTTATGCAACTACGTGTGTTGGAAAAGAGAGTCGGCCAGTTGGTGCACAAAACCATATATATATGTATATACTCTTTGTTTTGTTTCACTTCCTATCTTGGTTCAACTTCGTTGTTTCTGGGTTCACAGATCACAGCCCAAACTCCACAATCTGGTATGTGATTTAGTGGTTTTCTACTCCCTTTTTTGCCATATAAGGATATATTGATATTTGATTTGCATGCTTCTATTCTCATGGTTGCCAATTAGTGCATACACAAATTTGGGGTCACACCACTTGTTCGACAATATACCTGAATATACAGACCACAAAATTAGAGGACTTCCCTAATTGAAAACTTACTAACGTAATCATATATATATATATATATATGTATATTCAAGCTTGAAATAAAACCCCATCTATGCTCAACAATGCAAAATATATGCAATCAATGAGAACCATTGGTGTGAGAAACAAATGAGCATAACCTATTTACCCACAAAACAACCCATTGAAAATGGCTGAATGCTCATAAAAGTTAGAGAACTTATATTTAGAAACAATACCAATGATGCTAAAGACTACTATCTCCACTAACAAAATTGGTGGATTTCTAGCTTTAAAGACATTACATTAAAATTAAAAAACAAAGCATTTCAGATGCAAAAGTATTTCATTGTGATTCTTTATTTTCATGGAGTTAATTTTGGGTTTCCTTCAACTTGATTGGTTTATTGATGAGTTAGTTAGGTCAAGCGGTTATTGGACTGGATCGTGCAATCATTACCATGAAGAAGGGGGAGATGGCATTGTTCATGTTGCCACCTGAAACACATGCAGAAATGGTGTCCCTCTCAACTGTGTGATTCAGTTTGAAGTAGATCTCATCTCATGGATCACAGTAGTAGATGTTTGCAAGGATCATGGAATTATTAAGAATGTAATAACAATTTCGGTTTAGACCTAACCCATTCATTGTTTTGGAACCGAGATTCCTTGTCTTGAATGGTTATTCATGTCCTTATTCATCTTATCCATTGTTGAGTTTGATTGTTTGGGTATTGTTGTTGTGTTTGGAACAAGTTGCGAGTTAGTTTTCCAAAAGAGTTGTTGTCTAGATTTTGGCTTGTTTGCTCGAGCGGTCATTCTTGTGCCCGAATAGTCTTTGAGGTCTCCTAGTATTTTTGCAGGTCTACAAAACTTCTGGGAGAGTGTCATTGTGTGCTCAAGAGGTCACTTTGTTGCTCGAGCGGTGTCACTTATTGTGTCTAGTCGCTCAAGTGGTGTTTTGTTCGTTCGAGTGGTCTGCGTGTATATCAGTTCTGAAAAGTTACTTTTTGGATCACTTTTTCATTTCTCTCTCTCTCTAAACAATTCATAAGCCCTAGTTCTTCACTGTCTCTCTAGTTCTTGGTTTCTAGCCCCAAATACTCCCAATCCATTGATCTCTACACCATTGTCCATTGGAGAAAAATGTAGAGCTCACCTAGAGCTTCATTTTAATCGGGGAAGAAGTTGTTTTCGGCTATGTCAAAGCTTCATCCTTGCTCTCCTTGTCTTCTAGCCTTGAGGTAGGCGTTTCTTGCTCCTTTTTAATACTTCGCCTATACATAGATATGTGGTAGATTTTTATTGCATAAAAATCATGTGTATTGGAAAATTTTGAAAATCATGAAAAGGCGATCTAGAGTTTGATACTTGGAGGTTGTAATTGTCAAATTGGTAGTTGTATTAGCTAATTGAAAAGTAGTTTTACTTGTTTATGTTGAAACAGGGAAAAAACCTTAATTTAATATTTTTGGCTTAATAAATTAAGATGTGATAAGGTTGATTAATGGTTGTGTTTGGTTTGAGATGGTTGTGTGAGTTTGTTATTTGTCAAATAGGGGAGTTAACCGTGATGATGAGACTGATTAGAATTGATTATGTTGAGTGGAGTTGGTGTAACGCCCCAAATTTCTATCCCAAATGATAAGACAACAATCATGGCTCTTTTAAGGAAAACCGAATATAAATCTTCAAACTTACATTATACGATACAATAGTTCTTCATGCAATAATACATTAATCCAACAAGAAGTAAATAAACAAATAAATACCCCCAAGGGTTTACAAGTTTCCAAAGCTTGAGCCTGGTTACACTAAATGGTTATTTAAACCCACACAAACACAACTCTTGGCTTATACATAAAGTCACAGCAAAATGAGAGCATTGTACTTTCAACACACATACTTTCACGCCCCTAGTTGGGTGGGATTACCACATCTTTTCCTGCACAAAAATCCCGTAGGGTGAGCATAAAGCCTGGTAGGAAATCCTTAACAAAGTATATACATTTTATACAAGTCTCAAGGGATGAAATGCATATGCCATGCTATGCTCTTTTTGAAGATAAATCACATTTTTGTCTTTTGAAAACCATCATGCTTAATGATATCATACAATTTCAATTATTCAAAACTTAACAATTTATTTCAAGGGCGATAAATACGACTCTGGTAATCTCTAGATCGGTGTCTGCAAGTAGACTATACAAGTACTACCAAATTGTCATTTTTATTGGTATTAATCGGAAGGCTCGACACCTATCCGCGCGGGTTTTCAGTCTTTCACCCTAGACTCTCAGGCCAACTTATTCAATATTATTTACACCACCTATCAAGACTTACCAACGTATTTACCCCAAAACCATTCCATGAAAACTTGTTTCTCAACATTTTTTTCTCAATGCAAGTTTTCAAATCAACTTTCAAAGTTTAATGTAATCAAATGAACTGATATGTCAATTTCACAAGATGAATATAAATACTTTTATTCCAATTCATCATCCAAGGAATAACACAATTCCCTCTTCTCAAGTATCCTCAACAATTAGCTATTTCATGATTATTTCAACATTTTGAACAATAATTTTCAAAATGAACAACAATTCTCATATTCCCTGAAATTCATCATTTATATAAATATAAATAAGAAAATTTTCAAGCATCCATTTATTTTGACACACAAAATAAATATATCAATATCATTCATGGATTTTCAGTCTCCTTTAAAAAAAAAAATCCCAAATTCTAGGTTTTCTCACCAAAACTATACAACTCAAATCTTTTGAAAGAAAACTTTTCAAAATCATCTTTTCTTCAATCAACGAAGATCAAAACCCAGAAGATCAAAACCCATAAGATCATTTTAAAAGAACAAGAGACAAACCCACTTTCAAAATCGCTCAATTTCTTGAATCAACAATCAATTTTCAAAGCTATCGAAAAATTATTTTAAAAATCATATAGATCTTGCAAAAATATATATATAACTCTAAGAAAATCCCTACCCAAGTTTTGAAAAAGAAATGAGATGAAACCCCCAAAATCAACGGTGTCGAAACTCGATCTTTATTGCACACAACGAAGCCCTTGAGAAGTTAACCAACTTTGATGAAGAACTTATGGCAGAATTCTAATGGATCTTGAGAAAGCAAGGTTTTGATCCAATTTGGCGTAAGGAAATGTAGAGAGAAGGGAGAGGAAAGGGTTTTTAGAGAGAGAGATATATACAAAAGTGATCTGAAATATCAGATTCACGAACTGATATAACATGGTCCGCTCGAGTGTAGAAAGCCCCGCTCGAGTGTGAAATACACTTTCCCAGTACTTTTGCAGACAAGTCAAACTTTTGAAACCAAACATTCTTCGCTCGAGCGCATAAACAGCCGTTCAAGCGGACAACCAACTTCTAATGCATTTTGGACAACCATAAAGGTAGAGCTCGAGCGGACAACCATAAAGGTAGAGCTCGATCCCCGCCAGGGCATTGCCCTTGGACTTGCCAAGGGGCGCTGCCCCCTAAACCGCCACGAGCTGACCGAGTAGCTCGATCCCCGACATACTCAGTGAAGTGGCAAAACTGGGATCGCTACAGTTGGGTTGTGACTTTGACATTATGGATGTGGTTTTTAATTTAAAGGTAGAAAATGGACTTTTGAAAGCGATTGGGGCATTCCAAATTGGAAAATAAGGAAATTGGTTTGGAAAGAAAATGGAATTATAACCCTTTGTAAATTGAGAATGAGCTTGAGATTGTATTTTGAAATCTTTGAATATTGTTATTATTGTTGGACTAATGGTAACATGAGAATTGAATTATCGTACAATGTGTATTAAATACCTATGCTTAGAGGTTCTGTCTTTGGTCATCGGTGGAGGATGACATTGTGATGTTGAATAAATTGAGTGTACGTAATAAACTTGAATTATTTGTGCTTGTTGTATATTGTGATGGTTGGAAATGTACACGTGCTAAGAATGAAAGGTACAATTACCTTCCAGCTAGCGCCTGGAAAATTGGTTGCGCTTAGAATAAGAGGTACAAGTACCTCCTAGTTAGCGCCTGGACAACTTGGCAGAGGTACCATTCTCTTCCAGCGGGTGTTTGGTAAATTGGTAGAGGTCCCATTCCCTTCCAGCTGGTGACTGGTAAATTGGCTTGTGTTATGGAAAGGTGTATCCTTGGCTTATCGTGCTTAAGGCGGGTAGAGCGTTGTTTAGTTTTTCATTATCATCTCGGTTCTAATTGTGTGTATCATATGTGGAAATGGGTATACTTTGGGGAAGGTTGGATTGTCTTATATGGTTATGCGGGGAGCATTATATACGTATTATCTTTGCATTCTTTTGAGATGTTTTGGAAATGTATTCGAAATGTGTGTAAATCTGGAAATTTGGGGGGAATGTAAATGCACTTTATGAATTTGTTTTCAAAACCTGTTATTGTCATGTGAATTTGATAAAAGGTAACAAGAAGAAAGAGAAGTGAATTGTTTGTTGTTGAAACAATTGAATGATTTTTGAGAAAATTTCTTGTATAAGTATATTTTCAGTATAAATCGTCACATTATGTATATGATATGGTATAGAGCATTCATAATCATATCTATCTGTATGTTACTATTGTTTAGGATCATATTGGGATCCCTACTAGATTTTATGTTCATCCCATGTTGCTAATTCTTTTAGGTGCTATTAAGAAGTATTCAAGATCAAGGATCATCCTTAATTGTTGGCCACGGGGCCTTTTAACTGTATGCGAAATGCCATTGTTGTAAAAAGAGTCAAATCCTTCCTTTTATTTTAAAAGATGTAAGCCTAAGGGCAATTTATTTAATTATAACTCATGTTGCATTCATTTTGTATTTTAATGAGAGAATCTTTATTCATTTGTTCTCTTGAATGGAAAGAGTTTCCGCATGTTATCTCTGAAATTGAATTATAATAACGATTTTGGTAATAGAATCCGAGTAATAAAAAGTGGGGTGTTTCAAAAGTAATGGAGAAGGGAGAACAAATTGGCCCACCCAATGATTTAGATGAAGTTCTTGGTAATATAAATTGTTTGTTTATTATTAATGATTTGATTCCATATGATTTTCATTGATGACAAGTTCTATGTTTTTAGGTTGTTTAGGCTAAGGGCTCGCCGTGAGGCAAGGTGAGCAAGGTTGTCGCCTCGGGCCCCCAATTTTGTCTAAAAAATAGGATCCTCAAATAATTTTCTATCTTAAGTTGTGTTTGGTTCATTGAAATTAAAGAAAATAAAAATAAAATGAAAATCACTCCAACATAATGTCCAAAAAGACTAATAAGAAATGATCATTTAATTTAATTTAGGGTATGTTTGGTTTGTGTTTGAGAGATGTGTTTTAGAGATAAAAAGTACGAAAACATGTTTGGTTTGGTTTTTTTTAAAAGATGTTTTGGAAAATTATTTTGAGATAGAGTTTTGGAAAAAGTGATTGATTTGATGTGTGTGAGAGAGAGATTTGTTTGGAAAACTTGTTTGGTTTACAAGTTTTGGGAAATTTTTTTGGGAAAATTTGTTTGGTTTGGTTATTTTTGAAAACTTATTTGTAGAGAAAATTTCCCAAATTTTTTTCAGAAAATCAAACCAAACGAGCCCTTAATTTCATTTCAATGAACCAAACAATACATAATAGTATTAGTAGTTTAAAAATGAAGTTTTACATTTTTTTTAAACAATTGAATTTGTGAATTATTTAAAAGTAATTGACGGTGGTTTTCCAAATGCATAAATTATTTATAGAATATTATTTGACTATACCAATTATAATTGTCTTTAGAAAATATATATATATATATATTTTTAAAGTTGAAGTTTATGAAATTTTACAAGTCAATTTGCCACGTCAGGAAAATGTGAATAAACTAATAATGTTAACAATAAAAAATGTTTAAAATTTATCTCAATATTAAAATATGCATGATGATTGGGCCTCATTTTTTGAGTTCGCCTTGGGTCTCAAAAAAGTCAAGATTGGCCCTGTTTAGCTTGCAGTTTTAAACTGTTATTATGTTGATTCAAGGATTTTTTTTGGTTTTTGATGCAGTGAAGTATCAAGTGAGGCTGGATGACGGTGCTATGGTTACAACAACACCATAAGGGAGTCGAATTTCATGTGAAAGATGGTAATTAGCTATTAAAATAATGATTTGCATTTGTTTTCAATGTTTTGGAATAAAATTTATAATGCAGTGAAGTATAAGTGTAACGCCCCAACCCTTCACATGTCATCGATATTGTCCGCTTTGGGCCACGCCCGCACGGATTTGTTCTTTCCAGTGGGTCACCTATCCCAAAATTACTCCAACCTAAGCACGCTTAAATGGGGAGTTCTGCTAGGGATTTCATCACCCGGGAAAAGACCTCGATGCTATATAAGGGTCTAGGTTTTACTTTTATAACCCAGGAACTCCCCTGTATTCCCGATGTAGGACACCGGGACCTCACAATCCACCCCCTTTAAGGCTGCATGTCCTCGTGCAGTAGCCTGCCAGCTCACAAGCCCGTCCACATGCACCGAGAGATGTAAGGGGCCTACACTCCGTACTTCGGAGAGTCGGCTCTGATACCATTTGTAACGCCCCTACCTTTCACATGTCATCGATATTGTCTGCTTTAGGCCATACCTGCATAGATTTGTTCTTCCCAGTGGGTCACCCATCCTAGAATTACTCCAACCTAAGCACGCTTAACTGGGGAGTTCTGCTAGAGATTTCACCACCCGAGAAAAGGCCTCGATACTATATAAGAGTCTAGGTTTTTACTTTTATAATCCAGGAACTCCTCCTCTATTCCCGATGTGGGACACCGGGACCTCACAATAAGGGTATAGTTCCATTGACATCTTTTACGGGAAAATCGTTATGTTTGTTTTTTGTAGGCCATTTTTGTCTAGCACTGCCAAAAGCACTCAAGACCATGAGAAGGGGAGAGAAGGTCAATCTAATTATTCAACCTAAGTGTATGTCCTCCCCTCAATATAATTTGTTTGTAGAGTTTTGGGACTTGTCAATTGGTAAGATTGATATCTGTTTTAATAATTATTTGAAAAATATTTGTCCAACTTGTGCTTTTTGAAACTTAGTAGCATGCCAAGTACATACTTTAGGTGACTGGTCTTTTGCATTTTCAATTCTCTTGAGATTAGACTTTAGATTGAAGATGAGTTTATGGCCATTGATTTTGTTGACATATTAGATAGCAAGTGAAGTTTCCAGGTTGTTATGAATATCTTGATATCATAATCTGGTCCATGTGCTTTCATTTATTTTCTTAATTCTAGTTCCAAAAATTTTCCATATGTATGCTTTAGAATTAAGAATCTTTTTTGACCTTGCTTGCTTAATCAACTAGCATATGGAAATCAAACGATGTTTGTTGTATCAAAGTTGTCTTTTGGAAATTGTATGTAATTAAGTGTACATTGTATCAATACACTGTATGTAATTGGCCTTTGGAATTAAGCATGTTCTGTTTATTCCTCTACCTTGTTTTAAATTATCTTTGTTTCATTTCATTTCTTTAGTTTCTCTGTTGTTCATCTTCTTTGGCAATGGTTCCAATTGTATGTTGATTATTCATCTCCTTTGGTACATTATATTTTCTTAATTTTACTTTTAACATTCCTCGTTAACTGTGAACTAAAAAATAATACAGTATACATATCCCTTAATATGTGAGGTAGGCTAGCCCAATATTCTTGTTTTTGGAACCTTTGGTAAAATCTTAAAGAGCAAATTTGAAATATTTAAATATTAATTTAAATATTAACATATTTTTATATCCGAAAAATTTTCATTTCAATTCCATTTCCGTTGTATATTTATTATTGTTAAGATATATTTTTTCATTTTTATTAGGAGTTTTTGAATAAGAAGAATTTTCATGCCCTTTAAGAAGAGTTTTTTTTTTTTTTAGTTTCATTTTATTTTATTTTTCAATTGGGGGTCTATATACATGAAGTTTCTATTTTGTTGATCCTTTCAATTAGGAAGTTTTTCTTTCAATAGCTAGGCCTTTAGATTTAAATTTTTTCAATGTCTTTGGAGAATGAGACTTTGTTTTTGTTCTTTCCTTCTTTCATTTTTTTCCTTTTTTTTCTTTTTTTGGTTAGGCAACTAGGCAATTTTTGTTTTCAAAAAATGGTTTATCAAGATTGATCGGAGTTTCTTAGCTCTACTGCAATATGAATATTCCGCTAAGTCATGCTTTATTTGAAGGCTTCTTGTGGTATGTCTATGTAATTATGAATCAAAATAATGAAGCATTTTGACTTCCAATGAATATATATATATATAACGAGACATGTCTTTCTGTATGAATTTTTTCTATATAAATTTTGTTTGTATGGCATTTCCCTTCTCATATTATAAAGCATGATGCTAGTTGAATTGTGATGTGCCCAGTTTTAATTCTTTGCGACCTAGAAGATATAGATGTGTCTGCACAAACCGATATGTCTACTGCATCACTCATTTTGGAAATCCATATTTTCACGACCCAAACCCGCCCCTAAAGGTTTACATTAAGTTATCATTTAGTCTAAGTTAACAACATTGCTAAAATGTTGCAAAATGACCTTGTAGCATTTGGGTTCAGTCTAAGTTATCATTTTGTTAATTCTACAATGCAGTAATATGTAGGATATGGCTTTAATGATTGAGTGAGTTCATTTGATCTAAAGCATTATGCAAGATGTTTTTCTAAGTAAACTTTCTTTATTAGCTTGGGTAGTTCATTAATTTGAAGGATGATTCGAAGGTCAAACTTATTCCCAAAGAAAAATTTTTGTAGAGGGAAAATATGGTAACTTGAAATACAATGATGCAACGTAGAGGTACCTTACCCACCAACAAAGTCGTGACGCTCAAGTGCCTGCCAATGACATTGTGACCCCACTACTCCCACGTGCATAGCATGTGGGGTCCAACTAGTATTGATTAAAATAAAATTAGCAATATTACTATGAGCTTTTACTGATGAGTCTTGTGTTTGCAAAAATCCTTTGTCATTAGAATTCTTTTGTTTTTAATTCTTTGGCTTTTGATCTCACTATACAAGCCACTCCATTGCTAAGTGAATCAACAAATATTATATAGTTTCATATTTGATATGTTGAGGGCCTGATCAATTCGGTAATTTATAGGTGGTACAATTCAAAATGGATATGCCTTAAACATAGTTCCTCCTTGCGCAGACCCCCCCACGCTTCCAAAAAAAAAAAAAAAAAGAAACAGAGAGACATAGAGAAAGAGAGAGGAGAGAGGAAAATTAACTGAAGTCAATTGATTTGCAGGTTGCTTAAGGCCTTTATTGATTTGAAGGTGACAAATTAAAACTTTGAATGGATTTTTATAATTTCAAAATATCCATTTTAGGAATTGAAATTGCTGCCATGATTATATTTGTCTTTCTATCTTTGTGTTTTGTGTGTTTGTATTCTAGGCTTCATTAATTTTTTTAATATCAAATTATGGTCAGATCATTTTGTTAAAGATGATTGCGCATAGGCAAAAAAACTGCAGGTAAATTTGGAAAAAGCTAACTACTAATTAGAATCCATCTCTACTATATAAGCTAATGAATTTGTTGAATTGGGGAGAGGAAGGAATGCTCGAGAGTTTCAAGGAATGGAGTTTAAGAGCTTTATGTTTAAATTCTTGGTGTTTCTGTTCTACCATTGTTAACTGGTGCATTTTTGGTAGGTTATGCTATAAGTTTTATGCAGGTTTTTGGTCTGGTTCCTATGTATTTTTGTTTTTATTTATTTATTTATTCATTTTTTTTGTAGTGCATGGCTGTTGGGGAATTTTCAAAATGGTTTTTAAAATGTATAGTTTAATTTTTGGGTGTTTTCAAAACCTTCTTTGTTTTTCGTTGGAAAACTTGAAATAAGCTTAATGGACTTTGTCCCACATCGGAAAGAGAGGAAAACATGGAGAACTTAATAAAGTGCTACATGAAATATTCCTTTGAATATGGAATTGTGAAGTGAAAGCTAGTGTGCATGCACCCACACCGCAAGGATGGACGCGCGTGTGGTGTTTGATGGCGCACTTTGCACGGACGCATTGGCGCCATGAGGGTGCTTTCCTATTTGCATTGGACAGGTTGGAGCGATGACGTGGATCAAACGTGGCATGCGTGACATGGCAGTTAACCAACCGATCGAACAGTTGCGTGTCTGACCTAGAGCGGTTTGATCATAGTTATTGATTGGAGATACATAGGATCGTACGGATGAGATGGCACTCGATTGTGATCAGGTGTGATCAATCAAGGCGGTTATTCGGTGTGAGAATGATCTGCACCATAGATCGTCGATCCAATGGTCAGATCTGATCGGATGCGATCAAGGGACATGACCATTCGATCAGATGCATCAAGGCCTATAATAAGCTATGAATTCATCCATTTCAATCCATCCAAAATCCTAAAAAGCTTTCCTGCAATTCTCTCTCTCTCTCTCTCTCTTTCTCTCTCTCTCTCTTGATTTAGAGTTTTCGATCAAGAGTTTCTTAAGCAAATTTCTGCTCTTCTTACTAGTAATCAAGTTCTACAGATTTGATTATTAGTGTCTTGGTTTTCCTGATTATATCTGGAGTATTCTGATCTATTGTCGTCAGTGCAGATGCTGATAAAATTGATCTTTAGATCAGACTTCACTCTATCTTGGAGGCAAAGTTGCTGTAACCCCCTGCACACCTTTTGGTGGGTGCAAATATTGTCTTTAGGAAAGCGACTTAGTAACGCGACTTGAAGCATCAAATTTCTATTCTACATAGACAAGTTCATCGCCAAGTTTTGAAGACCTGAAGACCACCAACTGAAGAATTCAAGACAAATTGTTCCAATATTCTAAAGAAAATATTTAGATGTGGCGATGTCTATTCAGAAAATGACTCAAGATTTCATGAAGCTTGACTGATTTGATGGTGGAAATTTTTGATGCTGGCAAAAGAATATGCACTTTTTGCTTACCACTCTCAAAGTGGTCTATGTGCTGACTACCCCCTATCTGGTGGAGCAAGAAGACGAGACTATGGAGCAAACTCGTACTAGAACCAACTGGGAGGTTGCCGACTACATTTGCCAAGGACACATTCTAAATGCATTGCCAAACTCTTTGTTCGATATGTATCAACATATGGAAATGACAAAGCAACTCTAAGACATATTACAGTCAAAGTACCTCACCGAGGATGCCACTAGTAAGAAATTTGTTGTTAGTAATTTTATGCATTTTACTATGATTGATACAAAACCTATTATGGAACAATTTCATGAGATCCAATATATTCTGAGTCAATTTCAACAAAAGAATATGAACATGGATGAATCTATTATAGTTTCGTCTATAATAGAGAAACTGCCATCTCCTTTGAAGGATTTTAAGAAAACTCTGAAACACAAAAAGGAAGATCTAACTTCAGAGGAATTGGCTTAACACCTCCAAGTTGAGGAAGAGTCAAGACTTCTTGAAAGTAAAGAAATCCAATTGGCTCAGACTTCCAAGATTCACATGGTGGATGATGGCAAGAGGTTCAACAAAAAGAAGCGTAAGTGCGACCCCCAACCTGAGAAAGATGCTAAGAAACTGAAAGGCGCTTGCTGGCACTGTGGCAAGCCAGGGCACTACAGAAATGAATTCCAGTCATATAAGAAAAAGTCAGAAGCATCAAATACTAAGAACAAGTTATGGCTGTTGTATCCGAGGTGAACATGCTCGAAGATGCTGGTGACTGGTGGATTGACTCAGGAGCAACAAAGCACGTCTACAACGACAAGAGCCGTTTCACTACTTATGAACAAGTGAGTGATCAAACAGTTCTCTACATGGGAACTCTTTAACTGCTGCTATCAAAGGCAAAGGAATAGTGGATCTAGAGTTTACATCTAGAAAAGTCTTAAGTCTTAATAATGTTTATCATGTACCTGATGTCAGGAAAAACCTTATATTTGGAAGGCTGCTTAATAAACATGGTTTTAAGTTAGTATTCAAGTTAGACAAATTTGTCTTGTCTAAGGGTGGGATTTTTGTTGGGAATGGCTATATGTATCAGGGAATGTTCAAACTTAATGTTATCAATAATACATTTGTTTCTGTTTATATTGTTGATTCTCTTTCTTTATGACATGCTCGTTTAGGTCATGTTAATACTAAGAAAATGAATGATATGGTTAATTTAGATTTAATTCCTAAGTATGACATTGATATGTTTGAAAAATGTAAATTTTGTGTGCAATCTAAAATTATTCGCATTCCATTTCCTAAAGTAGATAAAATCACATCTCTGCTTGAACTTGTACATAGTGATGTATGTGACATGCATAGTACCCCCACTAGAGGTGGTAAGAAATATTTTGTAACATTCATTGACAATTTTTCTAAGTATTGTCATATCTATCTTTTGCATTCAAAAGATGAGGTGCTTGATAAATTCAAAATTTTTAAGATAGAAATAGAAAATCAGTGTAATGTCAAAATAAAGAGACTTAGGTCTGATAGAGGCAGTGAATACCATTTTCCAGAATATTGTGAAAATGTTGGTATTATTCATGAGAAGTCTGCACTCTATACACCATAACAAAATGGAGTAGCTGAAAGGAAGAATAGGACATTAACAGAAATGATTAATGCTATGCTTTCTTACTCCAATTTAAGTTCTGGTTTTTGGGGTGAAGCCTTGCTCACTGCCTGTCTCATACTCAATAGAATTCCTCTCAAGGGAAAAAATGTTACTCCTTATGAACTTTGGAAAAACAAGAAACCTAATCTAGGTTACTTGAAAACGTGGGGCTGTAGAGCAATAGTCAGATTGCCTGAACCTAATAGGAAGAAATTAGGTGAAAAAGGAATTGAATGCTTATTCCTTGGCTATGCTATACATAGCAAAACATAAAGGTTTCTGGTAGTAGAGCCCAATGGTTCAGTGGAAACAAATACCATCATTGAATCACGTGATGCAGTATTTTATGAGAATCATTTCACAACCATTCTAAGGTTGGATTCTAATCAAGGAAATGAATCAACTCCTTCGATGTCTAAAGAGGAAAGTGAACGACATGAACCCATTAAGCTTGTTGAGCTAAGGAGGAGTAAGAGGGCTAGAACCGAGAAGTCATTTAGCCCTGATTTCATTGTTTACCTTGTAGAAAGAACTAGGAAAGCTTTTTGTAAGAAAACAATGATTTCTTTGAATATGGATTCAGATCCATTAACCTTTGAGGAGGCAATAAAGTCTCAAGATGTTGCTTTCTGGAAAGAAGTAATAAATGATAAGATGGATTCTATCATGGGTAACAATACCTGGATACTTGTTAATTTGCAACCTAGATCCAAACCAATTGGTTGTAAATGGATTTTCAAAAGGAAAATGAAAGTTGATGGCACAATTGACAAGTTCAAAGCAAGATTAGTTGCTAAGGGTTTTACTCAAAAGGAGGGTATCGATTATTTTGATACATATGCTCCGGTGGCTAGAATCGCCACCATTCGAGTGTTGATTTCCTTAGCCTCAATCTACAAGCTTGAAATCCATCAAATGGATGTTAAGACCACTTTCCTAAATGGAGAGTTTAGATGAGGAAATCTACATGCAACAACCGGAAGGATTTGTTGTACAAGGTCAAGAACACAGTGTGTAAACTCGTGAAGTCACTATATGGACTGAAACAAGCTGCAAAACAGTGGCATGAGAAATTTGACAAAGCAATAGTGTCAAATGGTTTTAGGATACATGAATTTGATAAGTGTGTGTATAGTAAGTTTATTGGCAATAGAGGTGTAATCATATGTCTATATGTAGATGATATGCTTATTTTTGGTACTGACAATGATGTCATTGAAAGTACTAAAAGTTTCTTGTCGTCTAGCTTTAGTATGAAAGACATGGGCTTGGCTGATATAATTCTGGGTATTAAGATCAAATGAGAGGACAATAATTTAATTCTTACCTAGTTGCACTATATTGAGAAAATTCTTAAGAAATTTAATCAATATAATTGTACACCCATGTCATTTGAGTTTGTAGCATTGGCTTCTTATGGGAAAGAGGCGGAGTAGCTAAGGAATCTCTTGTTAGAGATTAAGATATGGCCAACTCCCATGCCACCAATATCTTTGCATTGTGATAGTGAAGCAACTCTATCACGGGCCTATAGCAATGTCTATAATGGAAAGTCCAGGCATATAGGACTGAGACATAGCTGTGTCAGGCAGTTAATCATAGAAGGTGTGATTACCATTAGTTATGTAAGGTCAAGTGAAAACTTGCCTGACCCCTTAACAAAGGAACTTGCAAGGGATTTGGTGTGGAAAACATCAAAGGGGATAGGTCTTAAGCCCACTTAACATAATCACTCCTAGTGGAAACTCGACTAAACTCTTGAAGAAACATCAAGTCTTGAGTTCAATGAGCCCAAGTACACTATATGTCGTGATTACAAGCACTTAGTTTTATTTCATTTTCATCCTAAGGTTGAAGTGCTTGGTACCTGTAATGTGGAAAAAAGAGGATGAGTTAACAAACTCTTAATAAGCTTACAACTGGGTTGTTAGGGTACTGTAAATTATAGGGGTACTCTCAGTAAGCTTACCTATGTGAGTGTAGGAGGTGTTGCTGCTTCCAATGAGTCAAAGGGCTTGACTCTAGAGCACTCATGAAACAGGATATAGACACAAGGCCAATCCATGTGTTGGTTTGTTTGAATAGTTGTGGTAACCTATCCTGTGCATGAGATATATCCGGTTAGTCGTATAAAATCGCTAGTTCAAAGATAAGTCTACTATGCCATCTTGACTAACTTTGAGATGTCTTCACTAAGTGAATGATTCAAATCATAAGATATCTTCACCTATGCATAAGGCTGCCAAGTGAACCAAGAGTCATCACCTTGTATTTTGAAAATGGCGGAGGAATGTTGGGGAATTTTCAAAATGGTTTTTAAAATGTATAGTTTAATTTTTAGGTGTTTTCAAAACCTTCCTTATTTTTCTTTAGAAAGCTTGAAATAAGCTTGGAGACTTTGTCCCACATCAGAAAAAGAGAAAAACATGGAGCACTTAATAAAGTGCTACATGGAATATTCCTTTGAATATGGAATTGTGAGGTGAAAGCTAGTGTGCATGCAACCACACCACAAGGATGGTGTTTCGCACCATCCGCACACGTGCGCGCGCGTGGCGTGGGCAGTGGGCTATTTGGTGTTTGATGGCGCACTTTGCACTTAGCATGGATGTATCGGCGCCATAAAGGCGCTTTCCTATTTGCATCAGACAGGTTAGAGCGATGACGTGGATCCAACATGGCATGGGTGACATGGAATACAATTAGCTCCACGTGGCAGTTATGTGGCGTCTATTGGCGATGAGTTAACCAACTAATCGAATGGTTACATGTCTGACCTGGAGCGGTTTGATAATAGCCGTTGATTGGAGATGCGCACGATCGTACGGATGAGCTGGCAACTGATCGTGATTAGGTTTGATCAATCAAGGTAGTTATTCGGCGTGAGAATGATCTGCACCATAGATTGTCGATCCAACAGTCAGATCTGATCGGATGTGATCAAGGGACATGACCATTCGATCAGATGCATCAAGGCCTATAAATAGGTTAGAAATTCAGCTATTTCAATCCATCCAAAATCCTGAAAAGCTTTCCTGCAATTCTCTTTCTCTCCCTTCCTCCCTCTTGATTTAGAGTTTTTGATCAAGAGTTTCTTAAGAAAATTTATGCTCTTTTTACTGGTAATCAAGTTCTGCAGATTTGATTATCAGTGTCTTGGTTTTCTTGATTATATCAAGAGTATTTTGATCTATTGTCGTCAGTGCAGACACCGATAGACTTGATCTTTAGATCAGGATTCATTGTATCCTGGAGGCAAATTTTGCTGTAACACCCTGCACACCTTTTGGTGGGTGCAAATATTCTCTTTAGGAAAGCGACTTAATAATGTGACTTGAAGCATCAAATTTCTGTTTTACATAGACAAGTTCATCGCCAAGTTTTGAAGACCCGAAGACCACCAACTAAAGAATTCAAGATGAATTGTTCCAACAATGGCAATGTTGGCTTTACTGGTGCTTGGGTGTTAGTTATCTTTTCATGTATAGGTGTTTTGTGGTTTACTACTGGTATAGCTTGGTACCCTTAGTTCCCATATTTTTTTTGGAGATTTGGTGGTTTCTTACCAATTTATGAATTTCATTTGGGTGGTTGCATCTGATTTGATTTAATGATGCATCTGTTTCTTACATTTTCATTCATATAAGTTTGATGTACTCTTTTTGTTCTTATTTTCTTTACATCAATATACTTTGTTTTCATGTATGAACTCTTATTTTCTTATCCTTTTGTTTTTTGTTAATAATTATTGTTGTTTTGGGGAAATGAAGGGTTAGGGCTATAAAGCCATCAAGAGTGTTAAACCTTTGCTATGTTGTTTAGTCCTTGAAATGTAACGCCCCCAAAATAATAACATTAAACTCATCAATAAGACATGAATTGGCAATAAAGATAAACGTTCTTCTATTCATCAGAGTAGTTTCTTACAAAAGTATTACATGTTAACAACCAAAGCAAATGCCCTACGGGCTTACAGCTTTCCAAGTCAACACTTGGTTATAACAAAAGAGTACTAACTCATTTACAGTTTAAGCCTTTGGCTTGAGATTACATGTAATACATCAAAATTAAAACAACAAAATTATCCGCCTGCCTCTAGCCTCCCAAGCTACGTCCTTGGAGGTGGCATGCTACCTGCACCTGAAAATGATATTCCCATATAGGGTGAGCCACAGCCCAGTAGAAATATACTAAACCAACCATGAACAATGACTAAAAGATTAGCAATTGATAGATGGACAACACTGATACATCCACATAAATCACGTTTTATGTCATACGACTTATGAGTCCAAGTTACCTTTCATTTTTCCTTTTTCAATAGATAAGCATAAAAGCTCCATCATCATTTCAACAGATATGTATAACAACTATATCCCACATTCACAGATAAGCCTATAAGCTACATCTACATTTCACAAAGATAGACATATTAGTCCTATCTCCACTTCTCTAGACAAGCATATGAGCTGTATCTACACTTCCCAAAGATAAGCATATGAGCTCTATCTTCATTTCTCTAGACAAGCATATTAGCTGTGTCTACGGAGTTCATCCCCTATCTTCTCCCAGCACTAACCGGTTTAGAGGTACATCCCCCATCTTCCCCTAAACCGCGGAGTACATCCCCCATCTCCTTCTCTACACATAACGTATACAAACACATTGGTTCTATATACAATCACACAATACATACAGTTAATGTATTCTATCAATCGTCAAATTCCATGACACATT
Source organism: Camellia sinensis (assembly GCF_004153795.1). Classification (NCBI taxonomy): domain Eukaryota; kingdom Viridiplantae; phylum Streptophyta; class Magnoliopsida; order Ericales; family Theaceae; genus Camellia; species Camellia sinensis. The sequence continues at coordinate 2,822,803 of NW_021024977.1, read as the reverse complement.
CCTTTGATTAGTTTTCGTTTACCTAATCATCATGCATTGTCTACAACAATCACGACTATCCTCCACCGATAGCCCAAAGCAGTTATTTCTAAACAGAAAATAAATGCACAAATGGATATTTAATCAACATTTCATTTCGGTGAGTGATAAATAATTCAACTACACCCTTTAACCCATACATTCCCATTCTCAACAATTCCATTTCATTTCTTCATTTCTCACGATTAATTAACCCAATTAATCAAACAATGTAATTAGGGTATTTTCCATAATTAACATTACAACCCTTAAGGTTCCATTTTCATCAATGATTCAACTTCTGTTCCATTTCTCCATGTCAAACATGCATCTAGGTTTATTGTAAATAAAAACCCAACTTTTGTAAAATTATGCAAAAGCCCCCAAACTTTCACCAAATTACCAAACCAACCCCAACATCTCAAAATACCAAAATTAGAGACAAGATCCATAGAGAGGAGTAGGATATCCCTACCTCAAAGTTAGAGCTCGAATGGAGATGAAGACTAAAACCAAAATGCTCCAAATTTCGAAATTTTCAGATTGAAACGACGCCCTCGACGATCAACACAACTATTACAAAGACCGAAGGTGAGGAACTCACCCTAGCTAGATCAAAATCTAGAGAGAAGGCAAGATCTTAGAGAGAGGAGCTCTCAAAATAGCTTTTAGAAAAAGTAGGAGAGAGAAAGAAATG
>NW_021024977.1:2797846-2813936 GCF_004153795.1 Camellia sinensis | reverse complement strand
TCACACCCCAAATCCGGGTATGACCGGCCGTGGCCCACAGGGACTCAGCCCAAGGCACACGTAAGCCTAACACCAGATGACGATCTTCATCTTTTCCCATTACGCCGGGCAGTTTTTAGGGAAGACAAGAGTAAGGACTTAGTCACCCTATAATTCCACTCAAGACTTATGGCTATATTTATGTTATCTATGCTAATGTTTTCTTCTTACTTTTTGCAGTTCTTCCTCAGCCAGCAAAGGACTTTCGCCAGACCTTTTTTCCCAGCAAAGATCTAAAAAGGTTGCTAGGTTTGTCAATTGAAAAGCGAAAAGCTCCGCTTTTACTCAACTTCGTTTCCACTTATAAGTTTGTACTCTCCAACGTCCCCAGATGTAGCAAAACTTCCCCATCTACTTCAAGTCGATCATTTATCAATTGCTAATGTCTTAGTTATTGCTCATACTATGTTTAGCATATCTCTACTGGGTGTTGGCTCACCCTTTATGGGACATTATTTTCAGGTACAGGTAGTATGCTACCACCAAGAACATAGCTTGGATGATGATGAGAGTTGAAGACTCTTTTTTGTTTATTTTGTTTGTATTACATGTATATCAAGCCAAGGGCTATTTTGTATAGAGTTAGTACTCTTCTTTTGTGTAACCAGGTGTTGACTTGGAAAGCTGTAAGCCCATAGGGCATTTGCTTTTGTTGTTAAGATGTAATACAGTTGTAAGAATTACTCTGAGGAATAGAAATGGTTGAATTCTTTTGTATCAATACATGTCTAAAATGTTGATTTAAATGTTATTTTTTTTGAGGGCATTACAGAAAGACAGCATATTATCAATAATGTTGAAATAAATTCATTTCTTACCCCACGAGTACCTGGTTTTATGAATGGAATTTGCCCAAGCTATATGAGTGAGGGTTACTTTTGGTAAATTTTTTGTATTGTAGACTGAACAAATATACCACTAAAATCTTATGAATCCCTTAGGTAGTTTAGTTCCCATTGTTTCCATTTTTTTCCCCTCCTCAATTATAACAATATAACATTTTCCGAATACTATATAACTACAAATATACTATATAACATTTTCCCAATTAGTGCTCTTTATGCAGTAAAGCTATCACACGTGGTAGCTCATGTTAGTCTTTTGATGAATTGTTGTTTGTCTCCTTTAATTTTTCCCTATCCAATTTGTTTGTCTTTAATTCCATCCAAAGTGTCTCGTTAGTTTTTTTTTTATTTAATTGTAAATATATGGCATATTTATAATGCGAGTATCATGGCAAATAATATGCTTTTCGTTTGTAGGGTGGCCTTTTGAATTTTGTCTTATGCAATTTAACTTCACTTTAGGCAATGATGTATTTGTGTGACCAATTCTTTTCAATAAGACCATTGTACCATCTTGTAAGAAGATTGTAGAGGTTGAAATTGGTATTAAAATTGGGGTTTTGATTTGAATTTTACAATTTTCCATATTGAGTGGAGAATTATAAAAACAAAGAGCAATATAATGGTATATAGTACGACAATGTCACAAATCATTCATGAACCTGCTATTTTTAATACTCTTATTACTTTAAGTGCACATTTCTTTCTTAATCTCATTCTTGAATTTTCTTTGCTTTCGTGTTTTTAATATTTTCAAAAACAGACTCAATTCTTTGTTTGTAATTTGTTGCTAAGTGTGTGCATGCACCTTTTTTCTTTTCCTCATCTATTATTTTTTGTATACCATGGGTTTGATCTTGGCTCTTGCAGATGCTTATTTTTCTTACAATTTCTTACCTTTCTATTTATTGCATAGTTGTGTAAGGCCATTTGGCGTTTCACTGCTAGTTGCTGGCTTTCATGACAAGGGTCCACAACTATATCAGGTATGTCATTTGGGTCCTCATTTGATATTGACCTTAATTGTGTTAGAGTTGCCTAGTTGATTCATTCATTTTCATTTGTGGTTGGATTACCTTCTTTATTATTACATTTGGATGGATAACCAACTCAACCTTTTGAAGATTTTGGGATATCTCTTGTTCTAGTTAGATTATTTTTTAATGTGGGTTGGGATATCTCTAATCCAAGGCTATCTGATTTTTATTCTTCTTCCACGTGTGCCACTACCCAGAAATATTTTGTAGTTAAAGCGCATAAAACATAATAATCACATTATCGGAATTATTTTTATCCAAACACACATCTTTGTGACTTTTTTGCTTTTATTTTGCCTTTAGCCCAAAATTATTTCTAAAGAAGAGGCAAATTTTGCCTCTGAATTTATTTGTGTTTTCATTTTTTTGTCAGAAATTGATTGAAGAGATGCAACATATGGTCAAAGAATTGAAAGACTTTGTGCTTTAAGTTTTTTCATTTTTTTAATATATGTAATCACAATTAAATTTTTTTTATTAATTCTTTTGTATATACTTTTGAACATTCAATTTTCATTTATGAAATATATGACGTTATTTCATTCAATATGTGGTTGTGATTCAAAGGATAGTATATAGTGTGTATTACATTCTTCAAATGCGTACAAAAATAATATTGATTATTCTTCAAATATGTTGAACGCTCTTTTTATCACACGTATTAACTGTGATGAGAAATGCATATAACGTGTGATCTTATCTCATTATTAATCACATGTTTTATTAGATATTAATCACGCTTAAAATATATGATCTAAATGTTTGTTATCACAGGTTTTGTTAGTTATACATCATACATAAAAAGTGTGATCTAATTATTTATTATCACATGCATAACATGCGATGAAATCATCTTTTAATGACACTCAAAACGTGTAATTAAAAATGACCCTTTTAATCACTTCCAAATATCACTCTTTGACAAAACTTAAAACGCGTGATTAAATAACATGCATCACACATGAAAAACATGATCTATTTATGATTTTGTAGTAGTGACAACCTGCATCCATTAGCATTCATAGAGATGTATCAAATAAGCAAATAGTCACGTGGTATGATGCTAAACATAGTAAGAAAAACACACAAAAGAGGGATGTTAAAGCATAACAACTTACATATTTATCGAGATGTATCAAATAAGCAAATAGTCACGTAGTAGGATGCTAAACATAATAAGAAAAACACACAAAAGAGGGATGTTAAAGTATAACAACTTACATATTTATCGGTGTCCCATGAACAGCTATAAAACAAAGTTAGCGAAATATGCATGATCTTATATACAAAATCCTAATGCAATTCACTCATGAAATGCAACTAGAGATTCAGATTCTAATATATGACATGTGAATGATCTCAAGAACATGAGGTAGAGCACATAATCACATAAGAATTGATTAAATCTATAAATACAAATTTAGCTAAATCAAGATTCATGAAACATGGAAGCAAAACATGCATATAATGAAAATAAAAATATGATGCATATTTACAAATAGGAAAAGCAACTAAAAGAATGGGATAGAAAGAACCGAGGCCAGGAATTATTACAAGACTTGAATAATTATATATCCGAATAAGGGAGGACAGGAAGAAAATATTACAACAAAACAAAACCTCACAAATCTCTCAAATTAAAATAAAAAACAGAAGATATGTATGCCTCGGGAATTGTCAGAAACTATTTTTCTCAACGCCATAAGATTGCTTTGTTCTGTTAGCCAAAAACTCAGTCGGCCAGCCAATGCCAATTAGGCCTGGAAAAATTTGTTTTGTTGCAACACCGAAACAGAACAAAGAGGGAATACGGAGGTGGCTCAACTAAGCATTTCCAGTTAGATTACAATAGGTTTATAATACAAAACTAAAGCAAGAAGATCAATATAAGAAAATGAAAGAGTTTGAAAATTCACCTTCCAAAGGAAGAATGAATTTCTTGATTTCCTAACCTTTTATTGATCACCCTCAAGTGTATGAGCTGTGTTCTCAATCCTCAATTTGAAAGACCGAAAGCATAGCTAGAATGAAGTTTGGATTGTTTAACAGTCTACGTAGGGGAAATTGATTAACTCTCTATTTTTCTTTCTTTCAACCACAATCACTCTCTCTTTGGTCAAAGCTCTTGAATGGAATTCTTGGATGGTTTTGGTAATGGAAGATGATATAACAGTGAGATGATGATATATAAGTATGGAAATTCAAAGCTTAACTTCTTAATTTTGGCAACTCTATTTTATCAAAGCTTACAACCTATATCAATCCAGTCTTTCCTCTCTCCACCTCTCACTTTGATCATTCTTACATATAGGGAATTCAAGAGCTCCATTTCAGTGGAAAAGATGGTGGAAGACAAATAGGAGACAAGATTTTGAGGATAAAGCATTTGGCCCTTACTTTAGCTACTCCTTTTGTGAAGAGGCAAGATTCCAATGTAATAGAGGCTAAATGTGTAGGCCATTTTGCGCAAGGATATGGCAGAAAATTCATAGATGGCATGCCCCACACGCACTGGACAAGAATTCTGCCTAGATTGCCCTGTTCCTGGGAAAATTAGCTGGCCGGCCAATTAAGTTGCTAGTCGGCCAAAATATTGGCTTTGGCTTGACTATTTTGCATGAAACATGATTTTTCAACAAAATTATCACCCTTTCCTCCTATTTCCACACTATCCTTTGCTCAATTTTCTGTGAAAATATTTCATTTTGAAGTTTAAAAATGAGCCTCAGAATACTACGAAAATGCTGGGAACTAATCACAAAAAGAAAGTTTCGAAAAAGAGTTTTGAAGGGGTCTTAAACACTTGGCCAAAACAGGCTAAAGATTGAGAAGAAAGCTCAAATTCGATCTTTATAACGATCCCGGTTATCCTTTTACTGTCCTGTTGTTTTCCGGACGCGGTTCCGTGGAGTTGGTAGTTGTACCTATCGTGTTGTCAACTTTTAAAACTCTTTTGTTTGAGTTTTAGAATGTGTTGGGCTTGGTTGTTACAGGTTGGTAGAGCTTTAGCTCCCATTGTTGTTGCTCAGTTTTTGAACGGTCCGCTCGAGCGGGTCTTCTTGCGCTTGAGCGGGGTTTACACACTTCCAGTATTTCGTGCCTCTGCAAAACTTCTGCAGATGTGTTTTCTACGCTCGAGCGGATTTCTTTACGCTCGAGCGGTCGCGCTCGAGCGGGTACTCTGGCGCTCGAGCGGGTAGTACTTTGTGGTGTAAGTTCTGGGAGGGAGAAATCTACGCTCGAGCGGACTGATTTTCGCGCTCGAGCGGATGTACTTTATTCTTGTGTCTTGGAGCTCGAGCGGGCCTAGTTTTTGTCCTTGACGCTCGAGCGTTGTGTTCTCCACTCGAGCGGGAGAGTCGTATATCAGTTGGCAGCTAGGCTATTTTAAATCACTTTTTACATTTCCTTTCTCTCTCTTACTTTCCCAAAACCGATTTTTGAGAGCTCCTCACTCTAAAACCTAACTTCTCTCTAGGGTTTGATCTAGTAGGAGTGTTTTCCTCACCTTGGGCCTTTACAAAAAGTGTGTTGATCATTGAGGGCTATATTTTGATCCGAGAAATTTGGGATTTGGAGCACTTCCGAGTTTTGCTCTTCTTCTGCTTGAGTTCTACATTTGAGGTAGGGATTTCCTTGTTCTTTTTCAATACTTCGTCTATAGATAGACATGTGGTAGTTTTGTATTGCATAAAAATCATATCCATGTTGGATTTGTTTGAAATCATGAGAAGGAACCTAGGGTTGGGTGTTGGAAAATGGTTATGATATCATTGAGGGTTGTTTTGGGCTAATTGGAGTGTAAATTAGCATGTTGTAATTGATAGAAGAAAAAGTCCTAAATCATATTTTGATTGATAAATTAAAATGGAGGATAGTGAACCTTTTTTGTAAATCTCTATTGTTGATGTGGGTTGGGTGAAGGTGTTAATGCCTAAGGGGTTAACTTTGGCTTTGGAATGGTTTGAAATGAATGTAGTGGACTAATGTGAGTCATGGCTTTATTATCAATGGAATTGGTTTTGTAAAACAAAAGGAATGGATTTGGTTTTGTTACAACAAAAGGGACGGATTTGGTTTTGTGAAAACAAAAAGGGACGTGGAACTTGTTTTGTGAAATGGGAAAAGTATTTTTGAAATACGTATGAAAATTGGATTGTTGTTTCTTGAGTGTTGAACACACACATGTGAAGGATTGTAGCTTTAACTACCATGTTAACGTTGTTGTTGGGTTTGTGGTCTCATAGTAGTTGAGTCTTTAATAGATGTACTAAGTACTTGCATCTAGAGGTTTTGTCCTTGGTCATCGGTGGAGGATGACACGGTTGTGTTGAATTGTCGTGTATGCATTATCCCATTATTGATTGAACATCATATGTGATGAAGTGTTGAGATACATTATATATGTATGCTTGTTCGGGAGGAGGTAGTTATGTGTTCACATACTTTAACACATTGCTTGTATCTTGATGGTTTGTGTATATGTGTTATACATGTTGATTATGCCCTGTTGTGTTGGGTTGGTGGTGTTATACCGTGCGCTAAGAATCAGAGGTACCGTGACCTTCCAGCTAGTGTCTGGAGAACTGACTGCACTGAGGATATAAGGCACCATACCCTTCCAGCTAGCGCCTGGTAAACTGGCATGTTGTTGTGAGAGGTGTATCTTTGGCTTACTACGCACATAGCTAGTAGAGCAAAGTTTTGTTGTTGATATTTCAGTGTGTTTGGGAATATCATAGATTGTTGATTACGGTTTTGGAGGGCCGAGTTGCCTCATTGGTTTATCTTTTGTATGTTGGTGAGTTGTTATCTCCCTTTTTATAACAGTGCATGTATAGATTCGATTGTATCGGGAAGAAGCCAAAATGTCATCTTTGTCTTTTGGAAAGTATGATGGAGAACGGACCTTTTTTTTAGATATATATATATTTTGAAAAGGCATATCTGTGTATGTTTGAAAAATGGAAGAGAGTAGTGGGCTTAGTGAAATTATTTCCTAAGGTATTGTTAATGTTATGAAAGATTGGGAACGGGGGTTAATGAAAAGAAAAGAAAATTGAATCGCCTATGACGTTGATTGAAATGGTCGTTTTCGAGAAAAGTTCATACATATATATATATTTTGTATAAACTGTCACATTACTATTCTAGTACGAGATTGGGTATTCATGATCATAGCTATCCGTATGTTGTTATTGATGAGGACCATGTTGAGATCCCTACTGGACTATATGTTCATCCCACGTTGTTGAATCTTTTTCAGGTATTGAGCTGAATGTGCTGCAAGATTTGGATCTTCTGATTTGTTGGCCATGGGACCTTTCTTATATGGGCGGAATGCCATATATGTAAAAAGGTTGCACCCTTCTTCTTGATTTGTTGTTAATGATGTAAGCCCAAGGGCAATTTATTTATTATGCTCATGTTGTATTTACTTGCATACGGATGAGAGCAGTGTTATTCACATCTACGAATTGAATATATGAGTTTATTTCTGCTTGTTATCTCTGAAATGGAATTAAGTAAATGAAATCGGTAATACTTCAAGTAATTAAAAATGTGGGGCGTGACAATCTTTCTTATTGAGAATGTAGTGAGAATCAAGTTCTTATTTTCATCATCGGGGGATCAAAAGAAAGCACCCAAGTCTTAGGGTAGGTCAAAATGGGGTGTCTACAGTTGCCCCTTTTTGATAGAGCTCAAAGTCCTTTCATGACGTGAGTGGATGTTGAATCTTGAAGACGACCCTTTTGACAAGGCCATAAGACTTGGGCAAAAAAAACAAGATGCAAATGGAGTTGGTTGAACCGAGGTTGCCTACGTATCCCTTTGCAAGGAATCAAACCAGCGTAGTTCAGGGGTAGGTTGCAAATGACATGCTCAAAATGTAATTGAAAGTTGGACTTACACGCCTCACGAAATGCAATTAATAATAAGTGAGGCAAGCCTCATGCAAATGATATGAAGCATAACAAAAGGTACAATCCAAACACACTCACATGAGAGGAGGAAAGGTAATATTAAACATTAACCCCCCCCTTTCAAAAAAAAAAAAAAAAAAGGGATAGTATTAACCAATGGATGGTGTTAACCAACAACCTAAGAATGGGATAGTATTAACCGATGGTGGTGTTAACCAACAACCTGAGAATGAGATAGTATTAACCGATAGATAGTGTCAACTAACAACCTAAGAAGGGGATAGTATTAACTGATGGTGGTATTAACCAACAATCTAAAAACGGGATAGTATCGTTATCTTGAAAATGGGCCATATTAACCGATAGTGGTGTTAACCATCAATCCGAATAGGGGTCAGTATTAACCGATGAAAAAAGGTTGTAACCAAATGTTTGAACAATTGTGAGCAAGTGATGTGAATGGTTTGTATCCAAGTGATGCAACAACATGATAGTTGTAACCATGCATGGCAGATGTAATAGATGGTGCAAGTGTGATGGCAAATGCGAAAACATGAAGGATGTGATATGAGACATGCAATATGCAATGTGGTAAATGCACAATAATAATATGATGGATGCACAATAGATAAATACACAAATTGATTTATTTTCGTCTTTTTTATTTTATTTTATTTTATTTTGAAATATTTTTTTTTGGTATTTTTTTATAGCAGAGGCATTACACCTCTCTCCCCTGTCTCTTTCTTATTCCCTTTTCTTGTTCTTCTTCTAGCGTCATGTTTGGCGCGTGATTTCAACAACTGCGGTGCCTGATTGACATAGTTGGGCCGATCTCGATCCCCCAATAATTGCCATGATCTCCCCTTTGTCTTCTTCTAAATTGGACAAAAACAAACCGGTTCGACCACTGGGTCACCAGTTTTCACCGATTTTGCTCCCACTCCGGGTTTAGGGAGTTGACCGGACCGGAACAAAGCTCGGTTCCTGGTTCAACCGGTCCGATCGGCTGGTCCGGTTTGGGTTTGAAAACATTGCTAAGAAGGGGATAGTATTAACCGGTGGTGGTATTAACCAACAATCTAAAAATGGGATAGTATCGTTATCTTGAAAATGGGCCAATATTAACCGATAGTGGTGTTAACCATCAATCCAAATAGGGGTCAGTATTAATCGATGAAAAAGGGTTCTAACCAAATGTTTGGACAATTGTGAGCAAGTGATGTGAATGGTTTGTATCCAAGTGATGCAACAACATGGTAGTTGTAACCATGCATGGAAGATGTAATAGATGGTGCAAGTGTGAGGGTAAATGCGAAAACATAAAGGACATGATATGAGACATGCAATATGCAATGTGGTAAATGCACAATAATAATATGATGGATGTACAACAGATGAATATACAAATTGATTTTTTTTTTCTTTTTAATTTATTTTTTATTTTTTTCTGAAATATTTTTTTAATTTTTTTTGGTATTTTTTTTTATAGCAGAGGCATTACACCTTTCTCCCTCGTCTCTTTCTTATTCCCTCTTCTTGTTCTTCTTCTAGCGACATGTTTGGCGCGCGATTTCAACAACTACGACGCCTGATTGACATAGTTAGGCCAACCTCGATCCTCCAATAATTTCCGTGATCTCCCCTTTGTCTTCTTCTTCTTCTTCATCTTTTTCTTAAGAACAACATATGCGGGAGAGCCTGAGGAGAAAGCTGGAAAACAAATCTCTCTTTGCCATTACTTTGCAAACTCCCTCTTTGGCATTACTCTCCTCTAACATGGTCTCTTCTCGTCGTCCTCCTTCCCTTTTTCTTGACCTCAACGATACACTGATAAGATAGTTGACTCTGACTCTTCTAACCCTCCTAAGAGTGCGCCTCCCCGCGTCTTTAACTTCCCTGATTTGTCAATCGAATAATTGAAGGTGACTAAATTAGATATCGACGCCTACTATCATGCACTGAATTCGTGTATGGAGACCGTGACTGCAATATCCAATTTGTCATGCCGCTTGCAAAGTAGAACAAATGAAGTGCAATAGTTAAATGTACAACTCTCTCTCTTCCAGCACATGTACCAAGATACTCGGCGAGAGATTATCTAACTAAAAAAATAGAACAAAGAGCTGAAATGATGGGCGACAACCATGGCTCGATTCCCAGCCCCTTGATGCTCGTCATTCAATGGTCAACAAGGATTGATCTCTTTCGGAGGCTCTGCAAATGCAGAGATAGCATTTTCAAGGGCCTTCCGAGAGTGAAGATGTTCCTCTTTTTTTGTATTTTTGTTTTTGTTTAAGAATCGAGCATTATCGCTTCGAATGATTTTCTTTTGTTTTGTTTTTGAAAATTTCGTCTCTTGGTTTGGTTGTTTGTTTTTTTTTTGTTATGCTGTAATCGAGGGACTTCACCTTGGAGTTTCAATAAAATGAGTTTCATTTTGCACATCGGCGTGAATAGCACAACACTTAAGTATGAACACATTTTGTTTTTGAAATTGAAACTGAGAATGATTGAATTCTACTGAGATCTAAATTGGACATTGAGCCTCCAACTAACCAGAAATCAAGAAAATGACTTAATAAAAAGAGAAACAAAACAAAAACAATCCAAACATACCTATTTACACTTGTTTGAATGAAAGGAACTTAAAACAAGAATCAAGAAGCACCCGGAGTCAACTAAAAACTTGGATGGATGACTAAATTGTTAGTCGGCCAGTTGAAACATGTAATATGAGACTCGAGAGTGTGGAGAGAAGATATAATTCCTGACTTGACTATGCCCCTAGTTCATTGCTTAGACTTTTTTTTTTTTGGTAAAAAGGTTTTGATTAACATGAGAGTTAGATTAGTATGCTTGTTCCACTCTCTGTTTTAAAATCATGTAAGTCATGTTATAGGCACTGTAAATTTTACCTTTTGGGTCTATTGAATGGTCTGGATTTGCAAAAATGGAATTTTTTTTGAGATAATTAGTCAACTTCATTAAAAATCATCAAAACATGTTTTTGCAAATGGCCACTACTCGACCCTCGAGATGCACAACCTCAAATCAAATAACCTGAACTTGATCTGCCTTGCAACTGAATCTACCATGAAGAAAAGGTAAGACCATTGAACTGAATGAAGATAACCCAATTGAGCATGGACAGGATAGCCAAGTCGAATAAAGATAAACCAATCAAACATAGATGAGACAAGCAAGTTAAAAATGGTTGGGGCCGAACTTCAGGATGCAGTTGCCTACGCATCCCAAAGATAGGAATCAGGCTTTACGTAGTTTATAGTTATGGTTCACTCGGGTATTAATACTCTCCTTTTGTGCTCCAATTTCTGCCAAAGCAACTCTTTCTAGTTTTCGACCTTGCGAGCTTTTCATTTTTCATTTTTTATATTTCCCATTTTCATTTTCTATTTTTCTTCTATTTTTTTTTTCATTTTTTATTTTTCATTTTCATTTATTTATTTATTTTTTTACTCTAACTTTTGCCTGGGTCGCCCTTCCAGATTTTCGGCCCAATGAGCCTTTCAAGGATAGTATTCTTTTTAGCTTGTGCATGTTAATTGGTTGTAAGATCTTTAGGCCATCTAAATCCATGAGAATGACTGCCCCTCTTGACCTGATAGACATGATGATGTAGGGATCCGTCTAATTGGATCTGAACTTACCTCTAGGATCTCAGATAGGAACTCAATTGTCCTTCAGCACTAAATCTCCTTATTTTAGATTCTTGGATTTAACTTTTTTGTTCAATACCTTTGCAATCCTGCATTGACACCGTATCCTTAGCATTTGCCTCTTGTGGGATAGGGCATTTTCCAAAATATCGTGATACTAAGGATTTTGATCTTGAACCTCTTATGTTGCAACTATCATCTATTCTATGAGGATCAGATGCATTTTGACCCTAATCAGTATATCTGCCATTGAAGCTAGGGTTGCCAAAGAGTCGACAAACCAATTATTCTCTCTGACTAGGTGAATGACTAAGTTTGAGTCCCCGATCACATCCAACCTTGTTGCCCCTAGTTCTAGGGTAGCTTCCAATCCGGTTGTCTTATACTTTGGTTGATTATTTAGGTCTGAAAGCTAAAAGGTTTGGGCCTTAAGTTCGAGAGAGATCCTATGTTGTGCAATCTCATGATCAATTCCAAGCATGTCTTCATATGATCATGCAAAAAAATATATATTTTTGAAATATTTTAATAAAGCGACTAATCACTCACGCTCCTTGGAAGACAATGTAGAACCAGCCCAGACCAAGCGAGGATCCTCCTTAATCCCCACATTGATAGAAATGATCTTATCCATTCAGGGCTTAGCATGCCTCTTGTCACACCCCAAACCTGGGTATGACCGGCCGTGGCCCACAGGGCCTTAGCCCAAGGCACACGTAAGCCTAAACACGCATTCAATATCACCTTGAACAATTAAACCCTGGGTATGACCGACCGTGGTCCATAGGGCCTTGCCCAAGGCACACGTAAGCCTAAACACGCATTCAATATCACCTTGAACAATTAAACCATAGTCCAATAATAAATAACCAAAACTCAATCCAGGACATGCCACAAGTGAAAAACAAGTCATAACCAACTTCCAAAAATATATTTATATAGTAAATGGGACACAAACCGCCCACAAAATAAAATAATTCTAAATAAAACCCAATCACAATGTATGCACAAAACTCGACAAAGCAACCTAAAAGAAAATTTAATAAATGCCCTAGAGGTCCATGCAATTGAGTCCCCGCTACGCCATGAGTGCATTCTAAGTCATTCTAACACCTGGAAATGGTAAACAACTAAGTCAGCTGATAGCTCAGTGAGTAGCAACATGGATAGTAAATACAGTTTTGAAAATAGGGTTCAATTCAAAAATAAGATATATATCACAGAAACTAGATTGGCATACAGTTTGGGAAATACAATCTGTTTCAAAAAAAAGGTTCCACAGTTCAACATTTAAAATACTGATGTCTCGCAAGAACATGATAAACGACATTTTTCACTTAAAATAGATTATAACATGAACACCAATAATTTTCTGGGTACCAATAAAAACAAATAATCTGCCACACATTTCTCAGGCTATAAGCCCCGTTGGATCCAATACCGAACTAAGAGTCATCCTCAGGGTGGCACCTGGGCCTTTTCTCAAAGACGATCCGATTGAAGGTCACCTAGTTATTTTTAAAGGTCTGTTCCTTACAATCGTTGAGCACTAGAGTCATCACGGCCCAACCCGGATCTGTTCCCTAGTGGCCAGAGTCACCACACACAGTGGAATAATTTCCCTGGACTAAATACACACATGGTCCCAATAATCAATACACATCAGTTTCACAAAACATGGTAGTTCATCATTTTAAACATGAGACCAAAACAAATAGTTTACAGTATGCCAAGTTTACACATGTTTCGGAAATAATTTGATTCAATTGATAATATAATAATTTATCAAAACAGCTTAATCATGAAACAACAATTTAATTTTTCAATAGTTCAGGGTAGGGGAACATTTATAAAAATATGTAGCATGAAACTACTCACCTGAAACCGAAATATTATAATCCTCGAATAGAGTGTAAAAGTCCAACTAGTTCCCTGAACCAAGTATAAAAACTACACGTTACAAGTAATTTCAAAGTACTAAAAAATAGGCACTAAGTAACCTGAACTAAAACGCACTAACACGGCTCAACCCAACTCACCGCTACTCTTAAATATTACCTAAGTTCATGTTCTTCAAGGTCTAAAATCACCCAAGACATAGGTTCCGATTGAAACTTACCTAAAAATAACTTTATGATAAAACAGTGTTTTAAACGAGTTTTCCCAATCTATTCGCTAACTTTGAAAATTACAAAACCCACTTCACGCTATTCGAAAAATTCCAATAACCTCCAGATATGATCTAATATATCCTAAGTTCCAAACCCAATTGGTTTCACTTGATTTTCTTATCAAAATAATTATCTACAATTTATTATATCCAAACAGGTTGTTTTCTGCAGTACTTTAAAGAAATTGACGGTTCTCTTAATATACACGAGAAATCAATTCAAGGCCAAAAACGTACGAAACTAGACTCGTAACCGGTTCTAATGACACTAATTTGATAATTTTTGGATTTATACCCAAAGAGAACAACACTCCCGAATTTACTGTTTCGGACTGGTTTCCTGGACAGATTTGGATACCTCAATTTATATGGATTTTGACTCCCAACAATTATGAAAAAAATCAGATATGCAATTCAATATGTAATTAATCTACTGTAAAAATTTCAGATTAAAATTCATCCGTTAGATATGGTTTCTTGATTTTTAAAGTTCGTGATTATGCGCAGATTTTTTTAACTAAGAATAATACCCAATCTTTATACATGAATTTAACTCCTCAAATTTCTTAACAGTATATATATATATATAAAATATATAAACCTACAACCTCCGTGAATGAATAAAATAATAATAGAATAAGGATGAAGAACAAAGAAAGAAGAGAAGAAAACCTAGGAGGCCACACAGCACAACACACCCAAACCTCTCCTTCTTGGCTACAACAATAATCTTGATGATTGAAAAACCCCTCTCTTTCCTTCATAAACCCACGGCTGCTAGGGCTGCTAGTGTTGTGGAAAACAATTACAACAAGAGTTAGGGTTTGTGTTTATTTTATTTTATACTAGTGGTGGGCACACAAAGGTCAAATAAATAGATAAATATACAAAACATATTTATAAGTTACATGCAACTCAAATGGTATAACATAAATGACTCTAGACAAAAATGTCCTTTGTTTTATTTTATTTTATTTTATCTCTCCATTAATTTAAATAAAATACAACTACTATTAGATCAAAATATGCTTACTAATTTGACACTTAATTTTATTTTATTTATTTATTTTTATTTTTTTTAAATAATAAATCTTGCCTTTAAATTGAAGACTTTCACCATAAATTTATTTTAGGTTTAAAATTAATTAAAAGATCATCCAATAATATTTAATTTGCACCTTAGAATTCACCACCAAAATATTTATATTTGAGATTGTAATATTATTATTTAATTATTTACTTAATTTTTTATATTCGGGTTCTCACATTCTCCCCCACTAAAAAAAAAAGTTTCGTCCTCGAAACTAACCTGAGTAAATTATGAGAATAGATGTGGGTACTTCTCGCGCATCTCGTCCTCGCATTCCCAAGTCGCCTCTTCAACTAGATGATTACGCCACAGTACCTTAACCAATTTAATGACCTTTGTACGCAACCTTTTCTCTTTCGAATCCAAAATCTGAACAGGTATCTCCTCATATGAAAAATCCTCTCTAATCTGAAGCGGCTCATAATCTATCACATGCGACGGACTGTGCACATATTTCCTCAGCATAGACACGTGAAACACATTATGCACTCCTGCCAACCTAGGGGGTAGAGCAACACGGTACGCAACCTCACCAACTTTCTCCAATACCTCAAATGGACCAATGTATCTAGGACTCAACTTTCCTTTCTTTCCAAACCTGATCACTCCTTTCCATGGTGATACTTTCAAGAATACCATATCCCCCTCATGAAACTCTGAGTCTCTCCTACGATAATCAACATAGCTTTTTTGTCTACTCTGGGCAGTCAATAATCTCTCTCTGATGGTGATAATTTTCTGTGTAGCATCCTCCACCAAATCAGGTCCCAACATTTGCCTTTCACCAACCTCATACCAACACAAAGGAGACCTACACTTCCTCCCATACAAAGCCTCATAAGGTGCTACTCCCAAACTAGAATGATAACTATTATTATAGGCAAACTCCATGAGCGGTAAATAATCATCCCAATTACCTCTCCTCTCCAAAGCACAAGCCCTCAACATATCCTCAAGGGTTTGAATAGTCCTCTCCGATTGCCCATCTGTCTGAGGGTGATAAGCTGAACTAAAATTTAACCAAGTACCCATAACTGACTGTAACGCACCCCAAAACTTAGACACAAAACGAGGGTCCCGATCTGACACTATTGACACTGGTGCACCATGCAATCTAACAATCTCCTTCACATACAACTGTGCAAATAGAGCTAGAGAATAGTTCATTCGAACTACAATAAAATGTGCTGACTTGGTTAATCTATCAACAACAACCCAAACTGCATCGTGATTACTATTAGTACGAGGTAATCCACACACGAAGTCCATGGTAACATGATCCCACTTCCACTCTGGTATAGGTAA
>NW_021024977.1:2765319-2777695 GCF_004153795.1 Camellia sinensis | reverse complement strand
ATTATCTGACAAGCATATGAGCTGTATCTTACGACGACAATTTGTGCTGTCTCAAAAAGTCACATTTTTTGCGACGACAAGTTGTGCCGTCTAAAAAAGTCACATTTTTTACAACGGCAAGTTGTGCCGTCTCAAAAAGTCACATTTTTTACGACGACAATTTGTGCTGTCTCAAAAAGTCACATTTTTTGCGACGACAAGTTGTGCCGTCTAAAAAAGTCACATTTTTTACAACGGCAAGTTGTGCCGTCTCAAAAAGTCACATTTTTTACGACGACAATTTGTGCTGTCTCAAAAAGTCACATTTTTTGCGACGACAAGTTGTGCCGTCTAAAAAAGTCACATTTTTTACAACGGCAAGTTGTGCCGTCTCAAAAAGTCACATTTTTTACGACGACAATTTGTGCTGTCTCAAAAAGTCACATTTTTTGCGACGACAAGTTGTGCCGTCTAAAAAAGTCACATTTTTTACAACGGCAAGTTGTGCCGTCTCAAAAAGTCACATTTTTTACGACGACAATTTGTGCTGTCTCAAAAAGTCACATTTTTTGCGACGACAAGTTGTGCCGTCTAAAAAAGTCACATTTTTTACAACGGCAAGTTGTGCCGTCTCAAAAAGTCACATTTTTTACGACGACAATTTGTGCTGTCTCAAAAAGTCACATTTTTTGCGACGACAAGTTGTGCCGTCTAAAAAAGTCACATTTTTTACAACGGCAAGTTGTGCCGTCTCAAAAAGTCACATTTTTTACGACGACAATTTGTGCTGTCTCAAAAAGTCACATTTTTTGCGACGACAAGTTGTGCCGTCTAAAAAAGTCACATTTTTTACAACGGCAAGTTGTGCCGTCTCAAAAAGTCACATTTTTTACGACGACAATTTGTGCTGTCTCAAAAAGTCACATTTTTGGCGACGACAAGTTGTGCCGTCTAAAAAAGTCACATTTTTTACAACGGCAAGTTGTGCCGTCTCAAAAAGTCACATTTTTTACGACGACAATTTGTGCTGTCTCAAAAAGTCACATTTTTTGCGACGACAAGTTGTGTCGTCGCAAAAAGTTCCGTCTTTTAAGCCCCCTTTTCTTGTAGTGATAGGGGTTTGGTAATATATCACTTCATATATTTAATATATATACATATAAAATTTATACAATTAAACTACGTCGTAGGTACATCCCAATTGTCAAATTTTTCATGATTGTAAATAAAGAAGGTATTAGCTATCTAAAGTTTGAAAATAATTAATATAAAAAATACACCTACACTACACAGACCATAAATAACAAAAAATAAAATAAAATAAAAAGTGTGATTTTAAAAAAATCACTAATATTTTCACACACTACAGGAAAAATGGCCTACTGCAACGTTTCTTTTATGGCGTTTTGGGAAACGCCATTATAGATGGATGAAAGACAACGTTTTCAAAATGTTGTCTTAGAGCTCAGTTGAACGGCGTCGTATTGGGTGTATATATTGACACCGTCCATACTCCGTTTCTCACTTTCTGTCTCTCACTTTCTCTGTCTCTTCCGTAGCTCGGTCTCTCGCCGTCTCTCTTTCTCTCTCTCTTCCAAAGCCCTCGACTGATATTCATCGAACCAGATCAAAGACACACACACACTCTCTCTCTCTCTCTCGCTCGCTCGCTCGATTGCAGATTTTGCATTGTATATTCGTCGAACTCTTGATCTCTGTTGCTTTTCATCGATCTGTCGCTAGAGAGATTTGATCAGTCTCTTCATCGAACTTGAACTCAAACTCGATCCGTTCTTCATCAAATTGCAGATCCAAAATCGATATCATTCTCGAACCAGATCGATCTTTGTTGCTCTTATCTCAGGTACAATTTTCATTCTCTTAATCGGTGTTCGAGTTTGAACCAGATCAATCTCAGTTGGTCTACTTTCTCATTGCCAAATCTGCTAATTAACTCTCTAATTTTTTCATTTTCAGATTAGATCAGATCAGATCGTAGAACCAGATCGATCAAATCTGCTGTTAGGTTTGTTTATTTTTCATTATTTTGTTTGTTTTTCAAATCAATTAACTCTCTAATTTGCAAGACAGTTTGGGATTAGATAGCTCATACTATAGAAGCTATCAAGTAATCAAAGAAAAACCTCATTCCTAATCACTTAAAAAGCTACTAAAAGAAGATAATTCTGAAAGATTTATCTTATAGAAGCAACTGCTTGTTGTTTCAAGGCATGACTTACAGGTTTAATGTTGGTCAATGATACTTTATAATCCTTTTGTTCTTTAGATAGAACACAGAGATGATACATTGCCAATATGCCCTTTACCACCCAGCCATCCACAAAACTCAATAACACATCGGTGCTTCAAACTTTTAAACAGTGCTATAACATGACATGTAACGCCCTCAAAATAATACATAAAACCCAACACTTTAGACATGCATTGATATAAAAGAAACTAACCATTTCTATTTATCAGAGTAATTCTTACACTGTATTACATGTTAACAACAAAAGCAAATGCCCTATGGGCTTACAGCTTTCCAAGTCAACACTTGGTTACACAAAAGAAGAGTACTAACTCTATACAAAATATGCCCTTGGCTTGATATACATGTAATACAAACAAAATAAACAAAAGGAGTCTTCAACTCTCATCATCATCCAAGCTATGTCCTTGGAGGTGGCATACTACCTGTACCTGAAAATAATGTCCCATAAAGGGTGAGCCAACGCCCAGTAGAGATATGCTAAACACAGTATGAGCAATGACTAAGACATTAGCAATTGATAAATGTTCAATTTCCATAAACCAATTCATAATCCATTTCCATTTCATGACCACTATGTTTATGTTTCATTTCAGTTTCCATTTCGTATCAATCTCACAATTTACATCAATGGCTCAGAACCTGACCAACCACTTATATGAGACAGTGACTCATATTAACCATTTCCCATTTATACAGTAGATAAACATACTAGTTGTATCAACATCTCAACAGATAAGCATACAAGCTGTATCCACATTTCAACAGATATGCATATTAGCTATATCAACACTTCCAAAGATAAGCATATGAGCTGTATCAACACATTATCTGACAAGCATATGAGCTGTATCAGCGGAGTCCATCCCCTATCTCCTCCCAAACAACATCCGGTTTAGAGGTCCATCCCCTATCTTCCCCTAAACCGTAGAGTACATCCCCTATCTCCTCCCATACACATAACGTATATACACAAAGGTCATATACACAGCCAATCAATACATAATGTTAATGTATTCTATCAACTGTCATACTCTATGACATATCCAATTGATTAGTTTTAGTTTGCCTAATCATCATGCATTGTCTACAACAATCAAAGCTACCCTCCACCGGTAGCCCAAGCAATTATTTCTAAACAGATTATAAAAGCTCCAACAGATAAAATATCAATGTTTTCAAAAGTGAGTGATTAATAAATCTAACTTCACTATTCAACCATATAATGAACCAATTTCATTATTTTCAACTCAATTCTATATAACCACAATTTTCTCAAATTAATCATACCAATTAATTTATACAACCAATTAGGGTTTTCCACCCCATTTCCCAATATTGACCCAATGGTCTGTATGTCAACAACCAACATCAATAACACCATTTTGAAACCCAAAATACATATTATGAGCCCAAAATCACAAAACCCTTTTTAACACATTTTGAAACCCTAAGTCCCAAAATTTCCCAACCTTAACACTTTATCAAAACAATCAAAAATCTATGTCAAAGACCATAAGAGTGAGTAGGAATCCCTACCTCAAAAGTCGACACCCAACGAAGAAGACAATAAAAATGAAGTTGCACCAAATCACAAGTTTCTCGGATCAAAAGATAGCCCTCGACGATCAACAACTTTTTTGTAAAGGCCAAAGGTGAGGAGACAACTCCAACTAGATCAATACCTAGAGAGAAGGCAAGGTTCTAGAGAGAGAAGCTCTCAAATGGTGTTTTGGAAAAGTAAGAGAGAGAGTGTGAATGTAAAAAGTGATTTTAAAATGCCCAACTGCCAACTGATATACGACATTTACGCTCGAGCGGAGAACATAACGCTCGAGCGTCAAGAACAAAAAACTAGGCCCGCTCGAGTGCAATAAGGCCCGCTCGAGCGCCAAGACACAATAATAAAGCACATCCGCTCGAGCGCGAAAACCAGTCCGCTCGAGCGTAGATTTCCCTCTCCCAGAACTTATACCCAGAAAGTGCTACCCGCTCGAGCGTAAAGAAACCCGCTCGAGCGTAAAAATCACATATGCAGAAGTTTTGTAGGGACACGAAATACTGGGGGTGTGCAATCCTCGCTCGAGCGCAAGAAGACCCGTTCGAGCGGACCGCCTAAAAACTGGGCAACAAGGAATTGAAACCAAGGCCTAACCAACCTGTAACCACCCTACCCAAAACATCCTAAAACTCAATCAAGCGGAATTAAAGGATGACAACAAGATAGATACAACTACCAACTTCACGGAACCATGTCCGGAATACAACAGAACAGTAAAGGGACAACCGGGATCGCTATATGACAGAATTTCACATTATTATATCATGTTTCTCTTGCATTCATTCAGTCTTGTAGAATGCGCTTACCCGCTCTCACACACAAACTACTTTACACAATATAGAATGTGAGTTCTCCATCGAACTTATTTCTATCACCTCATTCGTAATGCCATAGTTAAGTATTTACTGACAGGCTGTGTTTGAAGGACCATGAAAGAATTGTGCTAAAAAAACATACCTTCCTGTGTATAGAAATATAAGCAGGTTGCCAAACGAGGCAGCTTTAAAAATTCCTTCTATATGTTGTATTAGTATCCAAGCTCGGCGTGGCAGTGACCTCTGGAAAGTGTGAAAGATAAATCAAATCCTTTTTGTTGTTTCATTATATTATACATACATAAAGTGTGTCTACATATAATTGCTTTACAGGAGAGAGATAGATTTGATTATGGTTGCATGAAATTAAAATGAAAAACCTGCTCAAAATCACCCCATCTACGGAAAGCAGAAAATGATTGTAAACGGGCCCAGATATATTGACCACCAACAGTGGCAATACAGTACCAAAGTTTCTGAGCAACAGTGAGTCCAGGTCCCTCCAAGCCCGTTCTGACTGGAGCATTTCACACAAAAATATACAACATACAACTTAGGATACAAGTAGACAAGTCTGGGTTGATATGAGGTTCAATGGAAAAAAAAACAACTGTAGCAGGCTGCCAAAAGTTGTTGACATTGAGATACAAAAATTATAGTTTCATGGAACCTTACCATTAAAGTGAAAACTAATTTGATGAGACGTAAAACAAGGATGAATGATAAGAACCAAAGTGATTGCAAGCCCCCATAAATCATGAAAATTCAATTTAATTTTTTGTATTACAAAATATTCTATTTGAGGTGCGATAATTGATATACTGCTTTCACAGATAGTTGAACCAGATCGATCGATCTTGCTCTTCATCTCAGGTACATTTTTCAAAGCAATTAATTCTTTGGTAGTTTTGTTTGTTTTTCATTACTTTCTTTGTTTTCAAATCAATTAACTCTCTAATTTAAGATTTTGTAGATTTACTTGTTTTCATTACTTTTGAGAGGGTTGGTAATTGATTTACAAGATAGTTTGGGATTAGATAGCTTATACTATAGATGGTCTCAGGATCTCAGAGTGACAATGTATGAGATTGTTTGGATGTTTGCAATTAATTATCTATTTGGCAAGTGTACTTGGTCTATATTTTTTGTGTAACATTATGATTTTGAATTTCTAATGTTTATCATAATTTTTTGTTAAGTAATTTGAAATCTACCCTCGTCTGCACAGTTTTCTTTTTGAGCTTTGATAGGGACACAAAAATGGTGCTATACAAATGAAATAGAACACTACTAAGATATATTGGTATGTGTGGATGTTCATGTAGTAGTGAGAACTTGTTGCTTACTTGTGAGTACAAGAACAAACTAATTGAAGCATACCTAATATCTAGTACTTGCCATTGTTATGTGCTATCAACTACAATCATGGAATTTTTTACTTTGTGATCAATCAGGATAATCTGGTTGTTCTTGTAGAATCTTCATTAGAGATACCTAGTCATCTTGATGAAGTTCTATATCATAATCTATCAAGAGCATTGTAGAAACTTTTAGTTTCTTCATTAATATGCTTCATGCTAGAAATGCTTCTAGTATGCTTGATAGTGTTTATTCAAGTTGCACCACCGGGATGCAAAAATCATGACAGATGTTAATTTAGCAAGTAATTATCCATGCATGCATAAATAGCCGTAGACCTATCCAAGAATCTTCATCAGAGATACCTAGTCATCTTTGATGAAGCTCTTCTTGGATTGTCCAATTGGGACAGTTCAGGAGCACAAGTCTATGTTGTAATTAGTAGTTCTACTGCTTAAATGTAGTCCATCTCATAGAGATTTCGTGTAGTAGCTCCTCATGTTCTCTGAGTGCATACTAGACAAGGTGTAGCAGTACACCAGTCTATGTCGTGTACTTGGAGAACCATGAAGAGATGCTGCCGAAATTTCGTTAGAGATGGATAGAGCGGTATGAGCTACTTTTTACAATATAGAATGCGTATTCCTGAATGAGAAAGTAGGATGAACCAACCTATTAGAAAAGAGTTAGAGGTGAATGGTGTTATGTCGCATGCATTATGAGGTACTTAATTGAGGTTAAAAATAATTAAAATGAAATGATAATTTTGAACCTCGTTGATTTGGTAGTGACATTTGTAGTGTGAGACAAAGTCAGATGGATAAAAGTTGGATAAATCAGCATAGGTTGCATCCAGAATATATAGAAGGGGTTAAGGAATTTGTTAGCTACTACTGTGGGCTTGCTGTTGTGTGATGCAATAGTCACAAAGTTGCCAATTATTTGCAAGTCAATACAGATGCCGATGAGTCAATGAAGAAATTTGTTTTGGCATCTGTTGGAAAAAAATGGTGAGAGTGAAAGGCTAGAGTTAAACAAATGGGGTATACGCCATTCAACAATGATGCTGATAGGTTAACTTATCGACTCGAAAGAGTAAATGAGCATCAATGGCGAAGCTTAGTCTATTATTGGGGCACTCGAAAGGCAGAGGTATCATTTAAATTGTTTATTGATCTCTATCGTAATCTCATAAGATGAGTTTGTTAATTAATAAATTATCTTGTGTTTGTGCTCATATGTAACAGAAAAAAAGTACAAAAAACAAAGAAACTCGGAAGAAGAAGACATTAAATCACATAACTGGCAGAAAACCATTCTCAGTTGTTTGAGTAGAGGTATATAGTTTCTTTATATTTCAAATTGAAATTGTATATTTTGATTTTGTTACTTAATTTTAAGTGTAATTGTAGGAAACTGATAAGAAGAATGAAGTTCCTGCAACTCGCTTAGAGGTGTGGATGGCTGGGTACTCGAAGGATAACAAACCAAGTAATAATAAAGTTGCTGCGGTCATGGTATGTAGCACCATAATTATAATAATGCATTTTGCAGAACATTGACAGCTATGATTAGTTTGAGAAATCATTTCAAGTGCTCACTCTAGAGACTAAGTGGAGCACTGGCTTCAAGATGTTTATGATATCAACCCAAGTAATTTTGAACTCTTATTGAATTAAAGACATAAATCTACGACTAACATATATATAAGGAAGTCAGTAACATATATATAAGGTAGTCAGCAATTATATATAACCTTTAACAGTGCCTGCAAATTGGAAGTGAGAATTAACTAATTATGTCTTGCTCATAGGCTGAATTTTATTGGTGGCTAATTACTAATTAACAATTGTAGACACAAATGAAGGATTTTGGAGCGCAATCCAATGTTACAGATGAAGAAATTATCTCACAGGTTCTAGGGCCTGAGCGACCTAGTCGTGTTCGAACATATGGATTGGGTCCTTCTCCGACTGATGTCTTTGGAGGCAGATACAGGAAATCACAAGAACAAACTCGTATCATCCAAACGCAAGTCCAAGAGCAACTTAACCAACATAAAGCACAAATGGAGATTCAAATGAAGGAGATGATGGATGCTATGCTTAATCAACAGAAAGTACAAATGGAGATACAAAGCACAATCCAAGCTCAACAAGCACGAATAGAGCAATTGGAGTCTAAACAGGCCATGGGTGGGCCTGTTGCACCAGCTGCTACACATGTGCATTCACAACAACAATCCCATGCATACACCTCCTCGTTTAATTGCCATCGTTCGTCTGAGGAAGTGAGTAAATAGTTAATTATGAAATTTTCAATATGACATTTTATTCATGTTATTTGTTCTTATCAAATGCAGGTTCACATATCAAAGAAAGAAAAGAAGAAGAAGAAGAAGAAGTAGATATGACAAATTGTACCTTGAAAAGGTCTATTCTGTCTCCACCCTTTTTTTTAATTTTTTTTTTTATGGTGGCAATACATGTAGGCTTTTCTATTTCTTTTTCTTCATGATAATGTTTGCAAGCTTAATATGCTAGAATGCATATAGAGAAAGGTCAGGAGTGATCCAGACACATTTAGGGTTCAAAGATATGTTTATTTGCAAAAACAATTCTTATTATTATGCTACAAACCCTTAGAGTGTGAGCACCCAAAAATTCCTGAAAATTTTTGGTTGTAAATGCAGGACAAGTAGCAGACTTTTGCAATTCTCTATAGCATAGATATTTTCAATAATTTCATGAAATTTCATTTAGTTCATCCATTTCTGATTGATAGTAAAGTAAATCCCTTAATTCTAATTTCTGGTATATCGAACATAGGGCCTCCCTGGGTGTTGGTGTCGTGGTGTGTCTGTACATCCTTCAATATTAGTAGCAATACTCAGAAAGTAACTTCAATCAATTCAATAAAGTGTGAGGTGAAATTGCTATGGTCTTCGTAGGTAATTATACCTGTTTGTCATACGGTCATTGCATGGCATGTTCACGCTGACATATTTTCTATGCGTGACTTTAACCTTTCACATTAAGCTTCCAATTGGTCACGACTTCAACCCAAAATAGTTGGTAGAATAGGGATTTAAGATTTAACAACGATGTGTCTCAAATATTTGTGGCTAGCTTTATAAGAGCTTTATTTGTTTGGGAGGATGATGAATTGATCAATCTGCTAGCTTTGCTCTGATCATAATGAAGATTGTGCTGTGTGGAGGGAATGTTCCTCAAGTGAATTCACTGTGTATTTTCTTTATAAGTGGTGTGATACTGCTTTGGGCCCTATTCTGTCATCACCAAATCTATTGTGGCATAATGTTGCCCCACCCAAAGCTCAATTCTTTGGGTGGTTAGCATGGAGAGGCAGGATTGAAACTGCTGTTTTTCTCAAAAGGATAGGTATAAATGGCAGCACTTGTTCTTTATGTTTTTTGTAAAGAGGAGGAATCAACATGTCATGTACTACTATTTTGCCCTGTGATTTGGAAAGTATGGTCTCACATGGAAAAATGATGGGGGCTGCAGTGGCCATTACTAGGTTCTGTAGAGGGTCTCCTACAATGGTGGGATGGACTTAAGAGTTAAAAAGATGGAAAAAGTAATGTGGAGAGCCATTCCTATTGCTCTTATTTCGTCAATGTGGAAGCACAGGAATGATTGCATCTTCAATGGGGGGTTAACCAAATTGGGAGGAGCTCTATGATTTGATAAAATTGAAAGTTGCAATGTGGATGAAATCATCACCCAAAAGTCTACATTATTCAGTTCATGATCTAATCTATAACCTGGAGCAGATTAGAGTTTGTGGTCTTTTTGTTCT
This sequence comes from Camellia sinensis, assembly GCF_004153795.1. Classification (NCBI taxonomy): domain Eukaryota; kingdom Viridiplantae; phylum Streptophyta; class Magnoliopsida; order Ericales; family Theaceae; genus Camellia; species Camellia sinensis. Next base: position 2,767,887 of record NW_021024977.1, on the reverse strand, counting down.
CAAATGGTGTCCTGCTGTAGATAGGCTGTTTGTTGGGTGTTGTTGCTGGATTGGTTGGTTTTGGTCATTGCAATTTGGCAACCTGTGTTGAGGCTTGCTTGTGTTTTGATTGCTTTTGTTATCTTCTTTGAGTTGGTTCCTCATTAACTCTTGGCATTGAGATAGCATATGATCGTGCTTGCTTTTCAGTGCCAACCTAGTTGGGGCTTGCTTGCTTTTATTGATGTACCTCTTCATGTTTGTTCATCAATAAAATTCTTCTTTTGTTGATCAAAAAAAAAAAAAAAAAAAAACTAAGCCTTGTATTTTGTTGAATGATTTAGATTTCATTGTGATTTGTTATTTGACTGTTTTCTGATAGTCAGAGTGTTAAGCTTCCATATGCATGAATATTTGACTTATAAATAGGAAAATTTCATTTCTTGGACTTGATATTTGTGTTCTGATATATCATCATAAGGTTTCCTACAGACATCCTAATTAATTTTTCTTATCGGCAGGATTTGGTGAATTATGGATATGTTGAAATTTTGAGTAATGAGCGACAAGCTGAAGAAGTGAGCTTTTGGCACATTATGCAAGAAGATTATACTGGGATATGTTTAAGTGGGATGTTTCTAATATATGAAGGGTATGTGTATTAGGATGATAGATGTTTTCAAGTCTTTATTAAGATAGCCTAAGTATTGTCTATGGACTTTTGGTAGTACATATATACATATATTATATAGAAGAATATTTTTAACGGTTTGAATTTAATGAAACTAGACTGATTGGGAAGTGAATGCTAGGATAATAAAACTAATTATAGAGTAGTTTTGGAGTGTGCTTCCTCCTCTCACATGCATGATATCATTTTGTATACTTCTTTTCTATGAATTTTTTTTTTCAATGACACTGCTAATAATGTTATGGTCACATGATAATTTCAGTTGCATTTCACTTTCATATGTTATATTCCCACATCTTATAGAGCATAGCATCATTTGATATCATACAGGGAGAAGAAACCGGAGAGCAAGAATGTGGCAGTGGAGAAGTGGTGGAGAAGCCTACTGAAACCATCCAAGAAGAGTTTTATTAGGCAGTGCCAGAAGAACATGAAAGAAGGGAACATCAGGGGAGGAAAGAGGCGGCTAAAGGTGCGATTAGGGAGGTTGTGGCGGCTAGTTCTATAATCCTTTTTAGTTTCACAATTTTCACGGGATAAAGGCTTGTTTGATGATTGTTTTGAGTATTTTTGTTGTAATTGTTCTAGTGAACTTTGTTTTTAATGTTTTGGGATTCTGTTTTTGAAAACCTGGATTGTATTTTGTGAATGAAATGTGCAATTAGTTAAATTCTTTGACTTTGTTTCCAAAGTTGTAGTATGAATAGAGAATGCCATCTTTGGTATTTTTTTTTCATATTCTTTTGTACCACCACCAGCAGCAGCATAGGTGGGGGTGGGGGCTGGAATTGATATTTCATTTCATAATAATAATAATAATAAAAATAAAAAACAAAACAAAAGTGGCGTTTTTTGAAAAACGCCACTAACTTTGGTATTTTTTGTAGTGCACAGGTGGGGGTGGGGGGTGGAATTGATATTTCATTTCATAATAATAATAATAATAAAAATAAAAAACAAAACAAAAGTGGCGTTTTTTGAAAAACGCCACTAACTTTGGTATTTTTTGTGTTGCACAGGTGGGGGTGGGGGGTGGAATTGATATTTCATTTCATAATAATAATAATAATAAAAATAAAAAACAAAACAAAAGTGGCGTTTTTTGAAAAACGCCACTAACTTTGGTATTTTTTGTGTTGCACAGGTGGGGGTGGGGGGTGGAATTGATATTTCATTTCATAATAATAATAATAATAAAAATAAAAAACAAAACAAAAGTGGCGTTTTTTGAAAAACGCCACTAACTTTGGTATTTTTTGTGTTGCACAGGTGGGGGTGGGGGGTGGAATTGATATTTCATTTCATAATAATAATAATAATAAAAATAAAAAACAAAACAAAAGTGGCGTTTTTTGAAAAACGCCACTAACTTTGGTATTTTTTGTGTTGCACAGGTGGGGGTGGGGGGTGGAATTGATATTTCATTTCATAATAATAATAATAATAAAAATAAAAAACAAAACAAAAGTGGCGTTTTTTGAAAAACGCCACTAACTTTGGTATTTTTTGTGTTGCACAGGTGGGGGTGGGGGGTGGAATTGATATTTCATTTCATAATAATAATAATAATAAAAATAAAAAACAAAACAAAAGTGGCGTTTTTTGAAAAACGCCACTAACTTTGGTATTTTTTGTGTTGCACAGGTGGGGGTGGGGGGTGGAATTGATATTTCATTTCATAATAATAATAATAATAAAAATAAAAAACAAAACAAAAGTGGCGTTTTTTGAAAAACGCCACTAACTTTGGTATTTTTTGTGTTGCACAGGTGGGGGTGGGGGGTGGAATTGATATTTCATTTCATAATAATAATAATAATAAAAATAAAAAACAAAACAAAAGTGGCGTTTTTTGAAAAACGCCACTAACTTTGGTATTTTTTGTAGTAGTAGTAGCA
>NW_021024977.1:2670973-2764295 GCF_004153795.1 Camellia sinensis | reverse complement strand
AATTTTTTTTTTTTTTTTTTTTTTTGTATGTGTAAGTGTGGTCTGCCTTTCACACATAGATTGTGCCCCTCCTCATACACAATTTCAAACCCACTAACACACACACCACAAGCACAACGCACCCACGTTTGTATATATATATATATATATATTTTGGAATCCCAATCCCAATTAACAATTGACACACAACTTTTTTTTGGGTAAATGCACACAACTCCAATTACAGTAAGGTTAAAACTCTAAAACCCTAAAAGTGTATGAAATTCTTTATTTTTTATTTATTCACAATATTTGTGAAATATCTTTGTATTTTCTTTATCTCCCTTTGTTGCTTTGCAATTTACCGACTTGCGATTCACCAAATTAGGATCACACAACCTTGGTATCTTCTCTTCATTGTTTACAGGTAACTTTATTTTTTTTTTTTACTTTTAAATAAAAATTATGAGTATTAATTTATAGTTATTTGTTAAGTTTTGATTTGTAAAATTTTTTGATTTGTTATTATTTATGTTAAAATAAGAGATTTTGATATGCTAAAATTATGAATCTTAATTGGTGGTGATTTATATTAAAATTAGGGATTTTGGTTTGTTGTTGTTTGTGCTAAAATTAGGGATTTGATTTGTGCTAAAATTAAAAATATTAATTTGCAGTGCTTAATATTTAAATTAGGGATTTTGATTTGTTATAATTTGTGCTAAAATTAAAATTTTTGATTTGTTGTGATTTGTGCTAATTTAAATTTTTTGATTTGTATTAAAATTACAGATTTTGATTTGTGGGGGGTTTGAGATTTTGATTATGAATTGTTATTTTGATTTTTAGTTTTTTCAAATAGTCATGGAGAAATATTTCAAAAGAAAATCAAAGTTGGAATCATCTCTTTCTCAAGAAAAAGATGATAATTAATCTTCCGCAAAACAAAGTCGCATAGAAATCAACTTAGTAGACCTTCCTGCAGATCCAGGACTACCATCTCGGATTATGGACTGTAATGCTTATGATCGAGACCGAATTCGTAGGGCATATCTACAAAAAGGTCCTTGTCAACCTCGTGATCATAATTTTCCACAAAAATCATTTGGACAAAAACTTCGGCGATTTAATCAGGCTTGGTTTAGTGAATTTCCTAATTGGTTGGAGTATAGCGTAGTAAAAGATGCAGCATTTTGTTTATGTTGTTATCTTTTCAAACCCGATATTAGAGATCAAGCTGGTGATGATTCTTTTGTTGGTGAGGGTTTCTCAAATTGGAAGAAAAAAAAAATTTAGACTCATGTTGGAGGTCCCAATAGTATTCATAATCAAGTTTTCGAGTAAATGTCAAGACTTGTTAAACCAAAACCAGCATATTGAAACGATTTTTTTCAAACAATTTGATCAAGCTTGAATTGAGTATCGAACCCGTCTAAATTCATCGGTTGATTGTGTTAAATTTCCTCTAAGACAAGGACTTGCGTTTCGTGGGCATGATGAATCTGAAAATTCAAGTAACCAAGGAAATTTTCTTGAACTTCTCAAGTTTCTTGCTAATCATAATGAAGATGTCAAAGTGGTTGCATTGAGCAATGCTCCACAAAATCTCAAGTTGACATCTCTTGATATTCAAAAAGACATTGTAAATGTGGCCGCATTTGAAACTATCAATGTGATTATTAAAGATCTTGGTGATGCACTTTTTTCTATTTTGATTGATGAAGCCCGTGACATATCATTCAATGAGCAAATGGCAATTGTAATACGATATGTTGACAAAAAAGGACAAGTGATTGAGCACTTTTTGGGTATTGAGCATGTTGCTAATACGAATGCTCTCTTACTTAAACAAGCTATGGAAAATTTATTCTCCAGACTTGGATTGAGTATTTCCAGATTGCTGGGTCAAGGATATGACGGGGCTAGTAATATGCAAGGTGAGTTCAATGGTTTTAAAACACTTATACTGAAAGAGAATCCTTGTGCATATTATCTTCATTGTTTTGCTCATCAATTGCAATTGGCACTTGTAGCCATGGCAAATAATCATAATTAAGTTGCTTTACTTTTCACTTTGGTTTCTAATGTGGTGAATGTTGTTGGAGTATCATGTAAACGTCGAGATATTGTTAGGGAGAAGCAAGCTGCAAAAGTTGCTGAGGCACTTAATAATGGAAAGCTATCTAGTGGGCAAGGCTTAAATCAAGAAACTAATCTTAAACGTGCTAGTGATACACGTTGGGGTTCATACTATGGTACTTTAGTAAGCTTGGCTAGTATGTTTTTAACAATGATTGATGTGCTTGAAATGATTTCAGATGGTTCAAATTCAGAACAACGAGCAGAAGCAAATGTATTGTTGGACTCAATTCAATCATTTGAGTTTGTATTCAACTTTAATTTGATGAAAATGATATTGGCTATTACAAGTGAGTTATTGCAAGCACTACAAAGGAAAAATCAAGATGTTGTTAATGCCATGAATTTAGTTCAAATTTCTAAAGTACGACTCCAAAAGATAAGGGAGAGTGGGTGGACATCTTTACTTGATGATATTTTGTCTTTTTGTAAAAAGCATGAAATTGATGTTTCCCAAATGGAAGATATGTTTGTAGCTTGAGGGAGAAAAATGCGCAATGCTCAAGAAATTACAAACTTACATCACTGTCGCGCTGAGTTATTCTACATTGTTTTGGATATGCAAATTCAATAACTAAATGCTCGTTTCACTGAGTCGAATACTGAGTTGTTACTTTGTGTGGCATGTTTGAATCCATCTAACTCTTTCTCTAGTTTTGACAGGAAAAAGTTAATTCATTTTGCTGAATTTTATCCCAAAGAATTTTCTTCAATGGAGCTTATGGTACTTAATGATCAACTTTATACATATATTATCGACATGCTATCCAGTAGTGAGTTCTCAATGTTGAATGGAATTGCCGATCTTGCTAATAAAATGGTAGAAACTAGAAGAGACAAAGTATATCCATTGGTGTATTTGCTCTTGACTTCAGCATTAATCTTACCTGTTGCAACTGCTACTGTTGAGAGGGTATTTTCAACTATGAATATTGTGAAGAATCGGTTGTGGAACCGAATGGGTGATGAATGGATGAATGATAGCTTGGTTGACATTGAGAGATATATTTTTGATGGTATTGACAATGATACTATTATGGAAAGATTTCAAAAGATGAAAACTCGTCGGGGTCAATTATAAAAGTTTAAAATTTAAATTTTTTTGTAATTGATATTAATTTTTAATGTTTAACATTAGCTCGAAAAATTATTATTATGTTATTGCTATTGATTGGGTAAGAAAAATTTTGAGATTGTAATTAACGCACTACAGGAAATTCGAGTTTTAGCGGCGTTTTTAAAACGTCGCTAAAAGCCTGAAAAACGCCGTAAAGGTTTTAGCGACGTTTAAAATTTTCGCCGTTGATACGGCCGCCGCAATAGGTTTGCAGCGTTTGATAAACGTCGCTAAAACTATAAAACGATGTTTTTTAAAACGCCACAAAATGTTGACGTCCGCTTCTATTACCGTCACAAACTAACGTGTGACGTGAGCATGACGTCATTTAATGGCGTTTTTAAAAAACGCCACCTTTTTTTTTTTTTTAATATAAATATTTTGTCCAAAGCATACCATTTTAGAAAATATGCATTATAATGAATCTGAAAAAACAAATCTTCCACTAGACTAAGCCAAATACATTATAATGAAATCCAAAAAAACAAAATTCAAATTCACACTCTAGATACTTCAAATACCACATGAAATTAGGCAACAATCTACACAAATCATCCAATTTCAAAGCCATATTACTCATCTATGATATATACACACTTATAACTTGGTAATTATATATGCTTACCAATAGTTAATGGAACTGTATCTTAACAACCAATACATCAAACAGTACATAGAGAAGCAGAAGGCAGATCATTAAATGTCAGAAAGTCTTGGTAATTGTATTGAAATATCAACTCTAAAATCACAAGTTTTCATTTCAATTTTGACTAAATTTGATCACATCTTCTTGGGTCAGCAAAATTCACAGCCGTTGTGAGCTGTGGGAGATTCTTGCAGTTTTCTTCTTGAATTGGACACAAGATTCTGAGCACCTTGGAGGATGAGATCAATGGCTTCCAACAAGCTGCAAAACAACAATGAAACATAGATAATGCTTAATTTTGATTTGTCTAATATATACATTCAAATTGGCTTATTTCTTGTACCATTTCTTTAATTAGAGATTTTATTGAAAGTATAAATAACAAAATCAATATTTCCATCACATGTGTAGCAAAATCAAAATATAGAAGAGCTCAGAATGCAAATAGAATTGAAAACAAGCTAGCTTACTCCTAACAGTCAACAAGGCAATACATACCTACCTCATCAATGAGAATATGGGATGTTAGATCATTGCTGCCCCACATATTACACCAAAGTAATAGACACAATGAAAAGAAGAAAAAGAGGAAAGGTTTCTTCTGTCTGGATGGGTGGGGGTGGGGGTGGTGTTGTGTGTGTCCACTGTATAATTTAGTCTAGAATAATGTAAAATTGTATAATTTTTTTTATTTGAAATAATTTAATTTTCTTATTTTATTAGTTTTGATTTAATATCTTATTTCATCAATTTTTTGATTCTCCCATATGATGCCAGAACAAGCCTCGTAATCTTTTACGACCTATATAGAACCTTTTAAATTCTTCTCTCTCTGTAACATGGATCTTTAGTTACTTCCATCTTTCCTTGGTCACTAACTACTATTCTGGCAAGTTCTTAGTTCATTTCTTTCTCTAATAATAATCATCATAAATAAACCAAAAGACCAAAGTAGACACAAACAGATCCATATATAGATTAACAATCCCTGAAAACAAACTATCCCTGAAACCCAACTCTTTCTCTTTATGTGATATTGTTTTTTTTTATTTTTTGTTTTCGGGAAGGCAAGTGGCTACTGGTTCAATGGTTAAAACTCAACTTATTAACCTGATAGATTGTGGGTTCAAACCCGAGGACACCCACTTCGTGCAAAGAGTGCAAAAGGTCAAGTCTATGCCCAATCTACTTCCTCACAGACCCCAATCCAATGGAGACTAAAGTACTTTTTACCACCACCACAACTAGTACTAATACTATTATTTGAATGGTATTTGTTCTAAAACTAAAAAGCATAAATTTCTATAGAAGAGACTTGGGAATGGCCTTTGCAGGCCTATACATGTGTACATTTCTTCTTCTTTTTCCACATTTTATGGATGATAACTTATGCATATATATTAATAGACAGTACATATATCTGAGGGTATGTCCTATTATTTCTGAATTTACACCTCAAGGTGTATGTATCATGTGTCCATGTCCTATCTCAACGTCTATGTATCATGTGTCCATGTCCTATCTCAACATCTATGTAACATAGGTCCCTATAACACTAGTAAAACTAAAATGTATCTTCAAAGTTACAACACTCTTAATGGGTTAAGCCACCTCAGATTTATGTTTGAAGCTCAACTAATTTAGTAAGTTGGGTGTTTCGTTGCAAACATCTAGCCCTGCCACAACTCTTAAAGGCAATAAAACCCATAACTCCATCACTATCCAAAGAGTTTGTTCATATAGTTTATGAATAGTAGACAAAATAAGAAAATGAATGTGTCGATGTCATAACGGATACCTAGTTGGGTTACTTGAAGGAGCCCAAAGAACACATATCACCACTAAGAGAGAGAATGCAAGCAGAGTCCAAAAAGCAGGAATTATCCAGGCAATTCGCCACAGCTCACTCAATGGGTCACTTGCATTGAAGTACAGCTGAGCCAACATGAGTCAATAGTCAGTATTCATTGAGGTTAGTATATAAATGAGATCATCAGACCAGTTTTCATCAGTCATCAATGTTTATGAAGCCATGAATATATATATATATATATATATGTATGTATAATATTAGGTTGTGAAAATTTAGAGCTAGAATAATCAATAGAAGAAAAGATTATGAACAATTCTAACCTTGAATTCAGTAGACTCCAACGGCCTTCTTACATTGAATTTGTCCTATCTACTTCTTCTTCTTCTTTTTTCCTTTCTTTGATATGTGAACCTACATTTGATAAGAACAAATAACATGAATAAAATGTCATATTGAAAATTTCACAATTAACTATTTACTCACCTCCTCAGACGAATGATGACAATTAAACGATGAAGTGTATGCATGGGATTGTTGCTGTGAATGCACATGTGTAGAAGCTGGTGCAACAGGCCCACCCATGGCCTGTTGAGACTCCAATAAAGAAAAGAGAGAGTGCATGAGTTAAATATTTTCATTCTGTCTAAATAATTACAATGACAGGGGGTCTATGTAATTTTCTAAATGTCAGAGATGATATGTATTAAATTCAAATTTCAGGAGGTGTAAGTGTAATTTACCTTTTTTTATTTATTTTTATGTTTTATTTTGATTTTTTCACGAGTCATACAAAAGATGGCACACTGAATCTATTATATCAAATTTTGATGTCTAAACAATGAACGAAGAATACAGGGCAAATCAACCACATTAGGGGCAACTCCTCTAACATTAAAAAATCAAACTCACATTCATCTCTTTTCTTGTATAAAAAGCAAAGTGTTGTTGCTTAAATGCTCATATGATTATGTTAAAACAAAATGAAAGTGGGTTTACTTGTGAGTGTGTATATGTATACATACCAGTTGGCGATGAAGGAGAAGGCAGAGTTGCCGAGCTTGTAAGAAGAGATGCGGGTGAAGGTGCATATGTTGCGACGGACGAGCTTCCTGGCAGCGGAGTCGACGAGGTGAAGGGGGCGGTTAGACCTGCGGCACCACTGCTCGATGTAGATGTCGGTCCAGCAATAGGGGCCAGCCACAGCCTCCAACTAGGACCTGCACACCAGACCCACCGTCTTCACCCTCTCCTGCGCCTGTAATGAAATTTCGAAAGAATTATTTTCAGAGTAAAAGTAATTTAATATTTGCTCCCAAGAGCAAGTCAAATATGATATTTAATTGCCAAGCAAAACAATACCCAAATGCTTTTGCCTTGGCATGAAACAGTTATGATGATTGCGCGGGCTCCATCAACTGTTAACGTTTCACTCATACTACCCTACGCTCAGCAGCATGGTTACCCAGTTTTGTCAGTTTTAAGTGGCAACATGTCCTAGAGTTGGAAATTGCATTCCCTTAGAACACAGGATTTACATTTGTCTTCTTCCTAGCAAATGGAAATCCATCTTATTAAAATACAAACTACTCATGTATAGCCAAAGGAGACAATCAACTCATACCTTTTGCATGTCTGGCTCGATGGAATGGGGTAATGATTTTAGACTAGCCAAGTACCATCTCCAAGCTTTCAGAGCTTCTGCATCCCCAATTTCATAGGACTCCACGGACAATGGACAGAAAGGAAGAACCAGATCAGCCAGCAGGATGTTTGATTTCCCCTCAGAAAGAATTAGTAATTGGACATCCGCTTCCATCTCCATCTTGTAGTACTTAAAATCATACTCCACCTGGCAAGTGAAAGACACAAAAGCATGTACTTAGCCCCAAAAGTTGCCTCTGAAATCAATGTTGTAGTCATTCAGCAATGCACAAGAACAAGATTGTAAAAGTAAAATTATACAGCTTTCCAATGCTTGTGTACATAACACCTATCATAAACCTTTATCGCAAGATTTTACTACATGACATGTATACAACTGGGACATAAGTTGGAAATTACTTTTTGCAACTACATTAGATTCTTTATTAATCTTGCGTTCTCAACCCTGACAGAGTTGAGTGTCCCTGCTTTTAAATGTGTCTCATCAATCATCATGTGTAAGCCCTCAGCTAGCTGCAGAACTCCAGACACCAGTCTGGAGCATAAGCATATGAACTTGTAAGAAAATAATGACCAATACAGATGTCAATCTCTAGTTGCACAAACCAAAAATTCTTTACCTGTTTGTTTCGTAATCCTTTCTTGGGGAAAGTGAAGCAGTGTTGAGATAATCCACGGTAAGAGGTATAAAATGAGTGAAAGGCACAAGATTTTTGACAGCAAGGTTAAGACAATTGCCAAAGGAAAAGGATCATATTCACCTTCACAAGACAAGGAAATGAATTTCTGTCAAAATCAAACACCATACTTGTACTAGGACAAGTTCCCTCAGTTGTTGACTCCTCCAGATGAGAAGACAGGGAAGCCGGACCACCTTCTCATTGTAAAGAAGGAAGAACTATTAGATTAAAGGAAGAAAATTAATGACAACCACCATTTCAATAATAATAATAATAAAAGAACTACCATTTCAACAATTCTCATTTGCTTTACTACTTCAAAGTGATTCAATCCTTAAGAACAAATCTGCTAAAATGTTCAAGAAAATTTCTATACTATGCAACTGTATATCTGTCTCTGCCCCCTTTAAATTTTGGTCTTTCGCATGGTTTCTTGAGATAATTATATGACAACTGTTAACTTGACAACCACTTTCATGTAACGGTAAGATTTACAAAGCAAAAATGAGGCCACCATTGACATTGCTCTAATGTTTTGATGACAACAATAGTTGTGATACATTATGAGCCACTATATATCGATCTATAATTTCTGGCAATTAAACCTACATGGTTGAAACTTAAAAGTTACAGCATGGAAGTTTCTTGGTTTTCACCCAATTAGAAATTTTGATATGAACTTGAAGCAAGCTATCCCAGATAATTAAACATAACTTGCATTAACCATGAATTTCTATATTTTATCAGGAAATTGAAAAGAAATCCATAAAGAATAAGAGGCAAACTAATGTCAGAGTAGCTTACCATCTTTTTCGTACATGGAGAATCCTGAATCTCATGATCTGACACTTGTCATCAAACAAAATACGTCAGAATACTAAGAACACAGCATGAGAACCCCCCGCCCCCCCCAACAAAAAAAATAAATAAATAAAGTCAACATAAGCAAGCTATACATAAAAAAACAAAATCAACACTATATAATTTAAACACCGTTATTTTGGCAAGTAATTCCAAAACATTTTCTAAACACAAGTATAAACCAAACTAGATCATTGAGCCCAAAGAGATCTTTTGCACAAAACCACGGGATGACTCCAACTAAAGCATCCAAATAATCATATATAGCAGCAATATATATATATATATATCAATTGATCAGAAGCAGCAAAAACAACCACTTCGAATGTGTAGTTTTTATATTTGACAATATTACGCTCTACTTTGTAGCTGAAAAAAATCCAAACTATACATCTTTCAGGTATCTGTCATTCAAGCTTGGCTTATCAATTTCACCTGGTATGGACTTGCAAATTCTAACTGTTGGAAGACTGAACTAGTTGATCTTTTAATATTTGAAGTGCAAAATATTAAAATCTAAAAACAGACAACAAATTGCCAACAATTTAACCACACCATAGTTTACTAGTGTATTTCCTGGCAATCAAAACAGCATAGTTTGTCAAACAAGTGATATACAAAAGCCAATTAGAGACCATAAACAATTATATAAACTAGTTTTTTTTTTTAACTAAAGAACGAAAAAATTACAGAGAAAGTAGAACATATTAGCAGATTTGACAATGAGAAAGTAGAGAATGAGAAATGTACCTGATATAAGAGCAAGAGAGATCAGCTAGAACAGATCGATTTTGGATTTTGGATCTGCGATTTGATGAAGAACAGATTGATTTGATGAAGAACAAATCGAGTTCGAGTTCGAGTTCTATGAAGAACAGCTAGAGCAAAGCCCTCGAGCAATAGAGATCGATGAAGAATAGCTAAAGAGTTCGATTGCAAGTGACAGAGATCGATGAAGCGCAAACCATCGAGGGTTTTGGATCTGCAATCGAGCAAATCGAGGGTTGAGAATGAGAAATTGAGCGAGCGAGCGGGAGTGTGTGTTTGAAACTGAGTGAGAGAGAGTGAGAGCTTCAAATCGAGGGTTTTGGAAGAGAGGGAGACTGAGTTGTGATAGAGACTGAGAAAGAGAGACTGAGTTCAAAGAGACTGAGGTTTTGACGGTCAATACATTGACCCAATACGGCGCCGTTTCACTGAGATCATACACAACAACGTTGTGTATCGTTAATTTATAGTGGCATTTCCCTAAACGCCATAAAAAAAACGTTGCTGTAGGCCATTTTTCCTGTAGTGATAATGATAATACCACGTTATCATTGATATGTGATATCACCAACTAATAATACATAAACACATAGAAAGCAAACCTTACGTGTCAAATGTAACTAACAATCCACTAAATTTCATATCTTTATAATGAGATTACTTATACTTGCATGTCAATAATAATGACACAACCGTTACATTCAAAAAATTTCATAGATAATATAGTTTATAATAGTCTCTTTATTTTCAATTAAAACAAGGGAAAATTAGTTTAAGGTCCTTCTCACACTTTTAGTGATAGAAGAGATCCACAATATTATTTTGTGATGTTAAAAGTCCCTTAACCTTACACACATATATCCAGAGAAATTTCACTTACTTTCTCCTTCTACACACATGAACACATTTCTAAGCTTTTCGACACAATGCGAACATGTATAAACGACGATTATAAGATATTAACAGATTTTAATATATACTTTCTACAGTATCTCCACGTATCTGTTTGTACATACACGAGCTGGGTTGTACCACTTCGTTCCAAGTTTTCTTTTCAGATTCACTAGGTTAAACTATTGAGTTGCACCACTTCGCTTCAAGTTTTCTCTTCCACCATTAGATGTAATCTCTCTCTCATTCTCTCTCTCTCTCTCGCTCTGATTCGATCAACCATGAACCGTTTCAACACCGATTCGAAGGGTTGTTCAGCACTGATTTGAAGGAGCCAGTCCGCCGCCGGCAGTCGTTATTGCCAAGTTTGCCGTCGAAGAGATCGTCGCCGAAGAGATCTCTGTTCGCTCAGATCCAAGCAGAGAAGGTCATTACTGACAAGGTATGGTCGATCGAAGCCATCCTTTCTGTGTTGTGTCTGACCAGAGGTATGACTTTCTGCTGGTGGAGTACGGCGTTTCGGTGGTGACCATTTGCTAGTTTGTGAGTTTGGTGAAGCTGTCAAGGCGTTCATTGGCTATATATATATAATGTAATAGGCTTCATTGCATTTTCCCCCCTCTATATTTATCTTATTGATGTATACAAAGTTGCCCATGATGTTAAGTAGAGAAATTTCCCTCCATCTCTGACATCCCAATCACAGAAAATGGAATTTCTCTGGTTTGGGTTGGAGAGGGAGAATTTCTCTAGGTTGAGTGAATTTCTCTAGATTGGAGATGGAAATTTCTCTAGTTTTGAGTGAATTTCTTTGAGTTAGAGAGGGGAATTTCTTTGGGTTGAAGTGAATTTCTCTGAAAAATCTCAGAATTTCTCTGGTGAGATTTTCTTTGTGCAGTCCAGAGAATTTGAAAGATCTTAGACATTATGAAAATATTGAATGTCCTTTATGTTATAAAATCTTAATATAAAAGACCCTAAATAAAATCCCCTTAAAACAACCATTATTATTCTTCTAATTTTTAAAATGTCATTGACATTTCACTCTAATAATATTTTTAAATTTTTTTTAATTGAAAATATTTTCTTTATGTTTGCAAATTAAAAAAAAAAAATCCCAAAATACGTGAACCCCCGTCTTCGCCATTGGTTATGGACTTATATGATTAAAACAATAATAATATAAATAAATCAAAAAAATATTATTAATTGGACATTCAATCACATAATATTGTTGTACAAAATTTTATAGTTAGTGGTAAAATTGGAATGAACCATCGCCCATCCTTTATAGCGTTAATGGAAAATTTCTGAATTAAACTCTTAGCATTTTATTTTTTATTTTAAAATACCTATAAATTATGTAAATAGATTAAGACAAATAATTTGAGATAAAATTTAATGTTTTGAAGTGTTTTGAAAAGTTGGTTAAAAATTGATTTATTGATTTTTTTTATTACTAATTTTTTTTTAAAAAAAATGAGTAAAAAAAATAAAAAAGATGATGACTCAAAAAAATTAAAAAATTGACTTTTAACTAATTTGCCAAAATAGCCTTTGTGACAAAAGAACTTGCGTTAATGTGAAATCTAACGAGGATCCTCTGTCTCTAAATTACCCTCCTCCCCTATCCCAAATTATTTATAATTATTAAATTATATAAAAATTTCAAGATATATCTAATAATTATAAATAATTTAGGACAGAAGAGAAAATTATTTAGGAAGATAAATCCTAGGGGTGTGTCACCCTTCGACCATTGTAAAAAGTCACGTGATTCTCAAGATCGTTGACCATATAATTATAAACTATTGGAAAGTTTCTAAAATTGAACTTTTACCAGTGACTAAGTCAAAGGTCAAAACATCCTCATCCCCGTAACAACGTCAAAAACACGTCATTGTTTTTTCTTCCCCCCTCGTTAAACAGTAAAAACCTCTTCATCTCTCCTCCTTACCACGTCATCTTCTAGAAAGAACCACATATACATACACACCCCTCAAACAAACGAACGTGATACTCGTCGCCACGCCACACTCCTTATTACGGGCTCACCCGGTTTCCCGGAGACTCTCTGAGATCTTCGTATTCATAAAACATACGTAATATGTGATCCCAACACGTGTCCTCATGCACCTACTATTCAACCACCCTAATGTTAATAAAATCACCTCTCACATATACATATATATATATACCCCTCTTCCTCCATCATCCTAACCCTTCCCCAAGAATTTATCTACTGTTCCCTCTTCCCTCTCCCAAAATCACTCAATCACAGACTTTCAATTTCTTCCTCGATCTCTTCCGAATTCTTCTGTGTCTCATCATCCACATATCTTGCCGAATGATCACAAGAGACAGAGGCACTGGTGGTGGCGGCGCAACCCTCGCCGTCTTTAGAGAGAGGAACAGTTTCCGGCGTCCTAAGTCTGCAACGCTCTTGCATTCTGAATCCGGTCGCGTTTCGACCAATCAACAACAACAACAACAACAGCAAGATGAGACTAATTATTACTTGTCACGCCGCAACAGCAATGCCTCCGCGGGATCTTCCTTGAGCCGTGACACAGACGTAGACACCACCTCCTCCTCTTCTCCATACTTTATTTCGCCATTGAACCAATCGTCCCGTTATTATAACAGGTCACCATGGACTCAAGCTTCCCCTAGGACATCCATGGATGATGATGACAAAAACAAATTCCCTCATCACGGTTTGATTGGTTCGATGGTTCGCGAAGAAGGCCATATATATTCTCTGGCAGCTTCTGGAGATTTGTTGTATACTGGGTCCGATAGCAATAACATTAGGGTTTGGAAGAATTTTAAGGAGTATTCTGGGTTTAAATCAAACAGTGGTTTAGTTAAAGCCATTGTTATCTCCGGCGATAGGATATTCACCGGCCACCAAGACGGTAAAATCAGGGTCTGGAAACTCTCTCCCAAGAATCTCCGGAAACCTTACAAGAGATTGGGAAGCTTACCCACCACCAAAGACTTGGTGAAGAGCTCGTTCAACCCCAGAAGCTACGTGGAGGTTCGCCGCCACCGGAATGTTCCATGGATCAAGCATTTCGACGCCGTTTCGTGCATGAGCTTGGACGAAGATCAAGGGCTTCTCTACTCTGGTTCCTGGGACAAAACCCTCAAAGTTTGGAGAATATCGGAGTCGAAATGCCTAGAATCCATCAACGCCCACGACGACTCAATAAACTCTGTGGTGGCGGGCTTCGGGGGAATGGTCTTAACGGGGTCAGCCGACGGGACGGTGAAGGTATGGAGGAGGGAATTATTGGGGAAGATTTCAAAGCATGTTTTGGTGCAGACATTGTTGAAGCAAGAGAGTGCGGTGACGGCGGTGGTGGTGAACGCTCCGCCGGCGATGATATACTGCGGGTCGTCTGACGGGCTGGTGAATTATTGGGAGAGTGAGAAGAAGATGGCCCACAGAGGGGTGATTCGCGGCCACAAGCTGGCCGTGCTGTGCCTGGCCACGGCGGGGAACATGTTGTTTAGTGGATCCGCGGATAAGAGTATATGTGTGTGGAGGAGGGATGAGGGTGGTGACCACACCTGCTTGTCTGTTCTGACCGGCCATTGTGGGCCCGTTAAGTGCTTGGCCGTTGAGGAAGATCACAACGAGAAGGCCGGTGGTGATGATCGACGGTGGGTAGTATATAGTGGGAGTTTGGACAAGTCGGTTAAGGTTTGGAGAGTTTCTCAATACGCGCCTGATTTTCAGCAGTTTCAAAATATGTGAATTCATGTGCAGGACTATGGTGGCGTACTGGTATGAGCAAGGATCCTCTAGAGTGATTTTTCTCTAAAGTTTCTTAGAGTGCTACATTGTGTGGTTGAGATTTACTGGCAAGTCATATCAATTTTTCTGATGTGACTTGCCAGTAAATCTCAACCATACAATGTAGAGATTTACTGGTATGGTACAGAACTTTGGTTTTTTTGACAAAATAGTGGCGTGCATGGTCTACGGCTCGTAAAATTATTCAATCTACTTGGTATCATATCATGTGATTATAACCTCTATCAATATATAAACCCCGCGTCTTTTTTGTAATTCAACAAAATTGTAAATTTTACTTTCTCCATGAATCATAGATATCACTTGACTAAGACCCCTGAATAACTCCCCCTACCGTACCCTAGATCTTATTCTTTTCTTTAAAATTTGTCATTGTTTGAGGATTGAGTGTTTTTAAATGGGTGAGACTTGTCTTCAAGCTTACTTTGTGAATTGGATGGTGCTGTTGCTCGTGGGCTCATAACGAGTCATGTTTTTATAATTTAAATCGTTTAATATGTAGAACTCGTCTAATATTTTATCTCTATAAAAAATCATATTGATTGGATATCAATAGTTATTTGATCGGACCAGATTTTTGTCAATAATTTATTTTTCAAATTATATTTACAATTGACAGAAATTTGATTTGATCAAGTAGCTATCGATATTCAATCAATGTGATTTTTTACATGAATAAAGTACTCAACGAGTTCTATACATTGAACGATTCAGATTATCAAAATAGGACCTGTGGTAGGTCTTCACGGGCCTAACAACACGCTTTAATCCGATCTCTAGCTGAAAAGAAACCTGGCCCTTTCTAAATTTAGATAAGGAGAGTTTGAAATAGAAAAGAAATGACATCGAGAATATTTTGCAAATCGCTTTCCTTCTTTTTTTTTTTTTTTTTTTTTTTTTCTTATTTTTATTGTTTTAAAATTCTTTTGTATAGATGCATGAGAAATATAAAAATATGATAGTAATCTCTAGTAGTAGTCTTATATGTTGGCTTTTTTGGCTTTCAAATGTTATTATTATAATTGTGAGTGTGCTAGGAAGGATCAATCAGTCCTTACAGAACATTAATTGCCAACCAATTATCAGACGATTGTATTTTAGTTCTTTTAGCCTCAATAAAAATGACTTTTATTTGTGGCTTTATTTAGGAGAACTAAACAAACAATGATTAAATGAAAAACAATTGTAGCAGAAATATAAAAATATGAGAGTAATCTCTAGTAGTAGTCTTATATGTTGGCTTTTTTGGCTTTCAAATGTTATTATTATAATTGTGAGCGTACTAGGAAGGATCAATCAGTCCTTACAGAACATTAATTGCCAACCAATTATCAGACGATTGTATTTTAGTTCTTTTAGCCTCAATAAAAATGACTTTTATTTGTGGCTTTATTTAGGAGAACTAAACAAACAATGATTAAATGAAAAACAATTGTAGCATTTCATTGAGTAAAATGAAAGACTTACAAAGATCCAAATCAGCCTCGTAGAGGTTTACATCAGCAAACTATTTAAAACTACTCCTACGAATGAAGTGCAGTGCAGTGCAGTAACTGAAGTACAGAAATGTAAAGAATAAGAACTGTAAAAACTGGAAAGGAAATAAAGTAGAATAAAACTGATTTTTTTTATCTGAGTTTGGGGGCCACTTTTTGGGACCTTCTCTGCTATTTATACTTCTCAAAACAACCGTCGAACTGCATTTCTAACCGTCGAACCATCCCTTCATTGTCGTTGATCATGTTGCCTTATAGTTAGCTCCATTATGCTATATCTGCAGTTAGGCTTCCCTCTTAGTTTTGAATTTAAATATGAATAACCGTTAGAGCCACGTCATTTTGCATCTATTTGTTGATCTAGTGTTTATGCAGATCCACAATAACCAATACTAACTGACACGTGTGTGATTACGATTGAAGATTCAAATTGTTTTCCCGTATTGCCCTTATCTTGCCACGTGTCGAACTATGATTGGCTTATACAAAATATGTAGCCAACATTACTCCCCGCACTAATATACCCAATACTTAGTGATTTTAGTGGATTAAGTTCTATCAAATACAGTCCCATTATCAACAGTTATGGTCTGTGAGATGCCAAATCTATGGATCAGATCTTTACTGAATCCAATAATTTCAATCTGGTCTACAGCCTTATACGGTTTAGCTTCGACCCACTTAGTGAAGTAATTTGTGGCTACTAGGATGAAACAATGATGGTTCGAAGAGGGTTGGTGTATTTTCTCTATCATGTCCATGACCCATCCTCTAAACGACCAAGGCTTCACAACTGCATGTAGATCAGTTATAGGTACATGCCTTATTGCGCCATACTTCTAGCATGCCTGGCAACCTCTAGCATATTCTATGCAATCCTTAAGGATGGTTGACCAATAGTAAGAATGCCTTCGATGCAACCATCTCATCTTCACACCAGGCTGATGAACACTACAGATGCCTTCATGAACCTCAGCCATGGCTGTCAATGCTTCCTTTGGACCTAAACATTCTAATAATAGCCCATCTGCCCCCCTTTTGTAGAGAGCATTACCATACATTATGTATTGCATAGACTGCAATTGAATTTTTCTGCTGGCTTTCGAAGATGGGCCAGCTAGATACTACATTATTGGATGTCTCTAATCTTGTTCTTGTAAGTCATTATGATTGACTTCTAAGACTATGTTCCTTTTATTCAAAGGTAGTATTACCTTCTAATATGTTGTTTGGCTTTTGTTCCTTTGAGTGTTGTCTATTCTCTTGAAATTCGAAACTTTCTGAGCCACATCATTAGCTTTACTATTCAAGAATCTCGGGACATAAGTTACATTTGCTATCTGAAATTGAGACAGCAAATGTAATGCAACAATATAGTATGGCAACATGTTTACACTTTGACATTTGAAAATCCCTTTCACCTAGTTAACTATCAATTGAGAATCTCCAAATATGTCAACTGTATGTGCTTGTAATCCAATAAGTATTTCCAATCTCAATATTAAAACTTTGTATTCAGCTTGATTATTGGAACAGGTAATTTCATCCACCTTGAAACCATGTGTGGTTTCTACCCCTTGTGGTGACTTAATCACCATACCAATTCCAGTCAGACCATTAGCTTTTGATGCATCGAACCACATTTGTCATGGTTCAATACTAACCATACCAAGTTCCATTATCTCTTGGCCTTTTGTTCGGCATGGATGGTCTGCCAAAAAATTAGCTAAAACTTGTCCTTTTATTGCCTTTTGGGGGACATATTCTAGATGAAATTCTGATAAAGCTAGTATCCATTTGCCAATTATTTCCCTTAACATAGGTCTAGATAACATATATTTAACCAAATATGTGGTTGCAATTACCAAGGCAGTTGTAGGCAAAAGATAGTATCTTAATTTCATTGCAGCGAAATACAATGCAAGGCACAGCTTTTCTACAGCTGAATATTTACATTCACAAGAATTTAGAAACCTACTAAGGTAATAAACAGCTTGCTCCTTGCCTTCTTCATTATCTTGGGCTAGGAAAACTCTTAGTGAATCTTCTGCTACAACTATATACAACTTCAAGGACTTATCACCCTTTGGTGGCATCAGCATCGAAAGGTTGGCCAAATAGGCTTTGATTCCTTCGAAAGCAGTTTGATGCTCTGTTGTCCACACAAATTTCTCTTCATCTTTCAACTTTAATAAGGAAGAAAATACTTTAGTTTTCCCTGCAGTATTAGAAATAAATCTTCGAAGAAAATTAACCTGCCCAAGGAACTTTTGTACTTCTTTCTTACTTGATGGAGATCTGCCTTTAATGATGGCTTTGGCTTTATTTTGATCAATCTATATTTCCTTCTTGTGTACTACATAGCCCAAGAAGTTTCCAGTTGATACGCCAAAAGCACATTTGAGAGGATTGAGTTTCAACTTGAACTTTCTCATTCTTTCAAAAGGTACCTCCAAGTGAAACAAATGTTCCCCTATGGATTGGGACTTTACTACAATATCATCAATGTAGCACTCTAAGTATCCTCCAATGAGATCATGAAAGATAGTGTTCATAACTTTTTGATATGTAGCCTTAGCATTCTTCAGACCAAATGGCATTTTAACCCACACTACAACAAAAAGCACCAGTGGCGACTAAAAAAATGAATTTCGTCGCTGAAAGTTGCACAAATGGCGACTAAATCCATTTTAGTCGCCAAAAATGAAGACTTTTGGCGACTAAAACCATTTAGTAGCCAAATGTATATGTATTGGCGACTAAAAATCAGTTTGGTCGCCTATTATATGGGTTTCAGCGACTGGCACAATTTTCATCGCCAAAAGTGATGGTTTTTGCCGACTAAAACAATTTAGTAGCCAAAGGTGCTGGTTTTGGCGACTAAAAAGCAGATTGGTCGCCGATGGTAGGTGTTTTGGCGACTAAAACGAGATTAGTCGCTGAAAGTCAAGTTTTTTGGCTACAAAAAAAAATTAGTAGCTAAAAACTGAGTATTGGCATTTTATCAAGGACAGGACTAAGTGGAATATTATAGTAAATTTTGGACTAATTGGAACATAAGTAATTAAAGTAGGATTTATGAAAAAAGCTCCCATTTTTATACTAGATGGATGTGAATTGGATAATTATATAGATTACATGCCCTTTTTAATTGGATGATTATGTAGTTTGGAATTACTTGTGGATGACAACTTATAATAGTTGATGACTTTAATTAAACATGTTAAGAATTAGATGATTTATGTATTTTGTTGGATATTTATGATTCAGTTGATTTTGTTGTTTTGAATGCTTCTTGCAAATTACAGGTTATATTGAATGGTTTGGGTGGATTATTATTATATCATACAGGTCAAATGGAATTATTTTAATATTTTATTTGGATAAACAAAAAGAATTGCATTAGCGACCATGGTTTAGTTTGGTTTTTTCTCTTTTGGTGATCAAGTGTTTAGTCGGCAAAAATAAACTAATACTTTTGCCAACTAAAGTTGTTAGTTGGTGTTTGACCACTCACATTTGGCAACTAAAATGTTGGTAGGCGAAAGGGTACATTTAGCGACTAAATAATTAGTTAGTAAAATTATTAATTTTGTCAATCAAAGTGTTTGGTCGCGAATAGTTCTATTGCCGATTAAACATTACTTTTGGTGACTATCATTTTTGGTCGGGAAATGTGACAATTGGCGACTAAAATATTTAGTCGGGAAAAGTGAAAATTCTACATTTGGCAACTAAAAGAGGACTTTTGGCGACTAAAAATTTAGTCGCCAAAAGTGTTTTTTCTTGTAGTGCCATTCGAAGGTGCCAAAGCTCCCGGGACATCTGAATGTTGTCTTATGGATATCCTCTTCTGCAATACAGATTTGGTTATAACAAGAGTGTCCATCCATCATTGATAAAATTTGATGCCTTGCTGAACTGTTTACCAATAAATCTACTGTGGGCATAGGATACTCATCTTTTGGAGTTGCTAGATTCAGATTTCTAAAATCAATGCATACCCTCATTTTACCATTCTTCTTGACTACAGGCACAATATTGGATAGCTATTCATCATACCTGGCTGTCCTAATAAAGCCTATCTTGAGGAGCCTAAGGATTTCTTCCTTGACCTTCTGAATCACTTCAGGACTCATCCTTCTTGGTTTTTGCTTGTATGCCTTGAAATTAGGCCTCATAGGGAGCCTATGTTCTACCATGCAAAACAATCTTTATATCTCTTCAAGACCACCAACAACCGGTCCCTGTCAAGAGTATTCAGCCAAGCACTTATATAGGCGAGCTACTGTATAGAACCTTCCCCCAAGTTCACTTCTTCCAAAGGGTCTTGCATCTAAGGACTTACTGATGCTTCTTTTTTGAGTTCTTTTACCTTCGAAGCAATCTCCTTGATTTGTCCTGCCTCCAGTTTCTTTGATTCAACCTCTTTGCCATCCTCCTTATAGACAAAGTCTGTCCACAAGGCTTCTTCTTCCTGTATCTCCTAGACCTTTGTTTCAATATCCAATGCACAATATTTACCCAAGGCCAAAATCCTGATCTGTTGCTACTCCTGCTCACAGCCAATTACCATGGCTTCTTTTTCTTGCCTTTGCACCTTCTGGACTATTGATTTTATGTCCAATATTGAGAATTTAATTAAAGCCAAAGATCTGGCCTCTTGTGTGTCATCTCTTTGCCTACAACCAGACATCACTGTCATCTTTGGCGACAAACTCCTCATCAGCACTTTCTTGAACTAAGTGTTTCAAGTGTGCTAATTCCTCATCAGTCGTCACTTTGGCTGATCCATCAGGTTTCCTCAGTACACTGAGTGGTGCCGCTTTTTCAGTATACAATTTGGCCTTTGCAAAATCTGCACGAGCTATGAAGGGTTGAGGATTTGCATTGATCTCCTCTGTCTCTCCACTGCCCAAGGCCATCATTATTTTCTAATGTAGAGAGGAAGATACACACTTGTTGGTGTGAATCCAATCCCTACCAAGTAGAGCATTGTATTTAGCATTGCTGTCAATAGCGAAGAATGCAGTCAAACAGTCCCTGGTTCTCACACTTAGGTTGATGGGCAAAATGCCTTGAGCCATCTGTTTGTCTCCAGCGAAACCAGCAATGGTTGTACTGTTTGGGATTAGTCTAGGGTTCCTCTTTCCTAGTTTTTTCAAAGAAGATTTTCGGAAGCAGGTTTACTGTTGCCCCATTATCCACCAATACTCAGTTCATCTGTATCCCATCGAAGAAGGCTTTGATATACAAGGGTTTGACATGCTGTGTCATGGATGTCGTGGGATACTGAAAAGGGTATGAGAGGTTAATACTCACATCTTCCTCA
Source organism: Camellia sinensis (assembly GCF_004153795.1). NCBI lineage: Eukaryota > Viridiplantae > Streptophyta > Magnoliopsida > Ericales > Theaceae > Camellia > Camellia sinensis. The sequence continues at coordinate 2,743,088 of NW_021024977.1, read as the reverse complement.
CTCTCATCTCCAGTTTCCATTGGTATGGCCACTTCGGATTCATCTTGCACCATACTCACTTGTGAGTCTTCACTAGAAACTAGAATTGGGTCAATTTCTTGACCTTCTTGGTTCTCATCTTCAGCTTGGAATTCTTGCGGTAGTATATGTACCATATTCACTGATACTGGAGGAAACGAACCAAATTGGATGACTGGTTGTACCTGTTTCTCTTCCTGGCCAACTTGTTTAATTATTTTAAAAGCATCTTCCATGCTGCATTCTGGCACTTCAGTACTAGTAACGTTTTTCGAATGATCTGTTTCTAATGGTTTTTTAACTAAAAATGTTTGCTCAGCCATGAAGGCTCCAAACATTTCTTTCTCTACCATCTTCTTCTTTTGGCCTAGGCTAACTTCCTCCTCAATCTCATTATCACTTTCCATAAAAGCCTTTTCCAGTCCTACCAAACTGGATCTCTCTTTGGCTTTCAGTTCGGAATGAACTTTGGCCAATTGCTCTCTGTTGCAACTCCTCTTGTCTTGAAGAGTCGATTTTGGATTATGATCTAATTTTAAACTTTTTTCTCCCTCTACTTGGGCCTTTGCCTGGACCAATAAAGACCTTTCTTCACTTTTTTTCTGATCATTCTGGTATTGAGTGTACCTTCATTGAATCTTCCTCCTTTGGGATCTAGAGATCACTAGAACTATATCCGGTTCCTTTGTTTTTGGATGCTTTAATAACACCCAATTATTTGGAGCTACTAAAGGAGGTTTGACCATCATACCTTGGCTTCCAACAACACTTCTTTGGTTAGACATTTCCCTAGGTTTGTTCTGCATGACAAACCAATCTGGGACTCCAAGCACCTACGAACCTACTAGCCCAGTTGTTGAACTGTCTCTTTTTTCCTTCGAATCCATCTTCGAAGCTGGCTGTGAAGACCACTGCTTGGCCCCGACTCCCTGTTTTAGGCCCAATTTAGGCCTTCAATGAAGGTGGCCACTTTCCATCCTCTGAGAAGCTGGTCTAGGAGTCCAATCTCTGGCTTTGATCCCATAACTTGAATCCCTTTCAGGTCTCCTTTTAGGATGATTACTCTCCATTCTGTAATAATTAGGTGGTCTGGATTCATGTAGAGGTTTCTTGCCTTTGGAGTGCACTCTAGTGGCTATTGGCTCAGCCATTAATGGTTGCTGCCTGATACTAGTTGGATATGACCTTTTGTTATAAGCACTGGTTAGTTTAGGACACCTCTGCACATCTTTATAATATTGCTTCCCATCAATCGGAAGCCCTTTCAGCCACTTGTAGCTCAACCTGCATCTGGGACACATTTTTTGCATAACTGTTGCCTCTAAAGAATCATCATCCAGTGCTTCTTCATCAGAGTCTTCCCTCTGGTCTAGAAAACCTTGTCCAATAGCTGACAGACTTCTAGCATATTTCTTGACAGTAGTCTGGCTGGCAACATGCATTTGCACATTGACCTCTTCTAATTCTTTCAAGGACAAGTTCTGGAAGTCTGGCACAATAACATTGGCTGCCACTTCTCCAATTTCTGGAAATGGATTAGTGTTAATCCCCATGACCTTTTCTGCTTTAGCTGGAAATTTCAAACTTCCCTTTCGAATCTGCTCTTGGATCCTGTCTCGAATAACAATGCCGTTTTTAGTTAAGTGAGACCAAAAATTATGCCATTTACCATAAACTTTTCCTTTAAGTTCATTTGGAGACGGAATTTTGACTCCTTTTGGTAACTTCAGGAAATTTGTAGCAAGCAAATGATCAAAAATGTCTCTGTCTTTGTCAAATCAAACGAGTATTTCCTATGGAGGTCTTTTTTTTTAAACTGCTGGCCTATTGTCGTGTCTTTATGAATTAATACTTCACAGATCACAGGTTCTTTTCCTACAATCTTTGCCGCATCAATCTTATAATTAGGATCTCTATAATACGTCTTGTATGATGCATTACTTCGATCTTGCTCTTTCTCTAGTAATGCTTCATACCTAAACACCTTATAGGTTAGTTCCACTAAGTCTCTAAACTCAATTGAGTCAAACTTCTTTCGAAGTCTAAACTCTAGACCATTTTGAGCCAACCTCACAAATTCAGGCTCTGGTAAGATGATCCTACATTTGTTTCGTGCTCTTTTAAATCTGGTAATAAACTGAATAGCCTTCTCATCAGGCCTTTGACTCAATCTTGCCAAATCTGCCATAGAAACTTTTGGTTCTGTTTGGAAGAATTGGGAATGAAATGCCTCCTCCATTTGTTGTCAAGTTTGGATAGAGCCAGGTGTAAGGTTAATATACCATACAAAGGCTGCCCCAGTTAGAGAATTCGGGAACAATCTTAACTTCATGTAATCATTATTGGTAAACTCACCACATTGAGCAGCGAACCTGGCAATATGCTCAACCGTTGATTGATTTCCATTCCCATAAAAAAGGGCAAAGTCTGGTATCCTGAAGCCTCTTGGGTATTCATGTACCCTATCTACCCATTTTGGGTACGGTTTCCTGTACATAGGAGTTTAAACCCCCCGAGCCATTGGTTCACACATCTCTCTAACAATATCAGCAATTTGGTCCCTAGGGACCATATTTTGTGCCTGTTGAATCACTACTGGAGGAACAAACACAGGATTTGGTGGACAACCTTGTGCCTGGGGTCCTCTTGGTCCATAGGGTGGTATGTTTGGGACTAATTGTCCCTATGGTGCTGGCTGCTGTTGAGGGTATGGGTGACCCATTTGAGCCTGTCCTACGAAAGGACCTGCGAAATGTGCTGGAACAGGTTTTGTGTCTCTTCCAGTTACAGGAAACCCTTCCAACCCCCCAAGCACAAATTTGAACAAACGATTAGTGAACCCCCTCGTGCCAGGTATGGCTTCGAACATGGGATTTGGAAACATCCTTATGCCATTTTCTTATGTTGGACCAGATCCACCAATTTGCATAGCTTTACCGTTGAGTAAGGAAGCATTTTGATTTACCACAGGCCTCGAAAGAGGCTCATACCAAAACTGAGGTGATGGTCTTTCATAGTTTTGGTTACTAATTTGACCATTAGTATGTCTATTACTCTGGATAGGCTGTTTATCTCTAGCCAATCTTTGCTGAGAGACATTTGTAACTTCCTCTACGTGTCTTGCATTAGTTGGTTGATGAGTATTCATTCGATTCAAAAAGAATGTTGTCCATCTTTCCATGGTGTTCATTAACTACTGTCCTATAGCATCTACTAAGCCTCTCCATGAATTCATTGGCTGAGTAGATGGAGCAGCGGATGGTCCAATTCCTTGGCCTCGTCCAATACTCTGAACATGTGGTACTTGCTTCGAAGTGCTGGTCTGTTCAACCATAGGTTCTGATAAAACAGGTACTTCCACAGGATGTGTCATCACATTATCCTCTGGATTAGGTATTTCTACCCCTCCTTCTACGCCTTCTTCCAGACATTCATTTTCTCCTTGTTTCCCATGTCTAGCCATTTTAATTAGTCTCACTGGGCGTGCCAAAAATATACGTTGGCTTTTTTGGCTTTCGAAGGTTACTATTGTAATTGTGAGCGTGCCAGCAATGATCAATCAGTCCTTATAGAATATTAATTGCCAACCAATTATCAGACGATTGTGTTTTAGTTCTTTCAGTCTCAATGAAGAGGACTTTTACTGGTGGCATTGTTTAAGAGAATTAAACAAACAATGATTAAATGAAGAACAATTGTAGCATTTCATTGAGTAAAATGAAAGACTTACAAAGATCCAAATCAGCCTTGTAGAGGTTTACAGCAGCAAACTACTTGAAACTACTCCTACGAACGAAGTGCAGTGCAGTAAATGAAGTACAGAAATGTAAAGAATAAGAAATGTAAAAACTGGAAAGGAAATAAAGTAGAATAAAACTGATTTTTTGGATCTGAGTCTAGAGGCTACTTTCTGGGACCTTCTCTGCTATTTATACTTCTCAAAACAACCGTCGAACCACCCCTCCATGGTCGCTGATCATGTTGCCTTATAGTTAGCTCCACTATGCCATATCTACATGAAGAATAATTGTAGCATTTCATTGAGTAAAATGAAAGACTTACAAAGATCCAAATCAGCCTCGTAGAGGTTTACAGCAGCAAACTACTTGAAACTACTTCTACGAACGAAGTGCAGTGCAGTAACTGAAGTACAGAAATGTAAAGAATAAGAAATGTAAAAACTGGAAAGGAAATAAAGTAGAATAAAACTGATTTTTTGGATCTGAGTCTAGAGGCTACTTTCTGGGACCTTCTCTGCTATTTATACTTCTCAAAACAACCGTCGAACCACCCCTCCATGGTCGCTGATCATGTTGCCTTATAGTTAGCTCCACTATGCCATATCTACAGTTAGGCTTCCCTCTTGGTTTTGAATTTAAATATGAATAACCATTAGAGCCACGTCATTTTGCATCTATTTGCTGATCCAGTGTTTATGCAGATCCACAATAACCAATACTAACTGCCACATATGTGATTCCGATTAAAGATTTGAATTGTTTTCCCGTATTGCCCTTATCTTGCCACGTGTCGAACTGTGATTGGCTTATACAAAATATGTAGCCAACAATTATTTGAGTTGATTGATGAAGTTTGTGCATAAAGGATGCTTATGTATGTAATTATCTACTTCACTTCTTATATAGATTTATATAATAAATGTTTATCAAATTTAACACATTTATGAAATAGTGCAATTCATTAAAAAAATTACTTAGAAAGTATGAAAATAAAAATAAAATATTTAAGTGATATACAGCAGCTCTCTAACCAATTACTTTCATGAGAATTCTTTTCATTTTCCCTATTGCACTTTCAAACTATCCAACACAAATCTATCTATACTATCTATAATTCTAAAACATTGTTGGGTCTTTAAACTCCAAAATAGCAAATCTATTTTTTAAGATTTTTTTAATTTATAAAATAAGAAATATATATTATGTAACTATTGGTTCTTTTACCTTAAATATAGTTATTAATTGTTTAATTAATATATTAAAATCTTTTAATTCTTCACATATATAAGGAAATTATCCACACATATACAAGAAAATTAAATCATGTTTTCAAATATATCTATACTATATAAAATTGCAAAATATTGTTAGGTATTTAAGACTTCAACTTCCCATTCATTTTTTCTTAAATTTTTTAAAAATTTACGTAATTAATAATTATGTGTTATATTTTTTTTTTGGTTTAAATATAATTTTTTAATTTTTAAATACACATGGTCAAATTATCAAAAGCTATTATTTATTTTTATTATTTTGTCTTTTTCGATTTTTTAATTTTTAAAATTTTTTTAGATTCTTCTAAACTACAAGGACTTGAATAGTAAAAAAATTTAATGCAAATTTTTATTTTTGTTTTCACAAAAGACAAAAAAATGGATGCATTTTTTTAGCATTTACCAAACACGGTGAATTTTATTTTATTTTATTTTTATCTCAATTGTCAATAAAAAAAATTAAAATAAAAAAATAAAAAAAATATGGCTTAAACTGCTAAGAAGTGACTTTTGGTAAAACAAACAGTATTGTTTTATTAAAAATGATGGTTTGGTGAAATGTTTTTTTAATTAAAAAAAAAAATGAAGATTAGACATGATAATTTATTATTCATTTAAACTTTTTTAGTACTTACTAAACATGGTGAATCCTATTAATTTTTTTTATCTCAATTATTGTCAATTAAACAAATTAAAATAAAAAATAAAAATATTTTTTGCTTAAATAGCTAAATAAAAAAATATGGCTTAAACTGCTAAGAAGTGACTTTTGGTAAAACAAACAGTATTGTTTTATTAAAAATGATGGTTGGTGAAATGTTTTTTTAATAAAAAAAAAAAATGAAGATTAGACATGATAATTTATTATTCATTTAAACTTTTTTAGTACTTACTAAACATGGTGAATCCTATTAATTTTTTTTTATCTCAATTATTGTCAATTAAACAAATTAAAATAAAAAATAAAAATATTTTTTGCTTAAATAGCTAAAAAAAATGACTTTTGCTAAAGCCAAACAAAAAGAAATGTTATTTTTCTATTAAAAATGATGGTTGGTTAAACTTACCTTTTTTTATTATAAAAAAAAAGAGTTACACATGATAATTTATTGTTCATCTAGAATTATTTTCAAATCAACTGAGAATACCATTCTAAATTTCTTCTTACTTTTTTTTTTTTTTCAATCAGATACTTTTATTTTGTGAGAAATTTATTTTTATTCTATTTAGATATTTTATTGCAGTTTTTAAACTAAAAAATAATTTCTAAAAAATCATATTTAAATTATTTTATGCAATTATAAAAATTAATATTTTCTAACATCAATTTGTTCGATTATCCCCTTTTGAAAAGGTATATTTTTTTAAAAAATTCAAAAAAATCTCATTGGATAAACTTAAGCATAACGCTTTTCCTTTTGTTCATTAATATTAAAATTTTAATTAATTTATTTATTGTTTCAAAAAATAATTGAGCAAATAATTTTATATATATATATAATTTGGGTTTCGAGTTGTTCAGGTTGTTTGGTGCCTCCGTCCATACCCACCCAAATTTAATTCGAATTTTTAAATTTTTGCCTAGGTTCTCACTTAATTAAAAAATATGTTGCCCAATTTTTAGAAAATTTTAAATTTGACTTGGGTTGCTTGGATTCAACTGGCCCAAGTTTGCAACTTTAGTAAGGTGGTTGAAAATTACATGGTTGAGTTTATGACAAATTAAAAACTGGCACATAAATTGTGGTAAAATTATCAAACTTAAATTGTGAATTTCAATCTTTTCTTCTTTTTATTTTTTATTTTTATAATTTGTATACAAAAATTTAACTATCTATATTGTTTTATATAAAAATACATTTTTAAATTTTTTCACATTCTACGCATAGCACGAATTTACCGCTAATTAAGTATATATGAGAATAAACTTCATAAGTAATAGTAATCTTAAATATTAATGGATTTTTATCAATTCTTTTTTCGCAACAGACACAAAAGTAAAAGAGTTCACATTGAAAAATGTACGTAAAATTCATGCCTTTATATCTAGTGCTAAGAAAATCAAGTTAAAAAAAAAATCCATTTATGTATTATATTTTTTTACAAGAAAACCAAACATATGTTTAGATGGAAAAAAATAATAATTACAGAGTTCACAATCTTATGAACTAAAATATTCGAATGGCTAATTTATAACTTTAATCCCATTTTTTCTTTAAAAGAAATAGTTTTTAAATATTGTTTATATATATATATATAAGATATATTTGTAGCTATGTAAATTTAAGAGACATTGGTGAAGGATTAAACATTTTCATACTCCAATGAATATAAGCTTCTTCCATTAATTTGTGATCACATGATGAAATGATTTAGAATCAATTTTGGACTTTTGTTGCTTTGAAGCTAACATGTTTCTACAAACTATGAAAGGAGCGAGGTTGAAATAAATGACAAGAATTAAATTTTGCTTCTAAATGAAGGAATGTTAATTAAAGATTTCAAATCTTGGTGGAGGAACATGAGATTGAATTAAAATGGAACTTAAAATATTTATTGTTGCCAAGAATAAAAACTTAATAATCTCTCCATTTGGCAGTGCCGTGACAAAACACACTCCTAATCACCCCAACCTATTACAGCCAACAAAAACCAACTTCTTTCTCAAGGTCATGATCTGCAAAAACAGTTATTAGTGCCACAATCTCCAAAACAATTATTAGTGCCACAAGAGTATATGAAAAAGTAATAAACATATGACAAGATTATCTTGAAGCATGAGATGGAAAACATGAAATAAAAGCGACTTGGAGATTTTAAGAACATGTAGCACCTGACACATGACATGAATATATGAAATCCTAAGACACATGAAAAACAACTTTCTCCCCCATTTTTGTCACGAATTGACAAAGGAAGCTCAATCAACTAAAGCAAGATCAGAAACCACACAAGTAATGATAAGATTATGTAAATATCAGGAGCATGTAAGAAGGAAATAATCAAAGTGTTTATGCTAACAAACTCTTGCAAAGATAAACTAAACTCCCCCTCATAAAAAGCAACCACCAACACTGAAAACAGTGAACAAGCAGGAAACGACAAAAATAATATGGTGGAGCAAGCAAGGAAGTTCAAAGTTGTACTTTAAAACACACAAGATTATCCAAGAAGCACAATTACTTGAAAACATAATGTGCACAGTCTATAGAATATTCCTCATGAAAGAAAGTGATGCATTATGTGAAAAACATAGATCCCATGAAAAAAGTGTGTGTGTGTGACTCTTGGAGTTCGACAAACACTAGATTCAAATCCGAGTAGTGATATGAAAGTTGGACCTCTGACAAGAGAATCTAAGCACAACTAAGGAAAGTCAAACCACTAGGAATCAAAGGGTATTTGGTGAGTAAAGGTGGAGGCTCCCCCTCAATCAATGAATCCTTTATTTTTTCCTTTTTTTTTTCACATCTTTTTCTTTTCTTTCTTTTGCACATCTTTTTTTTTTCTTTCTTTCTTTTGCACACTCATTGGTGGCTGACACGCTCAAGAGTATGGAAACCGAACTAGAGAAGCATGGATATAATAACGATGGCCTGGTTGGTGACTCTGAGTTAACCTTTTCCTCATAGCTGGACTACAAAGAACATAGGGGAAAGCCGTAGATATGCAAAAAGATGGAAGGTGGTTAAAAGACTTAACATCACCCAAGATATGCTAGTATCGGTCAATTCCTCTAGAAAAACAAAAGATATCATGCCAGAAGTCCATAGAGAAAAAAGATCACTAAGGCGGAAGACTCCAATATTTGCTAATCCAAGAGTATGTACAGAATAAGACATACTAATCAAAGAACACACACTCCGAAATGAGAAATGACCACCGAAAGTGCACACATATTAACATGTAAAAGATATTCTCATCAATTCCAATATGTAACAAGGACCACTCAAAAATTTCAACATTGCAAAACCATATTAAGAAAATCTTTTTGAATTTTTTTTTCATTTTTTTTAATTTATTTTTTTCTAAACACAACAAGACAAAAAAAAAACGAACAAACCACACATTAAATGACTTTAAAATAAAGAAAACACACAGAAACCCAAACACTAAAACGAATAAAAAATTAACACAAGTCAAGTTTTCTCACCCAAACCGCTTTAGTATGAACAAAGTTGTGAGAATTGCGATTTTTTGGTGGTGTCTTGACGTTGTGGTTCCATTCTCCTTCAATGAGAACCCGTCTTGACATGGTTTCCAACTTCCTATTCCTAGGTCTAGGCAAATGCAAACTCGCTCCATGTTTGGTCTCAAGCTGATCAAAATGACGAGGTCTAATATGACCTTTAACCTTATTACTACCAATGAAGTGTCTCCTACCCCACGAGATGTTAGAATTTCTTCCATCTCTATGAGACACTCTCCCATGCAACTTATAACAATAAGGGCGAATATGACCATACATACCACAATGATGACAAATAAACATAGGGTGAACAGGGCGTACCTTCTTTTCTTTGACCTTACCCACTTTAGGAAGATTGAAAAGTCTTTTCTCTCGTTGAACCTTGTGCTCCCCCTGCCCTTGAGTTCTTGTATCATGAGATGTGGATGCACTCTGTTTTTGCTCTTTCTTACCACTAAAGCCAATGCCACTCTTGTCAGAACAAATTTGTTGAGAACCAATGATATTGTCCAAAGTCTTTGATCCTTTATTCCAAAGACCAATGGTTGCCATAGCACATTTGAGCTCTTCCTCTTTCTTGATCATTAGTTCTTCCAAAGTAACTTGAGACATCTCGAGAGTTTCAATTTTTTCTTCATATGTTGCATAGATTTGTTGCAACTTATTCCTCTCTGTCTCACAAGTCAAGAGTTTTGCACAAAGAGCTTGTGGATCATTAGAAATCTTAAGGGCATCATTCCTAGTCTCGGAAATCTCCTCCTTTAGTTTGACATTCTCACTTTCACATGCTTTGAGTTTCATAATGAGTTTGTCATTCAATTTGGATAAGTTAAGAGATTCCTTATACAACTTTTCATAAGCTTGCTCAAGCTCTTCATCATCACTTCCCGAGGATTCATCATCAGTGGCATTCTCAACTGGCCTCTTCGGATACTCTGTTCGTCTTTCAGTTTCAGAAGCCGCCATGAAAGCAAGGAATTGTTTATGTCTCTCTTCACCTTGATTTTCATTGTCACTTTCATCTTCATCAGATTCTGATTCATCATCCTAAGTGATAGTGAGGGCTTTCTTCTTCCTCAAACGAGTGGGGCATTCTTGAGCAAAGTGGCCAAATCCTTGGCATTCATAGCATTGGACTCTTTCAGAGTTCCCTTGTATCTTTCCTTTCTCCTTCTTGACTATAGAATTAATTTTGAGTTTATCTTTGCCTTTGGATTTATGAGTATGAGTAGAGTCCAAAAGATTAGGATTCTTTTTCAAAAAAGATTTTTTTAATTGTTTTACAAAAGCATCCGTAATCTTGGAATCTATCTCACAATCCTCATCAGAATTCTCTCCAGCTCTATGAGCACTACTAAAAGCAACATCTTTTTATTTCTTTTTGAAATTCCTATGTGCCTCATAAGTTTGGAGATTTCCAACCAAATGGTCTAGCTTGAGGTTGTCAACATCTTGAGCCTCCTCAATAGCCGTAACTTTTGGTTGGAACCGATCGGGCAAGGACCTCAAAATTTTTCCTACAATCTTGGATTTTGGTATTTTTTCACCTAAATTGAAGCTGAAATTTACAACGTCACTTAACTTCGCATAAAATTCATCAAAGGTCTCACTATCTTTCATTGAAAGGTTTTCGAAACTAGACGTGAGCCTTTGAAGTTTTGAGCGTTTAACCGAAGGAGTGCCCTCATGAATAGTTTGTAAAATATTCCAAGCCTCTTTTGCGACTTCACAATTGCAAATTCGACTAAACTCTTCAGGTGTGACAGCACAAACGAGAGAATTGATAGCTTTACTATTCTAGCTACTATTTTGGTAATCAATTGTGCCCCACTTATCGATTGGTTTGGAGAAAGTTACTCCATCAACGGTAATCGTCGGTTCAGTCCACCCATACATGACAGATTGCCAAACTTTTTCATCAATAGATTTTAAAAATGATCTCATCCGAGCTTTCCAAAACGAATAATTGCATCCGTCAAGTAGGGGTGGTCGAACCATAGAATTTCCCTCACGAATTGAATTCATTATCACAAATCAAACACGATCTCGCTCAAAAGTTTTAAAAAACAAAAGAGCGACCCAATTGAAAAATCTAGAAATCCCCTAGATATTGATTTGTGATTATGTATCAATTTTAAGCAGTATATAACAATCTCAATCAATCAATCAGGACAAATCAATCACAACGATTTTAACGTGGAAAAACCACAATTGGAGCACCTTCAATTGTGATAAAAAAATCACGGGTAACAGCCACAAAACAATCCACTAAGAAGATATAAAGGAATTACACAGGTATACTCTCAATTACCAAGCGAATCCACGCCCGAATTGAGCCAATCCCTATGTGCCTCTTCCAACCCCGTCTTCACCTCGGAATTGTCTTGACGATGAGCCACTCAAGAATTCACCAAAGTTTCAGGCTCGAATTCTTCAGAATCCACCGAAGAATAACTCTCTCTTTTATGTAGAACAAACAAATAATCCTTTGATGTATACTCTTTAAACCATGAGTTGAATACTCAATCAAAACATCAAAGAAAAACTAGCAAAATATCTCCAGGTATAAACCTTAATATACAAGAAGAAGATCTGGAGGTGTAATTCTAGATTTGGACTGAAACATGTATTTATAGAAATCTGTCCCGCGATCTCTGCTCGAGCGTCAGATTGGCCGCTCGAGCGGACCTACGCTCGAGCGCGGAAAGTTCTACTTGAGTAGGAAACAACTACATCCTGTATTTTTTGTAGGCGAACACACTTTTGAAACCCAGCATTCTCCGCTCGAGCGGGGGAATGTCTGTTCGAGCGGACAGGCAACTTTGAATGCATTTTTGCATTTTGTTTTGGGGGCGCTACCCCTCGACCCCGCCATGGCGCTGTCCTGGACATGCCAAGGGGCGCTGCCCCCTGGACCCCCGCGAGCTGACCGGGTAGCTCGATCCCGGTCATAATCAACGAAGTGGCAATCTTGAAAGAATTAACATCACAAAACTTCTCTGGAAGGCACGATTCGGGTTAGATTCGCATCTAAACACTCATAGCCTCATTGAAATAAAAAGTGCGAAAACAAATACAACTTAAAGGAGTTTTGTCAAACGGGGTTGCCAAGAATAAAAACCTAACATTTATAAAGTTAAATCAGGGTATCACTTGGCTTTTAGTCTAATTAAAGATGGACTCATGTATCTTTATTTAAGAGGCGGTGTTGTTCTTTTGTCTTTGTAGCATGTGGGGCTGAGGGCCAGAGTCTTGTGTTGAATCTTGACAGCGTCATACAATTATTCAATGCACAAGTTGTAGATAGTAGAAAAAAAATAAACATAAGACTCAAAAAAAATAACAAATCGAGCTATCTCTTTTTGTAGTGTTTTTCCTCTAGTTAAATCAACCCACCGCAAGGTAGAGAGGTCCAAGTTTGCTTGCATTCTTTGCAATCGAGTGAGTGAGTTCAAGACTCTAAAGGAGAAGGCTCGTTTATGGTGTAGTGTCAGCTTTGTCACGGTTTTAATTGAAATTGGATATTAAGAAGTGAAGTAAATTTCCTTTCTCCCCAATCCTTGGTAAGGAGTAATTAATCCTCCCAACCCATTGTCACTGTATTACGATCTCACATCAGTTAACATAAGCTTGGCCATGTGCATATAAGCCTCTTGGACATTCTTTTCTTAAAGGCCCATTTTCAAGGGTGAGTTCTACCCACGGGGTTTGTATCATTTGGTATCAAAACAGTCTACATATTCCGATCTGTAATATATATATATATCTATATATTTCGATCTGTAATATATATATATATCTATATATATGTGTGTGTTTGTGTGTTTTGAGATTTGAATTCGAATATATAGATTTTTGAAAGCTCAAAGTTTTAAAAATCTGAAAAATCTGTAAAATCTAAAAAATCTGAAGAATCGGGGTATGAAAAATTGAGATTTCTCTAAAATTTTCAGATTATAGGCCTGATTCAAGGATTATAGGCATGATTCAATGTTTTTCAAAGTAAACATCGATTGATTCAAGAATTATAGGCATGATTCAAAGCTCAAAGCTCAAAATTCCATCGATTTTTAAGAGTAAACATCAAATTTCATTTGATAGAACCAGAGTAAAATTTTACTCTGGTTCTATTGCTCTATTTTTTTCATTTGACAGAACCAGAGTAAAATTTTACTTTTAGCTTCAGAGTCTTACAGTTTACTTATTTTTCAGAGTAAAATTTTACTTTTATACAGAGTAAAATTTTACTTTTAGTTTCAGAGTGTAAAATTTTACTCTTATTCAGAGTAAAATTTTACTCTGTATGAGAGTAAAATTTTACTTTCATACAGAGTAAAATTTTACTCTGAAATACATAGTGAAAATGTCTTAATATGAGAGCTGATAGATATGAGGGTAATATAGTAAAAGAAACAAGTTTTAAAATATCAGGGGATTTTGAAAGTACTTATATAATTCTTATCATTTTGAAAGAGAAATTAGATAGTGAGGGGGCTATGACCAAATCCCCCAATTTAAAAATCATCTGGAGACATGATTTTGTAATTAGTTTTATGATTAATTCTATATATGTAGTTTTGCTACATCAGCAACAATCAATTTTAAAGTTTGAAATTGTACTTCCACAGAATGACATATTAAAAAAAGACTTACAGAAATTTAATTTCTAGTTTTGCCTCTTAGAAAAGTAAAAATAAAAAATAGATGAAGTATTATAATATAAAAAGTTTGTAACAGGTCTAGCTTGAACTTTTTGGCATAAGACTCAAATACGCTTGAACTGCTTCTAGTCATCGATTGTCCGGGGTTGGTGGTTGGGGGGATTTGCCAGGGGAAAAGGAAAGGATACTAGGGAAGGTTGGGAAAAAGGAAGAGGGCAAAAATGATCTTCCCAAAGCCAGATTTCATGACTTTAAAAACAATTAAACAAATAAATAAAAATTCCCACTTCATATGTGCTGAGATCTTTAATATCTAAGACAATATACACAAAAGCATACGGTGTCAGACAACAATCCATGAAATTCATATACAAAACCAGCCCTACTGGAGTATGAAGTTTATTACAAAAAGTAATTCATATTATATTTGGCATCCCAATTCACATTTTAGCATTGGTCCCTTGACTTGGAGATCAACATCCTCGATAGAAAGTAGAATGGTTCTGATCAGAATTGTCAATATAGTCAACCGGGCAGGTTTGAATGACCATAATCCTAAAAAAAACGCATATTAGGCTGCGCGTAGAGCATTCCTTGCACCATCAATAACATGGGATATGAAAGAATAAGGTGCCTTTGGCATGGCAAAGGAAATTCATTCTAGCAGTGGGATATGAAAGGATTTGGGAAAAACAAATTCTTTGGCCCAGCATACACAGAAAATAACACCACCATCATGAGGCACGTTAATCAGTAAAAGAGCTGTGACCAGTCCAGCTAGAAGCCTTGAGGAATCCATAGTTGTTGTCTTCACAAGACAGTTGTTCAAGTTAATGCTTTGAAGCTGGTTTGGAGTAGCTCAGTACCAGATAAACCACTGATCCTTGGACAGGAGAGCACGAAGAATCAGAACATTGATGAAAATCTACCACGGTAGACCTTTTAAAGAGGTTCATGACATCCTACGACATATTTCTCGCTAAATGTGGCTGTGCCTGATCCTTCGTTAGAAGCAACCGAGGATCCTGGAGCCTAGAAATATGGCATAATAGGGCAATGGCCAGACAGTTGAAAGAGGAGAATGATACACCTCAGATGCACCTCAGATTCTCTCTTTCTATATATCATCTGAGAATAGCACCGGTTACATAATGAACAGGCTTCGAATCTCAAATCCAAGGTGTCCAACCTTCATACATGTTGCAAAGATTATCCACACTGGTTGCTTGCTTAAGTAGATAATCCACTTGCTCTGCAATACTAATTGGCCAGAAAGAAAGTACAGTTAACACCAATTTCACCCGAAGAACAGATAGTCAAGGGAAGTAGGTGTACCTGTTGTCAGCAATATCTTGACCATCTAGTTTCATCTCAACTCTCTTTAGAACCGACATTGCATAAGCATTTTTACCTACAGATAACCAAGAATTACAATACAGATTAAAGCATCGTTCCACATTTCATTCATATAATTTTCAGAAAAATGTTACATAAAACGAGTATCTTATCTGATTTTCTTACGACTAGACATAAATGTATGGATCCCACGTATATTAATTAATAGATTTGTGTCTAATGGTAAGAAAAACTGGTGAGAGCCATTTATGTATGGAATTTCTCATAATTTTCAAGCTGGATTAGGAAGCTAACTGCTTTCAGCAAATAGGACAAAAACAATAGCAAGAAGAAAGCTAGTAAGACACTAGTAACCAAAACTCAGAACCACTTGGTAGAGTATACACATGCCAGAGCAAGGACACGCATGCACATAAATGTCAAACTAGACAAAATATTTGCAAGTATTCTCAATCCTGCCACTGCAGGAATAACCTAAGCATATATTGATTCAGTTTCAGTGAAGGATTACAATGTTATAGCATCTCCAGATGTTCATCTACCAAATTATTAGCCTTCCTTCCCTAGTTTCCTAATAAAAAATAAAAAAATAAAAAAATAATTGAATTCTCAGCATTTAATTTTTCATAGTAATCTTACCCGATGAACACATGCATTCACTGATACACATGATGTCAACAATTGTTCTGGTTTTTTGATTGGCTTTAGTAATCCAATTTCTTACTTGCTTGTGATTTGAAACAAGGTTTTCCTATTTACTACATCTAACTTTCCTTGCATGTCCCAAAAACATGCTACCTCAACAAAATGTCTCCAAGAGAATCAAGTCTCATGCTTTAACAAACGAAATGCCGTTGACAAACTGAACCAGTAGAGAAACACATCGACTGACAGAAAAATGTCATGAATTACACAAAACATAAGACTTTCAGCCTTAATACAAAGTAAGACAAGACAATTAGGTTTTGTCCATCAAGCATTAGTTCTTGAGTTAAATTATGAAACTCTTTAAATACAAATTAAATTCCTTGAATCGTAAAAAATTAGTTATATTTCAAAACTGGCAGATTTTGACCATTCAATTAAACTATGATTTCAGGTGAACTGAAACATCAAGCTGGGTTGAATCTAAAGCATTAACTGCAAAAGTTGGTACTATATTGAAAAAGGTACTTCCAATATTAATAGAAGTAAAAGAAGGGATATTTTAGTCAGTTAAGTTTCATTCTTACCCCTGGTTACTCGGTTTCCAACATCAATAGTAGGAAATGGAGTTTCATGATCTTCATCTTCAATCTTGTCTTGGTTTAGTGAAGATTCGTCCTTAAGCCCAAGTTTCGTCTGTGGGTTTTCCTGGTTGAAAGAATTTGAAGTCTGAGCAATGCTTGATACAGATTCATCGTATGGTGATTCCCCCAGTCTCAGACATTCATCTACAGAACCAGTACCACCATCATTGGCCTCCTTGTACCTAGATTCTGACTGCACATGATGCAAAGTTTCTTGATAATCAGTTCCAGACAATTCCACTTCTAGGTCATTAAAGCTAGCTGCAAGACTTTCTTCTGCTGATGTTTCACTGTTCTCTGAGCTGCTACTGCAGATACTTTCTGGAGGAGATGTCCACCCTTTGTCTTGTAAAGACAGTCTACTCACTCCAAGAGAATCCTCATCACTTTCTCTATCAGATTTGGAGAAAACCTCCCCCTCCTTACTATTGTAGTCACTATCATGACCTGCAACTTCTGGCCTTGACAAATTAATGTCCTGTGACCTTACTTCCTCGCTTTCTCCTAGCCCTTCAAGAGCCTGTAAGAAAACAATAAATTGATCAGCAATCTCTTTATCCAGAGTATATGTACATATTGTAGACATTGACAGTCAATAGAATATTCCCAACAGCATGGCATTACTTTATGAAGATTTCCTGCATGGAGACTTGCAGTTCGCGCCAGCCTGGTCAACATGGAGTGGAGTCCCTTCACAGAGATTGAAAGCGACGGTACCAAGGGTTTAAAGGCCTGATAAGCCTCCTTGATTCTCAAGTAATAAGACTGGTATATTGCTTGTCCATGAATTGGAGATATTTCCATCTTAGTCTCTCTTTCTCTTGCCATAGAATCAGTCATAGCAGCAACATCCTTAGATAATACAGATTCCAGAGGAAGTAGGATTGTATTTGCCTGACCAATATACAAGTAAGCACATAATTAAATTTGACTCAGTAAGCAGAATAAATTTCACATCTGTTTAAAGAAAAACTATCGGAGCGAGTCACAACATATATAAGCAACTAGGAATGGTTTATATCACTAGTTTTTTTCACCGTTTTGTATCACCATATTACATGGCAAGATATTATTTGCTTTTATCAATTCCTTAATAATTATCTCCAAACAAAGGAACAATTCATAACCATCCATGTAGGAGGTGATTTAAATTGGTGACCAAAAATCAGTGACATTGCATTTCTCTTTCAACAAGTAATAAAAAAAACTAAAAATCATGATTGAGAGAAAAGAAAAACCTTAGAAAGATCTTCCATGAGAGAACTATGTACAGCAGCAGCTTCCTTCCCCAAACTATGAACATCATGTAGATCTTCAGTTATTGCCAGGACCTAAAGCAAAGTACAGCAAAGTTAGCCTCAAATGAAAAACAAAAAAGTGTCACAAATTGTTAAATATAATGTATTATTGGTAGATTGATTGTGTATCTAGTACAAATGTGAGAGGCTCCTTATATAGGAGATATAGGTGTAGTAGGTGAAGTGGAGGTGGTAGTGGTGTAGTGGGTTAGGTTTAGTGGAGTAGGTGAGGTGGTAGTGGTGAGCATCAGACTGGAAAGACGCTTGCACAGCAAGAGGGTATTCTGAAGCAAGGTGACTAATCAGCTGGGTCTGTGGAAGAGTAAGTAAAGGTACACTATATTCTTCTTTTGGAGGTCTCAAATTGGTTGAGGTCCGGCGGGCGGTCAAGGCAAAGTTGCCGCCCGCCGGAAGGCGAAGAATATCAAGAGCTTAACCTATAGCTCTGATACCATGTTAAAATATAATGTATTATTGGTAGATTGATTGTGTATCTAGTACAAATGTGAGAGGCTCCTTATATAGGAGATATAGGTGTAGTAGGTGAAGTGGAGGTGGTAGTGGTGTAGGTGAAGTGGAGGTGGTAGTGGTGTAGTGGGTTAGGTTTAGTGGAGTAGGTGAGGTGGTAGTGGTGTAGGTGAAGATAAATTCTAACACAAATTATTCAAGTTACAATTTGAATGATGCATTGTAAGATCAGGAAGAGAAAGAGAAAACAGAAGACAGCTAATTAAGTGGTGATGCATAATGTCTCTAATTGTGTATCTTACAGTCTGTCAATTTAGCTAACCCTCTTAGTTAAAATATCAAAAATTCACCTTTTCTTATCCGTGTTACATATTTTAAATTGCTTCCAAGTGATTGTGTTTAATATACATGACTATCTCACATGCAGCTTACTTCACTCAAGCTTGCGTTTTATGTTGCACCTTGCACTCAAGCTCTACGAGACCTTGGCACCTACCTTGGCACCTATGAAGCATAGGTACTTCGAAAAACATGCCGTACCCGTACGGGGTACTTACCGGCTTATGGTACTTCGTATAGTACTTCTGTATATGTACCATTTCAAATTTTTTCTTCTTAATTTTTGACGTACCTGGATGTACCTAGCATATACTCAAGCCGTGCCAGACCATAACTTAGTCTAAACAATATATCCTTCTACTATAGAGATAAAGGGTTCGTTTGGTTTGTGTTTGTGAAAAATTTTTGAGAAATTTTCTCTACAAATAAATTTTTAAAAGTAATCAAACCAAACAAATTTTTCTAAAAAAATTTCTCAAAACTTGTAAACCAAACAAGTTTTCCAAACAAATCTCTCTCTCACACACATCAAATCAATCACTTTTTTCAAAACTCTCTCTCAAAATAATTTTCCAAAACATCTTTTGAAAAAAACCAAACCAAACAACTTTTCGTACTTTTTATCTCTAAAACATATCTCTCAAACACAAACCAAACATACCCAAAATTTCTTTCACTAAGATTTCTTTTTTATTTTTGGTTCCATGCTTAGCGTGATTTTAAAATTAAGTTATGGTTTGTAAGTTATTTATTATATTGACATTTAATTTTAATTTTCACCTTTACTTTTGACATTTTGGATCTTAACAAATTAAATCATTTATCAATTTTTGCATTATTCCAAATTAAAAATAAATATTTTTTTACAAACGTACCAAGCTGTACCCGTACCCTACTTTTTTTGGATTTTACAGTATCAACGTACCTGTATTGTACCAGTATCAGTATTTGTACCAATACCCGTGCTTCATAACTTGGCACCTTAGTGAGCCTTGAGCCTTCAATAACCATGTTTTTTATTAGGTTTTAGTAGTCAAGGCTACTTAGATAACTTCAAGACTTCAAAATTGCTGGACATGGAATATAGAATGGGAGCATGGGACGTCTTATGAGTCAATTTGTGTTAATGAGTATGTAGTTATTATTAGGTCTAAAAATAGTTTGCTATAGAGGACCAGTTACCTTTCATCGAGTCAATCCCATTAGAATTAGGAGATATCTAGTAGTGTATAAATACTTTTGTAATCTTTCCATTTAATATAAGTGTTAGATTTTTTAAACTTGTGTGAAGCTTTAAAAAATTCATAAGATACATTATGCAAACTTACCGTAAGGGGTAATCCCTATGGAATTCTTGTTGGGATTTCTAAAAGCTTTCGCATAACATCGTTCTTGTGTGTCCATGATTTTTTCTATAGGCACGTAAATCACTGGCGTTCTTTTTTATATATAATTATCATGTGGATGCCTTTGATATAACTCGATCATATTTGAATTGAAAATTTTTAATTTAACGGTCGACAAATTTAAGTTGGTAATAAGTTTGGAAAGGTTTGGCCTATTCACCCACCTTGTTGGCACAAAATACATCCGACTCCAAGTTTTCAATAATAGCTTGAAAAAACTACAAGTAATCACTAGAAGACCACATCCACAAGTGTTAGAAACTCGATCAATAAAATGATTCTGGCACTCAACAAGATATGGCGGGGAAAAAGTAAAAAAATAAAAAATAAAAAGAAGAAAAAATTCATTTAGAAACTTCAAATTGCATTCGCAAATCCCTTGGCATTTTAATGGTCCCATTTGTTTTTCCATAGCTTTCATCCAGCAGCTGGAAGTCAATATTTAGAATGAGGCCATTAAGGACGATGGGGAACTTCACTAAATTTAATGTTATGGGATCATCAAAGTGGAGAGTGTTTCAAATTTCCTTACTTCATGAGAAGGTAGATGGTTTCCTTCACCTCAGAAATGAGATAGGACCACTCAACTCCCACGGACATCCAAATGCACATGAGTTAAAAATAAAAAATCTCACTTATGCAATCCAAAGTCCAAATATCACAAACATGACAATTGAAAGGATATTCTCCCACATCACAATACGTAACCATCACCCATAGTGAAACTTGAAAGTACCATTGCAAGATAAATGAAATTACTGTGTCAAATTTATAAAGATTATACCTCTTCAAGCATGGAACCACATTCAGAAGTCAAAGCAGTGTGGCCCCTCATAACACGACCAAAAGCAGATAGTGCCACGCTGGCTTCATAGGCACAATCTTTCATTGCAACAAGAGTGCTTTGTAAATCACCTATGCAAGACAAAATCAGCAATTCGTGTCAATCAATGCAAGTATTGAGTGTATTTTTCCGATTGGCAACACAAATCTACTAAAAGAAAAAAAAAACAAAAGGTTAGAGGGCAAGAAGTCCTAGAATGAAGAAAAAAGGAAAATCGAAATAAAAATTACAAACCACACACAAATCTCTTCAAAAGTTCTTGCATTCCTTTGTTTTTTATTGAAGTGTCTATGGAACAGTGATATAAACCTACACTACCACCACTACTGAACTGAAGTTAAGTTAATATTGGTTGGAGAATATCTGAATCTTCAACTGAAATTATTTGCTTAACACTAATCCAAAGCCAAGTATTCCAACCATATAGAAATTTACAAATGAATTTGTGGGCAATTTAAAAGTTAAACAAAACGTATTTCATATAGTAGCCGACAATGTCAATTAGTTGAGTATAGGCTTAACCTAATACCCATTAGTCTCTTATGCTCATTTTAATTCGAACTTAATCCATTAACCACAATTTTAAATCATTTTACATAAGTAGTTTGCAGTTTAAGTTAGATATTTCTAACAATAATGACCACTTCAAAGGATCAAATGCAAATAATGATTTGAGTAGGGTGCAAACCAATATACCAATGTTGATTTGTTATACAAATATCAAGCCCTCCCACATGCAATTGGCATGCGGAGGGTCAAACAGTATGTCACTAATATATAGCTATATGGCTATGCCTGAAGCATAAATATGGATTCATGCGGGCATACAGATATATGTAAGTGTCATTTAAGAAAAGGCATGACCTGATGCTGACTTTGCTTTTACAGAAGCAATGCAGAGTTCATTAGTTGTGGAAAATAAGCCATTGGAAGCAGCTTCCATGTTGCTCTGTGCAAGGTTCCACTCTTGCTCGGCACCTGATACACAAAGCACAAAACCATACATTCATCACCCATATGAAAGGGTAACTAATTTAATTGACCATGACCTTGTCCACTACAGAGATCATTTTACTGAGAAAGACTGAAACTAACGTGTGAAAGAATGATAAGTGACATCCAATCTTGTTAATGCATTCAAGTAAGCTTGCTGCCATGTCCTGCCATCAGCACCAGTCCTAAAGGGATAAATATCTCCGGAAGTCCGAAAAATGCCATCTCTTGATGCTTCAAATTCCAATATTGACATGCAAATTTTGATGATATCTGATGCCTTTTCTCGAGCGTCCCACAACAATTGTTGTCGTCTCATCAGATGGTTATGGAATTCAGGAGGTATTCCTGAATTCCTTGCTGAGGTACTTCCCATCACACCGGAGTTTGGACCACCACAGGCCCAACCCATGGCTCTCTCAAGCTGCCCTTCTGCTGCAACAGAAGTTCTTTCACAGGCTTGTAGGCACTCCAATGACCTAGCTATTTTTGAGACAGAAGATTGTATACTTTCCAACAATTTAGGTCTACTAAGGTTTAGAATAACTGGAAATAATTTGTCCTCACTTGCAAGGTATTTATGAGATATGAGCCTAACATTATGCAAGGGGTTCAGGCTAATGTCATGAATCCATTGCATCTGAACAATCTCTAGGCTGGTCTTGCGAAGAGCCTCTTTAAGTTCAGTCACTTGCCTTTTCATGAGAGAAGCTGCAGACCTTGCTGCTCTGACAGTTTCATTTGCGTTACAGTATTCCTCAAGCATAAGTTGTACTCTTCTTACAGCCCCAAAATCTTTCTTGACTTGATCAAAAGCAAGTTCCTTTGTTGTTTCCATCGGTTGCTTCAAAAGTTCATTTTCTTTGTCTAATCCAGCCAACAGAATAGGACCAACTCGCTCTTTCAGGTATTGGCCTATATGTTCATGAAATTGGATTTCAAGCTTTTTCTTCACGACATGGAAAAGCTGGTCAAATCCTAAATTTTGATCTACACATGAAGCAGTATCATGTATGCATGAATCAAGAAAAGAATCCACAACACCTACCTTCCAAATAAAGAAAGTATGGTTGTTCATTAAGTTCGGAAACTTCCAGATGTATTCAGATAACGAGCAACCGGTACTCATCAAATCTGCAAGACGAGAAGTTCCACTAGAGCAAGAAGTGCCAAGTCCGCCAAGTGAAGCCAATGCTTTATCAATTGATTCCAGCTCAGAGAAGGGCTGGACTAGTGCTGCCAAAAGAGCTTTGCTCCTTGCAATGTGTGGCTCACTGTCCTTTTCAGAACTAATTATAGATTGAAAATGGCTTTCAGAAGAAAATAGAGCATTTCTAATACTAGCTTCTCTCTTCATCAGAGAAGAAGTTCGGATGTCCTTCTGGTTCCATGCTTGATGGAGTTTGTCCAGCTGAGCTCTGCAAGCTTCTTCTTGAGAGGCAAGCTCTTCAGCCTCTTCCCAAGAAAGATGATCCCTACCCTTCACAGAAGCTTCTTCAAGAGCCAACTGCTGCTCAGTAATAAGACCAACCTTTACAAAGTAGTTCTGTTCCAGTTCTACTAAAGATGCCCTCTCTAATTCAACCTCAACCAGCTGCTCCAGTGCTGTATCAATGGATCCTCTGATCTGTGAGAGAGAACCAAATGCATCCATGACTTCTGAATTGAATGATACTACCGATCTTATCACATCAGGTAGAACAACTTCAATCATTTGCCCAACCAAGTTCTTACAGGAGAGTAAACTGGTTTTGAAAATGGAAGCCCAATTCCTTTGAAAAAAATGATTTGAACGATCATCATCTGTGCCGATATGAGGTAAATCTCCACAAATAAATTGCTGTAGTTCACTAACAAATCCAGCTACAAGTGCACATTTTTCTATTTGCTCTTCAAGGTCACCAGTAGAATGGTTCAATATGTTGAGCACTCTACGCTTAACCTCACTATATAAAGAGCTTGTGGCTATGTTTAAGACAGTTAGAACCTTCTCCTTCTTGTCTTCCAGCTCCCCTTGAAATCTGGCATCTTTTGTTCCATCAAGCTTCAAAGGTCCTGCATGAATTGCAGATATGGTATCTTCTTTCCTTGCTAAACCAGCAGACTGCATGTACTTCATGAAAGTAGATAGAAGCCGATCCTTAGCTCTCAATTCAGTCTCCGAACCAATTGAGTTCACCAGTTCAGCACACTCTTTTTCAACTTTCTGTATCTCTTCTGCATACTTCTCCACTTTTAGACATAGATCATCATAACTACTACCAGAATCAAATCCATCTCCCTGTACCTTTGCAATCAGCTCAGTAGCCTGTCTTCTGGAAAGTGATAGAATATCAGAAGAAATGCTATTTACTGAAAGTTCCAGAACTTGTGCCCAACTATGCATTGGGCTGGTTGTAACGTAATTTAGTGGTAGGATTCGTTGCAAAGCCAAAGAATATTCTTGGACTGCTGTTACTGCAGAAGAAAGTCCATGATCCAGTTCAGCTATGAGCTGAGAAACTTCTGTATCTATATCACGGCATTGAGCTTGTGTGGGCTCAGGAACAATAGTCAATGGAACACCAGCCACGAGAATAGCAGATGTGAGAGACAAAGCTTCCTCTGTACCCGTCAGCTGTAAGTAGGCTTTGATTTCTGAAATTGAACTGCTTCGTAAAGCATCAAGAATCCTTCCATGTTTTTCCATCCAAGTTGTTGCCTCTTGGGCCTTCTCAACTACCACAGCCTTCGCCTGAGTGAATTCCCTTGCCTGTACTTCAAATGAGGCACGGGCTTTTTCTGAATTACAAGTTGCTTCAGCAACATTTGATTTTGCAGAAGTCTCACGTAGTACAAGGTTGGACCTCTCTTGATCAGCACGATAAAATAGAGCAGAAACAAGCTCATGTTGATTTAGGATGCTCGTGAACCTCTGGTACACAGATTCTCAGTGTTAAAGCCAGACCCAATTAATAACAAACTTAAAAGCAGCCAACCAAAAATGTAAGCATTATTTCTCCATACCTCAAATGCGGATTCAACAGCTGGCAAGGTACCGAGTAAAAGATCATGATGTTCCTGATCATATTCAATAGCATAAGTACCATTCATATATACAGATAACATCCAGGTAAAAAGACAGAAAAATAATACCAATTAATCAGCTCCAATTATAGGAGGGGGGAAAAAAGCTTTGATAAAGTGTCAAATAAATGAAAGGGCTGAAACATTTAAGATGTTGCATGAAAAGTTAAAAGCTGTAATGCAATCAATCACAAAACAATTACACATGTCAGAAGTAACAGCAAGCATGTGGGAACTATACATGGCACGTAGTCGCATAAGTTCATTGACAAAAGGGAAAAAATTCCCTTCATTTCTTTTTCTATTTCTTGTGTCTTTTGCTTTTTCTTTTTCTTTTTTTTTTTTTCTTTCTTTTTTTTTTCCCTTTTTATTTGAGGTTGAGAGGGTGGCCGCAGGTTGGAGGGCATTCATCATTTTATCGGCCTGTTTATCATCTTTAAAACTGAAGCACATAAAAGCTAAGAATTCACAATACAAGAGTACCTGCAATGGAACACGAATTTCTTGAACACGAGATGCAAATAGACTCAAGCTAACTGCCAGCTCCATGCCCTTTCTTTCTTCACCAATGATTGCTGCATCATCATGGAAATCTCCACGTGTCCATTCCACAAGTGGATCCCAAACAAAAACCTCTAACAACATCAATACTATGTCTTTGTTCTTCCTCAGAATACCAAGAACTGCTTCACAGTTTGCTCTAAAGGCACCTTCAATCCCAGTCAATCCCAAAGCTGCTTCAATTGTCTGGGTCAGGCGGAAGGGCACAATTTCAGGAATCTTTAGCCTTTGCCCTTTATCAAAGCACACATTATAATCAATATGCAAAATATCCCCGCTAGAAAAATCTATTAGAATATTATCCAAATGCCTGTCCCCTAGGCCCAGAATGTGACCAACCATGCTCATTGCTGCTACGCTACCACAATACCTACATGCAAGCAAAATAAGTCAATTCAACGAAGTAGAAAAGCTTCAAAAATTATGATATAGTCCAAAAAACCAAAAAGTTTCCACTTACATTGCTCAACTAATGAAGTATTAATATCAAATACTACCAAATTACTTATAAATATTATCATAGGCTTTTAATTTAGCATCTAATTGTCCTTTTAACCTCGTTATTAGCCAACTTATATCTCTTAATTTTTTTAAATTTTTTGATAAATAAGGAGTAAATTTTATAAGAAAAGAGCATCAAGATGATGCTAACAAATTAAACACCACCAAACCTAGAACTATACATATAAAGAATCAATAAACTCCACAAAAGAAAATAAGTCCAGCGCCACTCGCCCCAACACCCAACTATACCATACCACCAAAAACATATTCTTCAAATGAAGCAACGAAACCGTTAACCCTTAAAAAGTCCAACGATTACGCTTCAACCAAACCAACCACATTAAACACAAAGGCACAAGATCCCAAGCCTTCCGCCGCCTCTTCCCCACCCAATCCCCCCTCCAACTACAAAGCACTTCCCGAACACTCCCCTGCTGCACCCAATCCAAACCAAACACTAAAAAAATCTAACCCCAAAATTAAGATGCCACAAGTCAGTGAAGTAAAAGATGCAAAGTGGATTCCGCAACCTGACAACACATACAACACCAATTGACCAAAATCTGGCGACATCGAATCAAATTATCCATCCACACAAAAAACACCACTATGGATGGCACACCAACAATCCACAAACTCTACCACGAAAAAGACCTATCCACGAAACCCACCTGAGCATGATAAAAGGATGACACCGAGAAAACCCCTTTAGCACCCTTACAGCACCACATCAGCCCATCCTCCCCCATCCCCACCTCCCTAACACCATACAACAAAGCTAAAAAGTCCACCAATTGATCAATCTTCCAATCAAAAATCTCCCCCCAAAAACTAACATCCCACACCACCCACTCATCTTATAAATACAAATAAGAAGCTACGATGGCATACTTATCTATCGCAAGCTGAAACATCAACAAGAAACGACCAAAATTTGATCGCCACACCATCTATCATTCCAAAACCGCACTTGCTCACCCCTACCCACCAGGAAGCTAACGGACCTCCAAAATTCCTTAATCCCTAACCAAAGAATTTTTCAGAAACCTCTTCCATGAGTGACCCTTGTGAGAATATTAAGCACCAACCTCCCCACCTAGACCCATACTTCATAACCACAATCCGACGCCAAAGTAACTTTGTTTCCCCCCCACAAACCGCCATAACCACTTCCCTAATAATGCCCTATTGAAGACCACCAACTTTTTGAACCCCAAACCAACCCCCTCTTTTGGACTACACACCCTATTCCAAGCCACCAAACGGAATTTAAATTTATCACCCAGCCCACGCCAAAGGAAATCTCGCTATAACTTCTCCAAACGACATGCAACCGATACTAGTATAATATGTGCCGACATGAAATATGTAGGAATGCAAGTGCTCTTTATCAATGTCAACTTCCCCTTTTTTGACAAATATTGACGCTTCCACCCCACCAACCATCGCTAAAACCGTTCCACCACCCTGCCAACCGTCAACTTACATCTCTTAAAATTATCCTCATTTGTATCCTATTGCCACTTTTTAAAGCATTCATTTTATTTTTGTTTACTACAACTTGTATCTTATTATTCCAACACAAAGTATCTTTAGATATAAAGCCTTTTTCCTTCGACTCTCCAAAGATTTCTTTTGACATTCTTTTTAATCCATTCTGCCATTGTATTTCACATGTTATTGGTACACCTTCCAAACTCCACATTATTTCTTTAAAAAATTTATTCTTAAATACTTCTCTTTTTGGTTTGACAAATTATTTTTATTTTTTTTTATTTTTTTTGGGGGGGGGGGGGAGAGATAAATCTAAAAAAATGTCAAATTATTCATAGTTATGTTTATTACATTTTACAATATAGAATTAACTACCAATGTATAAGCCATACTTACTATTTTATGATTAATTTCTAATTGGTTAAATATAGTTCACTTCAAATTTCCTACACATGTTAACATGCACATTGTGGTTATTGATTTATCATGGCAATATTGGCCAAGCGGCAAAACATTTCTTACCAATTACGACCACAACGGCTTCCAAATATTTATAGGTAAGAAACTCAAAAAGTGCTACATCATCAAACAAGAGAAATATGAGTGCAAAGCACAAACGGCACCACACGGACACATTAGTGAAGATATGAAAATTGGATCAAAGAGGAGTCTAAATATATGAAATATATATAGAAAAAATACTTATCGATATGGAGCTCAATAGCGAAGAAGATGAGCTTTTTCAATTTTACAATAACACACCTCCTCAATTTTAAGCTAAAGGCTTTGAATCCTTCACTAGCACACCAAAGTTCTTGATGAAGAAGTTGTTTAGGAGCCTCCTTCATAAGATCCAAAAGAACTTTCCGCTTGACTTCATGAGGCCAGTCTCTTCGTGATATTACTCTTCTTATGCCTTTCTCTTTTAGGGCTGGAATAATTTTACCATAGAACATATCAATTGGCCGGGGAACAGGTGGGGGAACTGAATTTTTTGTACTACCAGCACCCAGCGCCTGCAGTTGTGCTAGCTGAGCACGATTCTGCCATGATTTGAAGATACTATATATATTTATAACATTATCCACCCACCGGATAAGACCAGCTCGACCGCTTATAGGGGTTACAGAATAGTAACGAATGGAAAGAGACTGGCTAGAAGTTGCACGCGATGATTGCAAAAAGCCATTTATAGCTTGCAATAACTGCATGATTCTAGCATCAAGACGCAAATCTTCTCGCCCTTTCAAAAGATACGTGTATTTCTGACCATCTGAGCCCAGTATAACAAGTTTTTTGGGTTTAGTCTTGGTTGATAAGATAGTTACTTGTTCAATGAAAGAAGCAATTGTGACAATTCCCTGGGGAGTAGTAAGGCCACCATCAGATTCAGATATTGTGATTTGCTTCTCAAGACCAGGCATTGGAACATCAGAAGATGATAGCCGAGTCAAATTTGGTGCAACTTCTCCTAGAGATATAGATGACTTCCTCTGATAAGACGCCAATGATGCAGCAATGTTATCAAATGGTCGCCAAACATCCCCTAGTGCCGCAGCCGATGCCGGAGGAGTCTTGAAGTTTAAGATGGCTGATTTAAGTTGTTCCGTATACTCCTCATTGAACCATATCTCATGAGGCGCCTCAGGTTTCCGAGAAGTAGAAGCTAAACACGCTCTAAGGCTACAACAATGGGAGCCATCATGGCTGAGTATTTTGCAGCATTTATTTTGTTCTTCTCACTGTGACTAAGAGTAACATTCTCTGCAATACGTGCAGCATCCTCTTTCAGCAAGTTTATACGTCTCATCACATCTGGAAAATGTGTAACAAAAATAATTATGATCTGTCCATGACCCCAAAAAAATTGATAGCTGCAACACTGAAGGGTAAAACAACAAGGCGAACAGCAGAAGGACAACATAAGTTGAGATAGTCAGCAAAGATAAGGTGGCACACAATATAATCAAAATAATGGCCCCATATAAACTGCAACACTGAGATTTACATTTATGTATATTGATAGCCTTGTATGTTCAAAGAAAAATAAATTTTTAAACTACCTATGCATACCAACCCATGATCACAAATGTTAGTAAGAATTCCAGTATAATGAAATAGAACCAGAATAATGCACAGTGCCATAAAAATGTATAAATTCCCACTTGCAATGCAAGAAAATGACATCGCACAATGACAAGCCTAGTTCAGTATATGTTTCCATGTAAGACACATCAATAAAGTGTATTTGTACACAATTTCCATCCAGATAACCATGTTGCAGTTCATGTTGTTTTGAGTTGGCGTATTACGCAATTAAATCCATGGTTGTGTTTATTGTTGCACAGATGAAATAAGATAAAAAATCAACCTCCCACTTAGAAATACATAAATGTGTACATGTATATATAGATGCATCACAGGAACACAAAAAACGTTGAATGAAGTCTTCTAAATCAATAAGTTAAGGCTACCTGCATGAAGATCTTGTAGCGTGCTGAGCCATAGTTCCTCCCAGAGAACAGTCACATTTTCCAGCTCTTTCATCACAAGCTGGACGTCCTGAATCAGTCTTGGGTAAAGCTTACTCTGTATTTAAAAAGATGTTTGTTTAATCATCCCCAATTCCACTAGGACCAAGGAAGTTAAAGTTTGTATAATATTTAGGATAGTCAAAAGCACCACATATCCATAAAATATCCATATCTTAAAGCAATATATAACCAAGTGCAAAATAGTTAAATGGGATGTTAAAAGAATATTATGATGTTGGAAGAGAATCAAGAGGGGTTGTTTTCTCAGTTGTTCCTCTATCAGCAAACAATCCTTGGGAAATGGCTTTAGGGATATGCTATGGAGGTGGGAAGTTTTTCAAGGAGGGTGTGGAGTGCAAGTACAATTGCGAAGTTTTTTTCCTTTTTTTTTTTTTTTATTGGCACCGGAGTGTCCCAACTAATCCCAGGGGTGCACAAGCCCTTAGTAAGGAGTTTCCTGCAAGTGCACCACGGTTAATTCCAGGGTTTTCCCCTGATCCAATGGCCCTAAGAAATTGTTAGCACATAAGAGGTTTTGATCCCTAAACTTTGAAGGGAGCATACCCCCAAGACCCAAGGCCTTGGCACCAGGCCAACCCCTTGGGGTTTACAATTGTGAAGTTTTTCAAGGAGTGTGGAGTGCAAGTACAGTTGTGAAGTGGGGGGCTGGACATCTAGAGAGGCTAGCCGTTCTTATGCGGTAGGCCTCGGGAAAGCAACTAGGAGTGGATGGTTTCACACATTTGGGCATGTTTATTTTGCATTATTAGGCATAATCGTAGGGTGAAATTTTGATGGGTGGTATGGCCAAACCCCTTCATTCAAATCCTTTCCAAAGATTTACTACATTACAGCTAACAAAGAAGCTATGGTTTAGGATAATTTGTGGATCTCAAAATCAAGTGTGGTTTGAGAACCTTCTTTTGTCAGTGAAGGAGTTCATGGACCAATTATAGCTTCATGTGCCCAGCTACTATCTATTGATTAGAAAGGTTTTGGTTCTAGTCAGAAGGCTCGCATTCTTTGAGATTGTAGCATTTGAGCCATGCTTTGGGTCATTTGGTTGGAGAGAAATGCGAGAACATTCAAAGATAAGTACTCTTTGGTGGACTACTTGTCCTCCTCGATCTTCTTTGTACATTACCTCTCTTTTTAATAAATTTTTGTTGTTAATAGAAACAAAAAAGTTCACGGTCAAATAATTCCATTGTAGAAGTCTGATTGGGAATCAGGGAGTCCCAACCAAAGTAGCCTTCTTTGTTTGGAGGCTTTGGATATGATTTTGACTACGGATAACCTTGCCAAGTTGCCAACAGAGGTTTCTTTTTGCCTAGTCGATGTTGTATGTGCAAGCAGGAGAAGTAGGCTGATCATCTTTTGATACATCATGACATAGCTACGTGGAGCTTACTGTTATCCATGTCTGGTGTTAGTTGGGTGATGCCACTGGCTTTGGTGCTTCAACTTCCCAAATGTTGGGAGCATGGTTGCCAAGTGAAGAGGGCATAGAAGGCTCAGAGTGTGGCTCCTTTGTGTTTATGGTGGAGCCTTTAGAGAGAGAGGAATACAAGGACCTTTGAAGAATACAGTTGGCTATGCATAGATTGGAGTTGACTTCAATCTTTTCACTTTCCATTAGAGGAATTTTGCAAGTCTTCTATTTTGTTGTTAGATACCAAAAGAAAGTTTTACTTTGGGGAGGAATTTTAGTGTTTTCTTTGTATCTATTTTGGGATGACATAAAAGAATGACAACCCTTGCCATTTGAGGAGGACTTATATTTGCCTATTTGTACTTTTTCATTTTCTCCCCTATCATACAGTGGTGACCCCCCCCTTGGCATCCTTTTAATACAATTTCATTCTTACTTATCAAAAAATTTATTTTCATCCGGCCTTTTATGTCATCATTAACTGCTTACTTAGTTACTGTCAGATTTTTTATGTCAGTATGTGACAATCTTAAACTTCACACATCCAGACACTTAGAAAATATGAGGAAGAAGAACTCCGAAAATATGAGGAAGAAGGAATATATTTCTGTTATATTCAAAACTTCTTATCTTACAAGACCAAATGACACTCCTTATATAGGAGATATTACAAACATCATCATAACCCATTATATGCCACTTACATATTATAAACTTCACACATCCAGACTTATATTCAGAGACAGCTGTCAAGATCTTGAAAATAGGTATATCTATATAATGCAAATGTCTGTGTCCCCTAGGGAGCACCCCAACGGCTTAGATCACATTCCTACAATAAAGAGACTCAAGTTCAAGTCTCCTTACTTATCAAAACACTTAGAAAATATGAAGAAGAAGAACTCCGAAAATATGAGGAAGAAGGAATATATTTCTGTTATATTCAAAACTTCTTATCTTACAAGACCAAATGACACTCCTTATATAGGAGATATTACAAACATCATCATAACCCATTATATGCCACTTACATATTATATATTACCACTATCTACCACTATCACCACTATCATATTCTATACATACCACTATCCTTCACCAACACCACTATCATATTATATACATGCCACTATCTACCACCAACACCACTATCATATTATATACATGCCACCATCTTATTATATACATTAACACAAATTTCAACACCACTATCATATTCTATACATGCCATTATCTACCACCAACACCACTATCATATTCTATACATGCCATTATCTACCACCAACACCACTATCATATTCTATACATGCCATTATCTACCACCAACACCACTATCATATTCTATACATGCCATTATCTACCACCAACACCACTATCATATTCTATACATGCCATTATCTACCACCAACACCACTATCATATTCTATACATGCCATTATCTACCACCAACACCACTATCATATTCTATACATGCCATTATCTACCACCAACACCACTATCATATTCTATACATGCCATTATCTACCACCAACACCACTATCATATTCTATACATGCCATTATCTACCACCAACACCACTATCATATTCTATACATGCCATTATCTACCACCAACACCACTATCATATTCTATACATGCCATTATCTACCACCAACACCACTATCATATTCTATACATGCCATTATCTACCACCAACACCACTATCATATTCTATACATGCCATTATCTACCACCAACACCACTATCATATTCTATACATGCCATTATCTACCACCAACACCACTATCATATTCTATACATGCCATTATCTACCACCAACACCACTATCATATTCTATACATGCCATTATCTACCACCAACACCACTATCATATTCTATACATGCCATTATCTACCACCAACACCACTATCATATTCTATACATGCCATTATCTACCACCAACACCACTATCATATTCTATACATGCCATTATCTACCACCAACACCACTATCATATTCTATACATGCCATTATCTACCACCAACACCACTATCATATTCTATACATGCCATTATCTACCACCAACACCACTATCATATTCTATACATGCCATTATCTACCACCAACACCACTATCATATTCTATACATGCCATTATCTACCACCAACACCACTATCATATTCTATACATGCCATTATCTACCACCAACACCACTATCATATTCTATACATGCCATTATCTACCACCAACACCACTATCATATTCTATACATGCCATTATCTACCACCAACACCACTATCATATTCTATACATGCCATTATCTACCACCAACACCACTATCATATTCTATACATGCCATTATCTACCACCAACACCACTATCATATTCTATACATGCCATTATCTACCACCAACACCACTATCATATTCTATACATGCCATTATCTACCACCAACACCACTATCATATTCTATACATGCCATTATCTACCACCAACACCACTATCATATTCTATACATGCCATTATCTACCACCAACACCACTATCATATTCTATACATGCCATTATCTACCACCAACACCACTATCATATTCTATACATGCCATTATCTACCACCAACACCACTATCATATTCTATACATGCCATTATCTACCACCAACACCACTATCATATTCTATACATGCCATTATCTACCACCAACACCACTATCATATTCTATACATGCCATTATCTACCACCAACACCACTATCATATTCTATACATGCCATTATCTACCACCAACACCACTATCATATTCTATACATGCCATTATCTACCACCAACACCACTATCATATTCTATACATGCCATTATCTACCACCAACACCACTATCATATTCTATACATGCCATTATCTACCACCAACACCACTATCATATTCTATACATGCCATTATCTACCACCAACACCACTATCATATTCTATACATGCCATTATCTACCACCAACACCACTATCATATTCTATACATGCCATTATCTACCACCAACACCACTATCATATTCTATACATGCCATTATCTACCACCAACACCACTATCATATTCTATACATGCCATTATCTACCACCAACACCACTATCATATTCTATACATGCCATTATCTACCACCAACACCACTATCATATTCTATACATGCCATTATCTACCACCAACACCACTATCATATTCTATACATGCCATTATCTACCACCAACACCACTATCATATTCTATACATGCCATTATCTACCACCAACACCACTATCATATTCTATACATGCCATTATCTACCACCAACACCACTATCATATTCTATACATGCCATTATCTACCACCAACACCACTATCATATTCTATACATGCCATTATCTACCACCAACACCACTATCATATTCTATACATGCCATTATCTACCACCAACACCACTATCATATTCTATACATGCCATTATCTACCACCAACACCACTATCATATTCTATACATGCCATTATCTACCACCAACACCACTATCATATTCTATACATGCCATTATCTACCACCAACACCACTATCATATTCTATACATGCCATTATCTACCACCAACACCACTATCATATTCTATACATGCCATTATCTACCACCAACACCACTATCATATTCTATACATGCCATTATCTACCACCAACACCACTATCATATTCTATACATGCCATTATCTACCACCAACACCACTATCATATTCTATACATGCCATTATCTACCACCAACACCACTATCATATTCTATACATGCCATTATCTACCACCAACACCACTATCATATTCTATACATGCCATTATCTACCACCAACACCACTATCATATTCTATACATGCCATTATCTACCACCAACACCACTATCATATTCTATACATGCCATTATCTACCACCAACACCACTATCATATTCTATACATGCCATTATCTACCACCAACACCACTATCATATTCTATACATGCCATTATCTACCACCAACACCACTATCATATTCTATACATGCCATTATCTACCACCAACACCACTATCATATTCTATACATGCCATTATCTACCACCAACACCACTATCATATTCTATACATGCCATTATCTACCACCAACACCACTATCATATTCTATACATGCCATTATCTACCACCAACACCACTATCATATTCTATACATGCCATTATCTACCACCAACACCACTATCATATTCTATACATGCCATTATCTACCACCAACACCACTATCATATTCTATACATGCCATTATCTACCACCAACACCACTATCATATTCTATACATGCCATTATCTACCACCAACACCACTATCATATTCTATACATGCCATTATCTACCACCAACACCACTATCATATTCTATACATGCCATTATCTACCACCAACACCACTATCATATTCTATACATGCCATTATCTACCACCAACACCACTATCATATTCTATACATGCCATTATCTACCACCAACACCACTATCATATTCTATACATGCCATTATCTACCACCAACACCACTATCATATTCTATACATGCCATTATCTACCACCAACACCACTATCATATTCTATACATGCCATTATCTACCACCAACACCACTATCATATTCTATACATGCCATTATCTACCACCAACACCACTATCATATTCTATACATGCCATTATCTACCACCAACACCACTATCATATTCTATACATGCCATTATCTACCACCAACACCACTATCATATTCTATACATGCCATTATCTACCACCAACACCACTATCATATTCTATACATGCCATTATCTACCACCAACACCACTATCATATTCTATACATGCCATTATCTACCACCAACACCACTATCATATTCTATACATGCCATTATCTACCACCAACACCACTATCATATTCTATACATGCCATTATCTACCACCAACACCACTATCATATTCTATACATGCCATTATCTACCACCAACACCACTATCATATTCTATACATGCCATTATCTACCACCAACACCACTATCATATTCTATACATGCCATTATCTACCACCAACACCACTATCATATTCTATACATGCCATTATCTACCACCAACACCACTATCATATTCTATACATGCCATTATCTACCACCAACACCACTATCATATTCTATACATGCCATTATCTACCACCAACACCACTATCATATTCTATACATGCCATTATCTACCACCAACACCACTATCATATTCTATACATGCCATTATCTACCACCAACACCACTATCATATTCTATACATGCCATTATCTACCACCAACACCACTATCATATTCTATACATGCCATTATCTACCACCAACACCACTATCATATTCTATACATGCCATTATCTACCACCAACACCACTATCATATTCTATACATGCCATTATCTACCACCAACACCACTATCATATTCTATACATGCCATTATCTACCACCAACACCACTATCATATTCTATACATGCCATTATCTACCACCAACACCACTATCATATTCTATACATGCCATTATCTACCACCAACACCACTATCATATTCTATACATGCCATTATCTACCACCAACACCACTATCATATTCTATACATGCCATTATCTACCACCAACACCACTATCATATTCTATACATGCCATTATCTACCACCAACACCACTATCATATTCTATACATGCCATTATCTACCACCAACACCACTATCATATTCTATACATGCCATTATCTACCACCAACACCACTATCATATTCTATACATGCCATTATCTACCACCAACACCACTATCATATTCTATACATGCCATTATCTACCACCAACACCACTATCATATTCTATACATGCCATTATCTACCACCAACACCACTATCATATTCTATACATGCCATTATCTACCACCAACACCACTATCATATTCTATACATGCCATTATCTACCACCAACACCACTATCATATTCTATACATGCCATTATCTACCACCAACACCACTATCATATTCTATACATGCCATTATCTACCACCAACACCACTATCATATTCTATACATGCCATTATCTACCACCAACACCACTATCATATTCTATACATGCCATTATCTACCACCAACACCACTATCATATTCTATACATGCCATTATCTACCACCAACACCACTATCATATTCTATACATGCCATTATCTACCACCAACACCACTATCATATTCTATACATGCCATTATCTACCACCAACACCACTATCATATTCTATACATGCCATTATCTACCACCAACACCACTATCATATTCTATACATGCCATTATCTACCACCAACACCACTATCATATTCTATACATGCCATTATCTACCACCAACACCACTATCATATTCTATACATGCCATTATCTACCACCAACACCACTATCATATTCTATACATGCCATTATCTACCACCAACACCACTATCATATTCTATACATGCCATTATCTACCACCAACACCACTATCATATTCTATACATGCCATTATCTACCACCAACACCACTATCATATTCTATACATGCCATTATCTACCACCAACACCACTATCATATTCTATACATGCCATTATCTACCACCAACACCACTATCATATTCTATACATGCCATTATCTACCACCAACACCACTATCATATTCTATACATGCCATTATCTACCACCAACACCACTATCATATTCTATACATGCCATTATCTACCACCAACACCACTATCATATTCTATACATGCCATTATCTACCACCAACACCACTATCATATTCTATACATGCCACTATCTACCACCAACACCACTATCATATTATATACATTAACACAAATTTCCAGCACAGACTTATATTCAGAGACAGCTGTCAAGATCTTGAAAATAGGCATATCTATATAATGCAAATGTCTGTGTCCCCTAGGGAGCACCCCAACGGCTTAGATCACATTCCTACAATAAAGAGACTCAAGTTCAAGTCTCCTTACTTATCAAAACAATATACATATTATTGTGCACATGTTTGTGATGCAGTGTAAAATTCTCAAGTGCTGATCAAAAAAAAAAAAAAACGGAGCAGTCATCTAAATCATAAATCTTGTGGCATGAAGACTTTCTGAGCAGGAGTGGGTGATCCATGGTAACTTTTATGGCAGAATTTTACATTTCAAAAACACACAACAGCTTCAAATTTAGGATCAATTAACAATCACTAATTACTAGCCAGCAATCCCAAGATTGAGTGATTGAGGTACCATTTAGAGAAACGATGGACTATGGCTGATTTAGAGGCGGAAAGAGAAGAAGAAGAAGACGAAGAAGGGAAGGGGGGCTTGTTGGAATTCTGACATCTTGTAAATTGAGGTTGGTTTTTTGTTTTTTTTTTTTTCTGGGGGGGGGGGAGGGGGGGGGGGGGGGGGGCAAAAAAAGAAGAAGAAGAAAGAACTGGGATTCCTATCTA
This sequence comes from Camellia sinensis, assembly GCF_004153795.1. NCBI lineage: Eukaryota > Viridiplantae > Streptophyta > Magnoliopsida > Ericales > Theaceae > Camellia > Camellia sinensis. The sequence continues at coordinate 2,704,146 of NW_021024977.1, read as the reverse complement.
GATGACAATCACACTGCAGACTGTAGTTTAATGGAAAATAAGGCCGTTAGCTGAATAAAATAACCAAAAAAAAACTCTTATGTCATCTCTATTACCAGCTTCCTCCTTACTTCAGTTGCAATATTCTCTGTATTAAAATAATATTTGCAGCCCATAATTGACAACACCGATGTAAAATACCAAATAGTGTGAATAAAGCCAAAATGTTTAATTGTTTATGCCCATTGTCCTAAGGAAACCTCTATTCATACATAAAATAAAATTCATACATAAAACTCCACAAGAATGACGTGGCAATTCCATTATCATAAATAAATTCATCATTCTGGTTGTTTTGTTTTTAAAGAGAATGGTTCTCATTAAGCCACATCATTCTATATGAAAATTCTGATTACTCTTTGTTAGAATTTACCATCACCTACCACACACTTACCATCACCTACCACACACTCACCTACTACACTCACCTACTCCTCACCTACCACCACCTAACCTACATCTATATAATCAATCTTGTAACTCATCAATCAATAATAAGATCATCAGATACATTTATTCTCTCTGTATTTTTCTTTATACATTGATTTTTTACACTCTTTTTTTGTATATAATTACTTGTCCTAAATAAAACGGGCTGAAATTTTCTATTGTGAATGTCAAAACAAATTGAAGATCTAAGACCAGAATCAAACACTTTAATAGGAAAAGGTTGCATTACCAAACAAGCTTGTATATGCTGAAGCTCCTCTGAAGGTTCCTGTTCACAAGCATTTACATCAACAAGGGTTGGGTACACAATAGACCAAGGAGATAGCTTCGCAAGCATCACTAGTAAGCCCTCCAACAGTTTTCGAACCACTTGTTCAGGATGAGAACTTAACCGAGCAAAGAGTTGGGGTGTAATTTCCTTCAAAAGTACAAACTATTCAGAATGTCCTCAAATTATTTTAGCTTAACATAAAAATTTAATAATCAGTATCTCACCTGCCATGGCAACAACGGAGCTGTAGAAAGAGCAGGTTCAAGGGTCTCTTTCAACTCCACTCCGTAGTTGAGAAGAATGTTTAAGACATATAATGTAGCCCTCAGGGTGTAACTGACAGTCTTTTGATTTAAAGCTTTGCAAAAAGAGGCAGCTAACTGCCCATCAGAATGTTTGGAAGACGAATATGAAAGGTAATGCACGAAAGCTTGAGCTGCATGCCCGAATAGAGAAACCCTTCTCCTCCTCAAAGACCCCCAAACATCAACTAGATCATCAACTGAGGACAATACTGCAGATTCTTCAATGCCAACATTTGCACATAGAAAGCATTTCTGTAACTGAGAAGTCAGCATTGCAGAAAGGCAGTCGCCACTAGAACTTTCTGCACCCAGCACTCCAGCTGCAGATTCAATTATATTCACTGCTTGCTGCACCAAAACCTTTGCATAGTTGTCGTTGCCCAAATTTTCAGAAGAATCAAGCTGAAAGTTATCCTCTTCCCCTTCCTCATTCAAATCTTCTGAATTACTCCTTTTCTGAAGAAGCTGCAAAACAATATGTTTAACTTTTAATAGCTCTTCTTCAGTTAATTTAAATCTATCAGGTAGAACTTCTGGAGCGAGAATGGAAGAAAAAGAGCACGAATAAAGGACAGTCTCATTGGGTACAGAGAGAGAAGCTTTGGCTTGATTATAACACCACGAGCCATAAGAAATCCATGACTTGCCCAAGGAGGGGCAGAGACGAGAGGACAACTTTGTAGCTGTACCCACAAGTTCCTCAACAATAACACCCACATTTAGTTTAGAGCTTAAGTTATCATCACTGAAACCACTTGCCCTTTTGCCAAGAGAAGAAATATCAGTTATGCTGAAATCCGCCAGCATCTTGAGGACAACATTCTCCAAATGCATATCAGAATAATCCCTTCTCAACCAATCTGAAAGTTTCAGGCATGCCTTCGCAGTCAAAACATTGACATCAGCATCAGAAACTACAGATGAAGAAACCATACAAGGACGCAAAAATGACCAAAGATTTGTGAAAGCATCTTCAAGCCTGTTTTCAGCATGCATCAAAAGGATGCCCTCATAGTGCAAATTTGTCATTAGGAAATCACGGTACCTCCCTTCAGAGCAAGATAGTGCATGATCCCTGACATAATTATTAAGACGGTTGGCCAACACTAGGTTTTTTTGCTTACGGGCTAAACTTAATAAATTCTTAGAGAGCTTTAGAGTCACCAGTGAAGTTGGAAGGATTGTTCGATAAAGCCGGTGAACTTTCAACCACATGTTACAATCTTGATGAACTGGGTTGATTGGAGAATGCAGTACTTGGGTATATGAACTCAATAATGACTGAAGTTGTTTGTCTTGGTTGCCTGTAAGCTTGCAACTTTCTTCAAATGCAGAGATGCAGTGCAACTGGGTGGCATATGCTGCAGCCTCCGCCAACCCATCAAGTGGCAAAACAGATAATGCTTCCTCCAGCATTGACTTTGACTTATGTATTTCATGTGATACCTTCTCTACCTTCCCCTCTATTTGAAGAAGCATTGCCTGCAAAAGCATCTGCTCACTCCTTTGCAAGGCCAATTTAGGATCAAGTGTGAGTTCACTGCTACTTTTAGGTGTCAAATCCAGGCATGACCATGCTGCCTGAAAATCACCCTCATCAAAGCGGGCCAAAGCATGAATTGCATTTATTTCATTTCCAGTTGTAGTTAGTGCACCAGAGTAACTCTTCCCAGCATGCTTAGCACGAAGTGTTTGCAGCTCCAATAGCCAAGACTCTAACGACTTCCAATCAGAAACTGCAGCATAACTCTCAATGATGCGAGCAATAGCAAACTGCACACCATCAGAACCCATAGAACTGAGAGACTCCTCCAGTTGTAACAAATGAGTAAAGTGAGCAGCAGACTTTTCATACTGGCCTTCTGCCTGATAAACAAGTCCAGTGATCCACGAAAAAGGTCCCAGGTTCTCACCATTACTCAAACTATGGTTCTCATCTGTAAGCAAGGAAGAAAATGTCAGAGTAACCCATTTTTGTAGGCCAATCAAAGCCTCCGATTCATGACTTTTACACAAAGCCAATGCCATGTGTCGTAGAACCCTCAAGATATCTTCAGAAAATCTGCCCTTGATATTATGGAGATTGTCAGCCACCTGAGCCCTAGGCTTGTCATTCAAAGCTGAAACCACAAGATTTCTAAGCTCCTGCAAACGCAAAGTACAGTAATGGATTGTAGCATGATGACATTGCAGTGCCAATCCAGCATTCATCATTGGCTCACATATGCGAGAAAACCACTCCTCACAGACTTTTCTATTGGCACGAAAGAACAAGGAGCTCTGCCGTGAAGTACATGGTAAAACAGCAGATCCTTCGTATGCATTATATACATTTTTCTTCAGGGCCTCAACAAAATCCAATAATAACCTCATTGGTAACAAGTGAGCATAAGAAGAACCTATAATATTTAAGTTTCCATCACTTTGTTCAGTATCAAGCTGTAGTACATGTGCAATGTCCAAAAGCATGCGCTCCAATGCTGCAAAAGTTTGGGTGGGCCCACCAAGGTTGGTACGAAGGCGTGTAGTAATACAGTATCTTGCCGCTTCATGTATAGCCCACCATGCACCAGCAAGGATATTTACTGAACAAATTCTTTCAAGGATATCTTCCCCTACTTTAATGTCCAACCCTACATCATTCACAATGCTGTTTCCTGTTTCCTCTAGTTGAGTCAAAGACAAGCCCTTTGAACTCCGGCAGGTATGAATAAGCCGTTGGATCCAAGAAGAAAGAGGCACTTTCCATCTTTGTGAAATGAAACTCAAGATGGAAACAAGCTGTTGTGAATGAAGTTGCTGAGGGAGTTGCTTGAGAGCAAATACTTGACTCCAGTGTAAGTTACAACTATTACCTAACCTAAGAATACTAGGCCTGTAAGTGTTAGCTGTTCCACAGTCATATAGACCACATGTGTAAATAGTAATGGGCAACACATGGGAAAGCATCCTTACAAATGCATTTTTTATATCACCATCTGGATCACCAAGTTTTTCGAGGACGACTTCACTAATGGCGTAGAAGTGCGTAGGATTTATAAGTTTTGCCTGCAGAAGCTGCTCTAAAACTGATGCAACATGAGATCTCACCTTTGGGTCTCTATCAGATGCAGCATCCAATACTGAGAAAACCAAATTCCCAACAACACCAACAAATCCAAATTCATCACAAGGATCATTTGCTGCATTCATGCTCTCATATATATCAATGACACCCTCGCAGAATTTATAGATCCATTGTAAGGCTTCTACTTTGACCGCCAAAGGGGATGAAATGTGAAGAGCTTTGACAAGGAGAAAACTGTACTTCTGCAAATGTTCAAAAATCAAAACTGGAAATCCATCATTCATAGTGTCATCCTTTGGGAGTTTTTCACTTGCCGTATTCAAAGAACCTTTCCAGCTAATTTGCTTCCTCGTGGACCACTTATTTAAAAATTCAAACATGGTTAGCTGGTCCAATGTCTTGAGAACATTAGCTTGCAACTCCACAAAAGCCTGAATAGGTAAGTCAAAAGGATTCAATTTCTCAACAATAAAGGAGGCCAGTCTTTCTGACCTCTTAAGGCACAAAGCATCAAGTTCTGCCCGGGCAATCAAACTGTTACCCCCACCCACAGATGCACAGCTTAATAGAACTTTCAAATCAAATTTAATCAGCACAAACAACTCAGGCTTAGAATAAATTTTAAGACCAATCGCACTATTGACCTTGTCTCTGTTGCATGAGGTTTGTTCGAGCATGCCCTTCAACAACTCCAGTTCTTCAACCAAGGAAGTCACTGCTTGTTCAACAACTTCGTTCTTCCCATGTTGGAGTAAGAAAATATAAGTAGCAGCAGAACTTCCTGTGACTAGGTGGTTTGGATGCAAACGCAGTTGAGATATAGGCAAATCAAATTGCAATATCTTATGTACAGATGATGGGAGCAGGCCAAGTTTTTGCAGAGATAATAATTGAAGGTTAGTTTTAAGAACCCCATGAACCTGAAAAGATGTAATCCTCCCAGCCCCTGCGTGTTGATTGAGATTATCCATTGCTAAGCTTTGGAACAAGACATCAACTGCAAGGGGGTAAAAGGTTGAAAACCTCTCGCTTAGAATTTCTGCCAAAAGAGTCAGGCACCTCCAGGAATCCACAATCCATCTTGTCCACCCAAATTTCCTCCCAACCATGGATAAGCATCCCAACAACAAAGGAATCATTTTGCTAAGAGGTTCAATTATTTGTTCAAGTAAATGCATCTCTAGCAAACCAGAAGCTGTCGACTGCAAAACTGTACAAAAACACGACAGCAAAGCAAGCAATCTCTGAAATTGTTGTGGGGTGCCAAGACTTCCATCCTGGAGCAAAACATCCATGTCACCCAAGAACTTTGACAACAATCCCAAAGAGAACTGCAGACTATTCACCCAATGTTTCTGAAACTGCAAGAAGCTATCCATAATAACACGTCTATCAGACTCAGCAAGGTCAGGTACCATTGCCCACCCAAGAAGCAGATCGACAATGTCAACAAAATGGGGTTGAAAGCATCTAAAAAATTTCAAGGATATCAGAGTTAAAACACCCAAAAGCTGGTGCAGTAAACTCAAGGAGGTTCTCTCATCCTCAAGAAGTTCTTGACAGGCTTTAAGAATTGGCAACGCATATCTTTCAATTGCACCAACATCTCCTACATTAAGAAACTCACGGAAAGCTTCCAGTGCCAATTCTGTTTTCCCATCTCCAGTACCGACATTTGTAAGCAACGGCAGTGCCCAACTAATGAACCGGTCAACCAAACTGCCCAATATCACATTGTTTTGCCTTCCATTTGATGATATAAGTATTGAACACAGCACAGAACACAAAGCCCCATATGCTGTAGCTGCTGCCTGACACACTGAGTATGATCTAAGCCATGGTTTCACCAAAAGAAAAAGAAAAGAACGAAAGCGTTAATAAGACGAAAAGCATTCCTCAATTGACCCGCTACCCAAGATTGGATAATACAAAATCCAGACGTGTAAGTTTTCTAATTGATATGACTTCATGTATCAATTTGTTCCCCTAAATTACCTTTTGAATTCAACTATTGTAAGTGGTATGTCAAGAGAAATTTAAAGGTGTAAAGTACTGGCATATCTTAAAAAATATGATCAAAATCCTGTGAAAGAAGTCAAAGTCCAAACATAGTGCAGCGGTAAACCCATCCTTTCTAGTCCAATTAACAAGCAAAAACTTATTAAGAAGTTGTTTTTTAGATCAAATGACCCTTGGACAATACAGAATCCAATGGTGCAATTTTTTCTAATTGAAATTAGTTCATGTAACATTGTGTTTGGATCATGAATTTAGATATAGAATTGGAAAGAGAAAGGGAAAGGAAAATGGAAAAATTAGCTTATATTTTATTCACATTTCCCTCTCACTTCCGAAATCTCTATTCAAATCCATGATCCAAACACAACATGAAGAATTCAACTATTGTAACTGGTGCAACAAGAGCAATTCAAAGGTGAAAAAACAATGACATATTTTGCAAAAATTTGATCAAAAAACTGTGAGTAAAGTCAAATTCGAAACTCAGTGCAGCGATTTTGGGTTGAAATCAACAGCATTTTTAGTCAAATTAACAAGCAAGCACTTGCTAAGAAATCTTTTTGAGATCAAATGATCCGCTACATAAGACTGGACAGTTCGGAATCCAATTGCGTAAGCTTTTCGAATATGTATCAATTTCTTAGCCCCTAAATTACCTTTGGAATTCAACTAGCAAGAGGAAATTAATGGTGTATTTTGCAAAAAAAAATATAATCAAAATCCATTTAATAAAGTCAAAATTGCAAATTTGCGTTGAAATCAAGGGAGGGTTGGATTACGTACTTGTCGGAGAGAAGTTGAGAGAAGCCCTGGGAGAGGAAAGAAGCGGAGTGAGTGACGAGAAGTGAGTTCGGAGGGTAAAGAATGGCGCGGTGGAGAGAGTTGATGGCGGCGAGGCGAGAGGACTCGTCTCCTTCGGCGGAGGCGGAGGCGGTGGAGGAAGACGATGTAGAATCGCCGCCGCCGCCGCCTCGAGCGACGGTGAGCAAAGCGACTAGCTGCTGTTGTTGGTGGTGGAGTCCTTGCATGATTATAGTTATAGCTCCCCAAGTTGTGGCTTTGCATCTCCCTCTTTCATATTCCCTCCTTTTCTCCCCGTATAAACATTCTTATTGTGCACTGCTTCTACTGCTGCTTTTCTGCGCCTTACCTTACCTGTGGTTATTCGTTTTCGCTGTGTATATTAGGAACTCATCCTTCATTGGCAAGCCAACCCACACAACATGGTTTACTTTATGGGAGATTTCACCAATATAGTGGACTTGTGATTTCAGATAGATCTTTTTTTTTATTTTTTTAATCTATTAGATGTGTAATGATTTATTTCCTCGAGCATCTCCAATGCACTAGGCATATAATACTTGTTAGTTAAAATGCCTAGTGTGATTCACTTTTTTTAATTCCAATACACTAGGCCTATGATTAGGCATTTTGCCTCAACTCATATTCACTAGCTACATGTAGCTAGCCTTCAATGCTAGGCAAAATGTATTCAATCATTAGGATCATTTCCCTCCATATTTGTTATTGACGTGGCATTCTATAAAATTAATAGTATTTGGATAAATAGTTAAAATAAAGAGCATGGTTGGAGTAAAAACATAAAACAGTCGATAGGCAAAATAAAATATATACTTTATAGTAATATTTAAATAGGTAAAATGCCTACTACCGTTGGAGATGCTCTTAAATTTTATATAAAATCTATGATTAGTTCTGTATTTATAATAAGAAGAAATATATATATATATAATTAAAATTTTTTAGTATTATATTATAGTGATACATTTATAAAAATATATAATAAAAAGTGCGTAATACAAGAGTATTATATTGGGAGAGTTTTTTAATGTGTTTTGTTGGAGGAGTGTTATGTTTATGAAAAGTATATTAAAGAATTTTTTAATATAGTATGTTATGTTGGAGTGTACGTTGGAGAAATTTTTCAGTGTGTTACGTTTGTAGAAAGTATATTGAGGAGTTTTTTAGTGTAATGTGTTACGTTGGAGGAGTTTTTCAGTATGTTACATTATTAGAGTGTTATATTTAGAAAAAAGTATATTAAGAAGTCTTTTAATGTATTACGTTAGAGTGTTATGTTGGAAGAGTCTTTTAGAATGTTATATTGGAGGAGTGTCACGTTTTTAAAAGTACATTAAGAAAATTTTTAATATATTACGTTGTTATATTGGAATGACAGAAACGTGATATGGCGTCCCTCAATGAGAAAGGGTTATTGAGTAGAAATGTTTACCAAATCATACCAAAATTTAAAATAGAATCTCACGGTAAAATTATCAAAATAAACAAGACCTATCAGTATACATGGGACTATTTGAAGTAACTAATTCCCATATGGGACTTCCTAATAATTTTTCCTTACTTTATTTATTTCTAATATTGCAAAAGAGTCCATGTTTGGCAACTTTATGTTTCAGCCTAAAAATAAAAAAGAAAAATATTTGAGACTCTCAAAAAGTTCTCACAATGATATGGTTATGAAAAATGATTGAGAGCACTAAAAATAGTGTTCTAATAGCACCACTAATGATCTGGCAGTGGGCCCTACCCGCCGCCTATGCTTTTTTTTTTTGACATTCCCAATGTATTAGTGCTATTGGTGGTCTTTTTTTTAGTGGTATGAATCTTTGTTGATGTGTAGAGCTAATATGCTTATCTGTTGAAAAAGGGAAAATGAAAAGTAACTTGGACTTATAAGTCGGATGACATAAAATGTGATTTATGTGGATGTATCAGTGTTGGCCATCTATCAATTGCTAATCTTTTAGTCATTGTTCATGGTTGGTTTAGTGTATTTCTATTGGGCTGTGGCTCACCCTATATGGGAACATCATTTTCAGGTACAAGTAGCATGCCACCTCCAAGGACATAGCTTGGGAGGCTAGATGCGAGCTGATTTTTTGCTGTTTAGTTTCTTTTGATGTATTACATGTGTATTCAAGCCAAGGGCTTAATGTGTAGATGAGTTAGCATCATTTTGTTGTAACCAAGTGTTAACTTGGAAAGCTGTAAGCCCGTAGGGCATTTTGCTTTTGTTGTTAACATGTAATTCATTTGTAATGAAACTCTGATGAATAGAAGGTCATGGTTATTTCATATGTCATTGAATGTTATTATTTTGAGGGCATTACAGGCCAACCGTTCAAATGATCGCGCCGAGGAATCTGACCGAGGTTCAAATCGTCAAAACCGGGGTAGGGGTCGGCGGAATGACCGAGATGAATACCCCCGCGACGACGAAGCTGATGCAAACAGAAGGTTGAAAGCTCAGACGGACCTCACCACGGTCTTTAAGATTCCAATCTATCGCATACTTAGTGAAATCCGTGACGAGGATTACGTCCGGTTTCCTGCTAAGTTAGGCGATGAGCAAAAAGGCTTCAATCCGCGATGCCGCTGCACATTCCACCAGGAGCGCGGACACCGGACAGAGGACTGTTTGCCTCTGAAGTAACACTTGGAGGAGCTAGTCGCGGCCGGACACTTGGACCTTTACATTGATGGGGATGTGAAGGCTGCACATCAAGCCCCGGTTGACCCGCGTGGACCAGATGACCTGGAGGCGCCCCCACAAGGAGTTGTTAATGTCATCCACGGCATAGTGAAGCCGATGTGTGTATGCGAGCTCCGGGGTATGATCAAGAAGGCAGAACACATGAGGGAAGTTTTGTCGGTCGAGCCCGCGATCAAGAGGGGGAAGACCGAAGAGAAAGACATAATCAGTTTCTCTACTAGGGACTTAGAGCGAATTCAGACGCCGCACAACGATGCCTTAGTGGTCACACTCCGCGTCAAGGAATTTGATGTCAAGCACATCTTGATCAACCAAGGAAGCTCGGTCGAGATCATGTATTACGACGCGTTCAAATAGCTTAAACTCCGAGACACAGACTTGGCTCCAGCAACTTCACCACTGGTTGGTTTCAACTCTCAACCAGAGTGGCCTTTGGGAAAAATTATTCTGCCAGTCAAAGCGGGATCCGTGGTCAAGCAAGTGGAGTTCTAGGTATTGCAAGTGTCGTCTACTTATAACCTGATCCTTGGAAGGGGATGGCTTCACGCTATGCAAGTCGTAGCGTCGACCTACCACCAGGTGATGAGATTTCCCTCGGCTATGGGGCAATTGAGAAAGTTTGGGGCGATCAGGTCACGTCGAAGCAATGCTTCGTGGCAGTAAACAGGAGCCGAGCTGCCAAAGGCTTCGTCCAAATGATTGAAGGACCGGAAGACCGGGGAGTCCTTGACGACGTGGGCACCAAGGCTGAGGACAAAGCCGTTGAAGAGTTGGTGGAAGTGCGGATTGACACAGAGAGCCTGAACAAGTTCTTCTTGCTCGAATCAAGCCTTACCGCCCAAGAAAGGACCGAGATGGTGGAGTTTTTGATGGCAAATATCGAAGTCTTCGCATGGTCGCCTTACGACATGCCCGGCATCGATCCAAGTTTTATTTGCCATCACCTTAATGTTTTTCCTGGGGCAAAGCCGGTTATTCAGAGAACGAGGAGATCGGCGCTACACCATGCCGAGGTAGTTGTAGAAGAGGTGAAGAACTTGATTGAGGCACGAGCTATTCAGGAAGTGCACTACCCTTGGTAGATTTCAAACACGGTCGTTGTACCTAAGAAGAATGGGAAGTAACGAGTTTGCGTCGACTACAAGACCGTCAACCGAGCTTGCCCTAAAGACAGCTTTTCTCTGCCCAGAATAGACCAGCTTATCGATCTCACGGCCGGGCATAACAGGCTCAGTTTTTTGGATGCCTACTGCGGCTATCATCAGATTGCAATGCATGGCCCCGACTGAGAGATCACCTCTTTCACTACTCCTAGGGGACTCTTCTGCTACCGCGTCATGCCTTTTGGTTTGAAGAACGCCGGGGTAACTTTCCAAAGGATGGTGACCAAAATGTTTGCTCCTCTGCTAGGCTGGACGATGGAGGCTTATATCAATGACATGATGGTTAAAAGCCAGCATCAAGCAAACAACTTTTCCGACCTAGCCGAGATGTTTGCCATCCTCAAACAGCACAAGCTACGCTTGAATGCGTCTAAATGTGCCTTCGGCGTGGGATCTGAAAAATTCTTGGGTTTCCTAGTCAGAAACCGAGGCATCGAGGCAGACCCCACACAGATCAGAGCCATACAAGAATTAAAGAAGCCAAGCTCGACTAAGGACGTGCAGCATCTGGCCGGAATGGCCGCTGCACTTAACCGATTCATAAGCTGATCATCAGATCGCTGCCACCATTTCTTTCAAGCTTTGAAATCAAAGTTTTCATGGGATGAAGAATGTGATCGGGCTTTGGCCGAGCTCAAGGAGTATCTGTCTTCAGCACCACTATTGGTAACACCGAAGCCCGGCGAGGAACTTTACCTTTATCTAGCCGTTTCTCAGCATGCAGTTAGTGCGGTGCTTGTCCGGTCGGAAGGAATCAAGCACCTCCCTATCTTCTACGTAAGTAAAACCTTGCTACCAGTAGAGTCGAGATACTTGCCACTGGAAAAACTTGCGTTGGCATTAATAATGGCCTCCAGGAAGTTGGCGCACTATTTCCATGCTCATACAATTATCGTTTTGACCGAGTTCCCCCTCAAGGCTTTGTTCGAGCGGGCGGACTTCTCCGGTCGAATTCTCAAGTGGGCGGTCAAATTGGGACAATTTGACGTCAAGTTCCAGCCACGCACTGCCATAAAGGCCTAGACATTGGGCGATTTTGTTGCTGAATTCTCACCCGGGATTCATCCCGTCTGCCCAGTGGATCTGGCGGTGGCAGCCGAGGAGGTGAGTGCAGATTTAACCGACGTAACACAGCAAGGCGATGTTGGCGATGCGGAACTTGCGCGCCCCGCCATAGAACCTCCAGCCGGCATAGTACTGCAGCCCGACGATGCGACTCCGGACTTGAGCATGGCCGATCAACCTGTTGGGTCTGGTGCTGCATCGCAGAAGGGGGATGAAATGGAACCGAACAGCAGCAAACCAGAAACCGAACAACCGAGTAACCGTGATCCCATCAACCTTCAAGCCTCCCAGGACCCCTCAGAGTGTTGAAAGCTCTTTGTCGGTGAAATCAGCATTGAACCTGACACCGCACAGCCGAGCGACCACACGCCCATCCACCTGCACGCCTCCTAGGACCCCTCAGAATGTTGGAAGCTCTATGTGGGCGAAATGTGGAAACTTTTCGTAGATGGGGCTTCTAACCGCCACAGTGCCGGGCTGGGCATAGTTCTGATTTCACCAGACGGACTGACCATTGAACACTCTATCACTCTTGAATTCCCGGCATCAAACAATGAGGCTGAGTACGAGGCGCTTTTAGCTGGGCTCAAGAGCGCGCTTCAGATGCACGCATCCGAGCTAATGATTTATAGTGATTCCCAACTTGTGGTTAACCAAGTTTCTGGGGTTTATGAAGCTAAAGACGATAGAATGGTGAAGTACCAAGCTCTGGTAAGAGACCATATCAAGCGATTCCAGGCAATAAGGGTCCAATAGATTGGCCATGAAGAAAACGGGCAAGCAGATGAATTAGCCGGCCTCGCCTCCATGGTCGATAGCACATCTCCCAGTCCTCTCCTGATTGAATTCCTTCTGAGGCCCAGCATTGAGGAAACCGAGCAGACAGAAGTACTCTGCACCGAGCTAGGTCCTTGTTGGATGGACCCAATTATCATTTTTCTCAAAGAGCGGACCCTTCTAGCCGATAAGAAGAAAGCACATAAAGTCCGAGTGAAGTCAGAGCGGTTTTGGCTCTCTCCTTCTAGCTCTTTATACAAGAAGTCCTTCATTGGTCCCTATCTCAAATGTGTCCATCCAAACAATGTGGAAGCTTTCCTTTACGAAATTCACGAGGGCATCTGCGGCAGTCGCATAGGGGGCAGATCTTTGGTCTACCGAGCTATCTCGCAAGGATATTGGTGGCCGTGCATGCAAGCAGACGCGCAGAAGTATGTTTACAAATATGAGAAGTGCCAGAAGTTTGCCTACCAAATTCACCAACCGGCCAAAGAACTCCTTCCCCTCACCTGCCCTTGGCCCTTTGTGATGTGGGGGCTGGATATAGTGGGACCACTCCCAACAGCACCAGGCAACCGAAAGTTCTTTATCGCGGCCACAGACTACTTCACCAAATGGGTTGAAGCTGAGCCTTTGGAAACGATCAAGGAGAAGGATGTAAAACGGTTTGTCTGGCAGAACGTGGTAACGCGGTTTGGCATCCCCAAAATCCTGATCTCTGATAACGGCACCCAATTTGACGGTCGCCTATTCAGAGGATTTTGCGAAGACTTGAAGATTGAATTCTATAACTCTACCCTGGCTTACCCGCAGTCTAACGGTCAAGCCGAAGCATCAAACAAGACCATTCTTGATGGGTTGAAGAAAAGGCTTGAGAAAGCCAAGGAAAAATGGGCCGAGGAACTCTTAAGCGTTCTTTGGGCATACCGAACGACCCCGCGGCGATCCACCAGGAAACTCCTTTTGCCCTGGCGTACAGCATGGAGGCGGTCATCCCATTGGAAATTGGCATGCCCACCATCCGCAGTGAAAGTTTTGAGCCCGAGCTGAACTCTGAAGCGATCGCCCTAGAATTGGACCTAGTGGAAGAACGCCAGGAAAAGGCTCTCATCCATGTTGTCGCCTACCAACAAGAGCTTTCAAGAAAATACAACAAGACGGTGCACTCCAGACCGTTCAAAGTAGGCGACTGGGTTTTAAGGAAGGTCATGGGCAACACCCTGGTGCCAGAAGAAGGAAAACTAAGGGCAAATTGGGAAGGACCTTACAAGATAACCGGTCTGGCGGGCAAGGGGGCATACCACTTGGAGGACTTGGAAGGAAGAGGAATACGCCGGTCATGAAATGCGGCCAACCTCATACTGTACTATTTTTAGCTTTTGTGTTCTTTTTGTGCAAAGGAATTTTTTGTCTCACACATCAGAATGTAATATTCTTTTTGTCAATATAATAGAAGTGTCTCATCTTTGCTTTAGCATTTAGATTGTTGTTTTTTATTTTGAGATTCCAACCGAGATGTTATACTCTGGTTAATTGAGTTGATGATTTACTCAACTTTGAGATTCCAACTGAAATGTTTTACTCCGGTTAATTGAGTTGATGATTTACTCAACTTTGAGATTCCAACCGAGATGTTTTACTCCGGTTAATTGAGTTGATGATTTACTCAACTTTTAGATTTCAACCGAGATGTTTTATTCCAGTTGACTGAGTTGATGATTTACTCAAACTTTTGTGAATGTCAACTGAGATGTTTTATTTCGGTTGACTAAGTTAATGATTTGCTCAACTTTGAGATTTTCAACCGAGATGTTTTAATCCGGTTGACTCGGTTGATGATTTATTCAACTTTTGTGAAACTTCAACCGAGATGTTTTACTCCGGTTGATTAAGTTGATGATTTACTCAACTTTATGATTCAAACCGAGATGTCTCTTCCGGTTAAATAAGTTAGACAAGATGGTTCATTTTGCTGAAGTATTTTGTCCGGCTGAAGTTATTTAGCTTGAAGACCGTGCAAACACTTGATGAAAATTGAACTTTTTCATTGATGTGCAAAATAATTACAAGAGAAGGGGCAGATAGCCCGGTTACATTTTCAAACAAAAAGAAAGACAAAGAAAACTAGACTAAGGGGGAAAGGTTTGTGAATTCATCCTCGGTTGCGGTTGCTTCCAGGTCGACCGTGATTGTGGTCTCCTGGACACCGGTTTGCTCCTGACCGGGCTGCATTGTGTGGTTGCCACCCTCGGTATCTTCCTCGGCATCCTCCGCCTCTTCTTCCTCGGCCTCAGCCTGCAACGCATTGAAGATGTCGTTGGCATATGGCACAAGGTACGTCGGCAGAAAGGCAACTCGTCGGTCCCAAGTCCTCGGTCGAGCTGTTCGCAAGCAGCCTTCCATCCCGCCTTGAAGAAAATGTCTTGGGTGGCATGGACTTGCTTGGTGTAGCTCTCCTCGGCTTCCTTGAAACCAGCGTTGTTGGCGTCCTCCAGCTCCTTCTTATTTAATTCTTTCAAAGTCTCCAACTCGGCCCGGAGCGCGTCCCTTTCTTTCTCGACGGTTCCAAGCTGGCCGAGCAACCTAGAATTGTCACAGTTCGCTATCTGCAGTGATGTTTTGGACCGGCCGAACTAGGCATGAAGCTGTTCCACCTGGTTGGCAGAGTCGGTGGCCTTCTGCCGGAGTCGGTGAATGCACTCCAAGACCAAGTGTTGTTTCTGGATAGCCTGCAAGAAGAAGGTTCGATTAGGGAGATAGCCGAGCAAACACTTGGAAAATTCTTTTTTAGGAAAAGTGTGCAAAGTTCTTGCCCTGGTCATGGACTTCACCGAAGACTTCACCAGCTGGGTGTCCGGCACGTGGTCGCTGCCGACCACGTCGCTCGGCAGCAGTAAGGCCTTGGTCAGATCAAAGGCCAATAGGTGCTCCTTATCACCTTTGACTAAGGCGGTCGCTGGGATCTCTTTACCCTGGTGCTTGAGTTGGGGGTTCAGTTATCACGGCTGGTTGTTCGGTGCTAAGCTCCGCAACTAGCTCGGCGGAAGGGTCTGCACGTGGCCTTTTGCCAGCCCGGTGGTGGGAGACGCTAATGCGACCACGGTTCCGCTAGATTGCCCGGCAGCAGGAGAGCGGGTCGGAATGCTCGGTATCTCGGTGGAGGTGGCGGTGATGAGGTTCTTGATGCAGCTTTTTTTGGCCATCTCTTCTGCCTTGGTCAACCGGATGAATGGCACGTCTGGTAATGTGGGATCGGGAGGTGGAGATGGAGCGCGAAGAAAGTCTTTGACTTTACTCCGGCGTGGAGCTGAATATCGGTATGTCGGTTTGTAATCGAGGAGCTCGTGGTAATCCCGGTTGCAGTAGCGGAGCACGGTTCTGATGGCTGCTTCGTTGGGATAATGATAGTGGGCTTGCAAGGCTTCGATTACTGCAAAGAAAGGAAAAAAATGCTAAGTACAGAATAGTGAAGAAAGATAATTAACCGAGTAGTTAGCGCGGCTTACATGTCTCGCCGTAATTTTTGCTGATAAACCTGCCCGGTACGTCGGCTGTTTCATAGTTACCAGACACCCGGAAAAAGTCATCGTCGTGCAAGTCCTTGTCTGGGGTGCCGGTCACTATATTCTCCTTACCCGATCTAATTTTGAAATAGTAGGCAAGGCCATCGCCTATATGCCCGAGCGTATACTGGCGCAATATCTCAGCTAGTCCTAGGTTGGTTCCTAGCCGGTTGTTCAGTTCGTAGATCCCGTGGATTATTCTGTACATGTTGATTGAGACCTAGGTTGGAACTAGCCCGGTGCGCCGCAAGAATTCGCAGATTAGCGGGTTAACCGGGAA
This sequence comes from Camellia sinensis, assembly GCF_004153795.1. Classification (NCBI taxonomy): domain Eukaryota; kingdom Viridiplantae; phylum Streptophyta; class Magnoliopsida; order Ericales; family Theaceae; genus Camellia; species Camellia sinensis. Next base: position 2,687,612 of record NW_021024977.1, on the reverse strand, counting down.
GCGGAGGCCCCCTTCTATAATGGACAGCACGGTGAAGGGACACTGGTTTAATCTGCCCCATGGGGTTATGTCCTCAACGCCGAGCTCTAAATGAACGTCATCCGGGATACCGTATTCTTCCCGGAACGCGGCTAGAGCGATCGGGGTGTCAACCAGGAAACGGTAGCGCCCCATGTGTGGCCAGCTAGTTTTAGCTTGGTTGAGGTGGTATGGCATAAACTTTTGCTTGATGGCTGCTCGGTCTTAGAGAGCCTCGGAGTTGGTGTGGTCCCCTTGGACTCTGCAGGAAAAGGAAGGTAAGTGTAAGTGGAAGCGCGGTCGCGCAAAACGAGCTTGACTTTAGCTCGGTCTGATGGAGTGCCAGACCACCTCGGTCATGAAGGTAAATTCAGAAGCACGACCGGTCAAACGGACCAGATATTAGCTCGGTCAACTGGTTAAGTACTCTGCCTACCTCGGTTTGTACAGAAGTTTTCTTAAAACTAGCAATTTGCTCGGTCCTAATGTTTTTTGAGATCAAAAGAAGACCTGGAGCTCAGTTGGCCCCAGATCTTCAGGTGTTCATCACTAAGGCTGAAGAACAGCAAGGAGGACAAGGGGCATAAGAAGGTTTTGGGGCGCTATACCCTAAAATTTATGGTTTTTGTGTCCTAAACGAAGAATATCACATGAAATGGCAATAAAGGGGTCGAAGAACTTACCAGAATGGGGTTGGAGGTGAGTCTTCAAGCACAAACGCAGCAAGACAGAAGAAAGAGGCTCTTTGAAGGCTCTGGAGCTCTGGAATGTCAAGAATTGAAGGAGAGTCAGTAAGAATGAAATGAAGAGAGAAATGATGTATATATGGGAGAGAGAGAGACCGCCAAAATTTTTGAATATGAAGGGACGTGAGGGTTGGCTGCTCAAGGCCAATAAACGGGCGACGCGTGTCCCAATTAATGGCGGCGTCAGAGTTTAAGAGACAGAAAGGCGATATGAGGCGTCGACCGGGCAAGTTTGGAACCAGGCATGTCGACTAGCACGGTTAACTACTTGCAAACTGAGGACCGAGGAAGAATCTACCCCGGTTGGATCATGTAATCCCAGTCACGCTTGTGTGGACGGAATTAAGAGGCAATTGAGAGGGAGATTTTATGAGCTGGAAATGGGCCATGGCAAGGGCCGGGCAAGTTGAAGGCCGAGCGCGTTTGGGCCAGGATAGTTTTGGGCTTGCACGGAGATGGGGCTGCTCGGCCAAAAGACCAAGACCGAGCTATTTGAACTTGCACAGGTGGGAACCGTGCGACTTGCGTTGCTCGGCAAGAAGGCTTGCACCTTTAGCTCGGCATGAAGGCCTTTGTTTTACCCCGCGTGACCTACTTCGAGCGCAGCTCTGCCGGAATGCAGTGAGCTCGGTCGGTATGGAGCTTGGCTAGTGAGCATTCGGGCATGCGGCACAGCATGGCCGGGAGAGGCCGAGGTGACTCCGCCGATCTGTCGGGCTCCGCCAAGATATCCTGACGGTTTGGTTAGGTGATGATTGCTTGATTTGTGCTGACAGACGGGATAGCAGCACCACGTGTCGAGAGACTAATGGGAGTAAATTTGGGGCGCAGAAGGTATATAAGCGTGTCTGCGGAGGCAAATGATCATTTGGTGAGATACACTAAACACTGAACTCACTCATCTCTCTCTCTCTCTCTATCCCTGAGTGTGTGTTAACTTGACCGTCGGAGGGGTTTTCCGACCACACACCGCCGGGTAGCTCACCGCCGTTGTGTTCGCAGGTCGATCGGACACACAGGGAGCTTGGAAGAAAGGAGTACAGGCTCGATCGGAGAGGGACTGAATAAACAGTTTATATAACCAAAAAATTAATGCTAATATAATTTTGCTAAAATTCCAAACCAATATCAAGGACTCACAGATGTCAATGAAAGTGATAATAAGGATTGGTTGATCATAGGAGATAGCTTCCAAGGACTCGTAGATGTCAATTAACATGAGTTATTGAAAGCACTATACATATATATAATATATGTATTTTAGTTCCAATATCTATTTCCTTTATTTTAGACTTAAGCTATACACCAAGTCTTGCCCTTTTTGTTCAATCAGGTCTACTATTTCGGTCTCAGAGAATAATCAACCAACAACAGCGATAAAGAATAGAAAAAGGGAAAAACCAGTTAATTGTGAAGGATGATTGATTCAAAAAATCACCCTAAAACTGAAGCCTGAATAAACAGTTTATATAACCAATCAACACTACATAAACAAAATTATTTAACTTTGAAACGTAGCTATTAGATTGTAGCAAAGCCATTTTAGTCTTAAGGCTAATGAATTACCAATAAAAATAAAAGGCATTTTAGAAGTTCCTTTAGTTTTATCATAATTTTATACATGTATTGTTTCCCCTCCAAAATTCCAAGTCCCCTTCACACAATTCCATCCAACCTTTTACCAACAATAGAGGAGAGGGAATTTAATAAATGGCACTGCAGTCAGATTTTTGCTAAAATTCCAAACCAATATCAAGGACTCACATTAGACAGAATTCAAACAACAATTCAAACAACTCAACACGGAATATTACATTTAATATATATATATATAATTAAAATTTTTTAGTGTTATATTATAGTGATACATTTATAAAAATATATAATAAAAAGTGCGTAATACAAGAGTATTATATTGGGAGAGTTTTTTAATGTGTTTTGTTGGAGGAGTGTTATGTTTATGAAAAGTATATTAAAGAATTTTTTAATATAGTATGTTACGTTGGAGTGTACGTTGGAGAAATTTTTCAGTGTGTTACGTTTGTAGAAAGTATATTGAGGAGTTTTTTAGTGTAATGTGTTACGTTGGAGGAGTTTTTCAGTATGTTACATTATTAGAGTGTTATATTTAGAAAAAAGTATATTAAGAAGTCTTTTAATGTATTACGTTAGAGTGTTATGTTGGAAGAGTCTTTTAGAATGTTATATTGGAGGAGTGTCACGTTTTTAAAAGTACATTAAGAAAATTTTTAATATATTATGTTGTTATATTGGAATGACAGAAACGTGATATGGCGTCCCTCAATGAGAAAGGGTTATTGAGTAGAAATGTTTACCAAATCATACCAAAATTTAAAAGGAAAATGTTTGGTAGCTCAAATTTTTGTGGCTCAAATGGCTCAAATCTGTCAAAACGACGTCGTTTTGACAGATTTGAGCCATTTGAGCTACAAAAATTTGAGCTACCTAGCATTGCCGAATTTAAAATAGAATCTCACGGTAAAATTATCAAAATAAACAAGATCTATCAGTATACATGAGACTATTTGAAGTAACTAATTCCCATATGGGACTTTCTAATAATTTTTCCTTACTTTATTTATTTCTAATATTGCAAAAGAGTCCATGTTTGGCAACTTTATGTTTCAGCCTAAAAATAAAAAAGAAAAATATTTGAGACTCTCAAAAAGTTCTCACAATGATATGGTTATGAAAAATGATTGAGAGCACTAAAAATAGTGTTCTAATAGCACCACTAATGATCTGGCAGTGGGCCCTACCCACTGCCTATGCTTTTTTTTTTTGACATTCCCAATGTATTAGTGCTATTGGTGGTCTTTTTTTTTAGTGGTATGAATCTTTGTTGATGTGATAATATGTCAACTTGTGATTTGTTACACACTAAAGGATGGTGGCCCATGCTACTCAGGCATTGTTTGGGAAGTGGGTTTGGGTGAGTTTGTATAGCCACAAAAAATAAAATAGGTTTTTTAGCTCTAATAAGACAAAAAATCACATATAATCCATAATCGTTATATTCTTTCTCTCACAAAAAAGTTAAAAGCTCTTCTTAAATCAAACTTTTTAGCCCCAGGCTAAAATAATCAAAAAAGCCAAAAAGTTAAAAAGTCAACCTACTTCCTAAACCAAGCCTCAATGGAAATGGAAACATTGTTGTGCTAAATGCACAGTAGCGACTGTTGTGCCTCAATTTGAGGTGTATTATGAGCTTATTTTTATGATCTAAACCGTTTATTTTGTAGGGTTTGTTGAGTACTTCATGTCTACCAAAATTCATATTAATTGGATATTAATAACTATATGATCGATAATCAAAAAAATAAATAATAAGTTTTTCTTTTGAGAAATAGCATAAAAAAATATACAATTCGATCATATAGTTATTGATATCCGATTAATATATTTTTAGGAGGTATGAAGTACTTAACAAATCCTACAAAACAAACAGTTCAGATTATAAAAATAAGTTTTTAATACACTTCAAATTGAGACACAATAGTGACCCCATTTCCTTACTCAATCAAAAAAATCATTAAAAAAGTTAGTGAAAACTAATAAATTATACAAAAAAAAGTCAAAGATTCGATTTCTCTTAATTTTTTACCGTTTTTTAGTAAAAAAATTAAAAAGTCATCACAAAACATACTAGTTTTTTAACCTCAAATTTTAGTTAAAAAGTCAAAAAATTATTAAAATAATATATTCCCAAACGAGTATAAATCAATTGTACTTAAAATGCAAAAAAATAATTATAATAATTGCAAAATGATAGAAATCTACACTTTAAGGCCTCATTTGTTAATATTTTCCGTTTTTATTTTCCGTTTTTAAAGTACTGAAAACTCATTTTTGTTTATTTTTTTTTTTATAAAAGCTGAAATAGAAAACATGTTTGGCTGTACCAATTTGTTGTAAAAAAATTAAAAATGAAAACACGAAAACGTGTTTGGTAATTCAAATTTTATTTATTTTCATTATATAATTTGCATAATTTTATGAAGTAGAGATATAAAAAATGCCATCTATAATAACATTGATGTTGCCGTTTCTATATTAAAATATTATATTTAAACTAAGTAATAACTATTACTTCGTAGAATAACAGTTAAGACCAAGTGCCAATCATCAGGGACTAATTGAGTTGTTTTGATATAAAAATAATAATTAAAGTAGTTTAAAAATAATAGATTTTAAAAACATTAAAAATAAAATTAACAAAACATCAAATAAATAAAATAAAATAAAAAATATCTCAGGATTTTGAATCCACCGCTAACCTAATAATTAGGGGTTATTGTATTAATTTTCAAAAAATCATTAATTTTGATAAAATGATATAAATTGATCGAAAATATATCGTCAAGAGAATTTGTATATTAAAACTAGAAAATCACGCAACATCTTCGCTTAGCACGGATCGTCACTATTAAACTAAACTAACTATGATTAATGCACGACCCGTCTTACTAGGTATGACTTATTTAATAATTTTAATACATAGTAGTGAAAATAATTGTATAACATTATTTGAATAAAACATTTATTGCTCAAAAATATTTGAAAGTTATACAATTTATTCAAATCAAATCAAAAAGCACCGTTTGAGAAGATGAGTTTGTGGCTTTTTTGGCTATTTTAGTCACAAAAGACAAAATATGTTACTTTAGCTACAACAAATAAAATATCACATGCAATCCATAATCATTACACTTTTCTCTCACAAAAAAAGTTAAAAAATCAAAAAATCCTTCCCCAAACCAAACTTTTTAGCCCAAACTAAAATAGCTAAAAAAGTAAAAAGTTAAAAAACTAACTCACTTCCCAAACGACACCTAAAAATACTAAATACAATAAACCCTAATTACTTGATCAAAATTTCATCTCTATCCTCAAAAAAAAAAAAAATTAATTCTTAACGCTCATGTATCTACCACACTCTAATATATACAAATTACACTCCCCCCCCTTTTCCTTTCTTCTCTTTCTTCTCCATGGGCTTCCTTGGCCCGAAGCCTCCGCCTGCTCTCTCCCCTCCAATTGCTTTGTTTCTTTAGTTTGCCTTTTATAGGCAATTCAACTTGCATAAAAACAAATAAGATAATATAATAATATTTGCGTGTTTGCATTTTTTTATTTAATTTATAAATATAATATAATATAATATAATATATAAATATCTAAAATGTATTATTTATATTAATATTTGTTCAAACATTCAAAATATATAAAAACACATAAAAACATTATAAAAATATAAAATAATAAAAATAAATAAATTAATAAAATATATTTTAGAGGTTCAAAATGTATAACATTTAGGCTCCAATCACTGCTGGAAAAATGACTTTTAGCGGCGTTTTAAAAACGCCGCTATATGTCTGAAAAACGCCGCTAATTCCTTTAGTGACGCTTATCACCAAATGCCGAAGACGCGGCCGTCGCTGTAAGTTTATGACGCTTTAAAACGTCGTAAAATTAGTATAGACGTCGTTTTTATAGACGCCGCTAAATGTGACAGTCAACGGTAACATGACGTCACATAGGCCTTTAGCGACACTTCAAAAACGTTGTAATAGCTTTTTAGCTATTTTTAAAATATAACTATAGTGGCGTTTTGAAAAACGCCACAATAGATTTTTTTTTTTTTAAACTACTAATTTTGTAAGATTTAACTTTAAAAATATACCTGTAAAATAGCAATAATGAATAAAACTTTGTATAGACATATATTCCTGTGAGATTACTATTCCCTCGCATCTATAATGGTACCCAATACAACATCCTTCAAGAAAAAAATCCAATAAGTTCAATCCCAACATCATTCTACCTGTGTATGTTTTATCTTGGCCAAATGCATTTAAATTGTTTATTGATAGAACATTTCTAGAACACATCAGCGGATTTACAAAGAACCCACAAATCTCTGTTGTATTTTTATACAAGTGCATGAATCAATCACAAAAAGAAAAATAAAATAAAATCTGTGATTTCTCAAATCAATGTCTTCAATTTGGAATGTTCACCATCTCAGCTTGGCTGGGAAATACTGCAAAAAAACATTATAAAAATATAAAATAATAAAAATAAATAAATTAATAAAATATATTTTAGAGGTTCAAAATGTATAACATTTAGACTCCAATCACTGCTGGAAAAATGACTTTTAGCGGCGTTTTAAAAACGCCGCTATATGTCTGAAAAACACCGCTAATTCCTTTAGTGACGCTTATCACCAAATGCCGAGGACGCGGCCGTCGCTGTAAGTTTATGACGCTTTAAAACGTCGTAAAATTAGTATAGACGTCGTTTTTAAACGCCGCTAAATGTGACAGTCAACGGTAACATGACGTCACATAGGCCTTCAGCGACACTTCAAAAACGTTGTAATAGCTTTTTAGCTATTTTTAAAATATAACTATAGTGGCGTTTTGAAAAACGCCACAATAGATTTTTTTTTTTTAAACTACTAATTTTGTAAGATTTAACTTTAAAAATATACCTGTAAAATAGCAATAATGAATAAAACTTTGTATAGACATATATTCCTGTGAGATTACTATTCCCTCGCATCTATAATGGTACCCAATACAACATCCTTCAAGAAAAAAATCCAATAAGTTCAATCCCAACATCATTCTACCTGTGTATGTTTTATCTTGGCCAAATGCATTTAAATTGTTTATTGATAGAACATTTCTAGAACACATCAGTGGATTTACAAAGAACCCACAAATCTCTGTTGTATTTTATACAAGTGCATGAATCAATCACAAAAAGAAAAATAAAATAAAATCTGTGATTTCTCAAATCAATGTCTTCAATTTGGAATGTTCACCATCTCAGCTTGGCTGGGAAATACTGCAAAAAAGCTCACTAATAAGAATGCAAAAAATCAAGATAAAAAAAGAAAAAAATAACACAAAAAGTTCAGGAAGAAATTCGAGTACCTTTTTTTGAATAACACAAAAACTGAATTTAATAGCATCTAACCCATTACCTGAATTGACTGCAGAATGAACATCTAAACACTCAGAATTAATCAAATACCATACCTTCAGTAGGCATGTTGTCCTTTTCAATTGATGGAAGTGCCTGTAAAGTCAACATAAGCTACAAAATCATAGATTAAACTGTTTTTCAGTAACTAAACAGACAGAATCACAGATTTGAAGCTCAAATAACAAACAATCAACAATCAAATTAAACTTTATAAACACAATCACACACACACACACACACACACACACACACACACACACATATATATATATATATGCAATTTGTATAGATCAAAAAGAAAGTAGAGAAACGAAACATACCTTGAAGATCGGCGATCTCGCAGTGACAGTGAGGAACAAAACAGAGCTCAAGAGGAGAATCAAACAACAGAACAGCAATTTCTGAAGGCACATGCACAAATACCCAATAAATATCTTATATTTGATTCAAAACTGTGGGCCTTTCATTTGGGATTCAAATTTCCAATAAATAACCCACATACTCTGCATTCTTTCCCATAACAGAATCAACTATAAAGTAGGTAAGATTCAAATTTTGTTTACTCAGATTCAGAATATGGTATCCACAAACCTAATATATGTATGTAAAGACAAACAGATACAAATATATGTCAACATTTATATATATTATAGATGCAACATAGATAAACTACAAAAGGGAAAATCAGATAAACTACAAATTTGTCTATCACTACAACTAGATTTTCATTAAAAAGAAGAAATATAAGAGAAAGTGAAAAACATTCCAAAGCACTTACAGCAAATCTCAGAAGAAGACATGATTTTCCAACTCCAGAATCTCCAATTAGCAAAAGCTTGAACAAGTAGTCATTGCAAATGACAAAAGGAATAATAACCTTTTCATTTTAAACTCAGCTGAAAAATTACAAAATACTTAACGAGGAAATACACCTTCAACATTTAATTGAATAATATAGGCCTATGGTAAATATAAAAAAAAAGAGTAATCATTTTCCACAAAACAGATATTTCCTATAGTGAAGGAATGCTCATTCATTAATGCAAAAGCAAATATACCAACATAAGAAAATATACTGAGCTCCAAAAGCAACCATAAGTTACTTATTTAGCAGTAGTACCAACATAAATGTGCAATGTCAATGAGGTAGTGCAATGGAAAAGTTGATGGTCAAATGCACCTGCATATATCACATATCCTTTTCACTCTCCTTCTCCAGCTGAGTCTCTTTTTCAGCCCACTCACATGGATTAAATGGTACAATGATCCCATTTCCACGTATTCAGTCACCATGGACAGCCGAGGAGGCTTTGTGCAGGCACCAAGGAATAAAATAACTGCAAAAAAAATGTATTATTTTCTTCATATCACTACACTACAATTATTCTAAGTTTCAGCACTTTTTGTCCATCCCCATTCCCACACCGTGACCGGTGGTGGAAGCTCCCGACGCTGCGAATCATACGCTGCCAATAGTTCTTCAACGCTTCCAAGAGGAACTAGAGACTGCAAAAGGCATACCCACAACCTCCAGTCAGAACAAAATAAATAAATAAAATATGGCACATCAGTAAAGACAAGATCTTATTAGTTCAACATTATAACTAGCATTCCACATTAGTTCCATGTTTTAAATATAAATGTCCAAAGTCGGACCTGTCAAGCTTCAAGATTTGAGACTGCCATCGCTCCAACGTATGGAAGACTTTCAATCACAGCATCAGCCAAATCTGAAATGAAAGTGGCACAATCTCTTATTAAGTGGGAATGAGATTAAAGAGCTTATTAAATATGTTTCATACTGGGAGAAACATATGAGCTCTCCCAGTATAATGAGATTAAAGAGCTTACAGCACAATCTCTTATAAGCTCTCCCAGTATAAGCTCTTTAATATATTTCAGAAATGATCCACACCTGTCTTCCAGCAGGCTGTTGCAAAGAATGGGTGATATCAGCCACCTGTAGTCAGAACCAAATTATCAGATCCTTCAGAAATAGTAATGTGACCGCAGGCAGGGTGCAACCATACAAAGAACTATTCCTTAAACAGAAATATATCATAAAATAAACTGCATAAATAATTTACTCACAATGGGACAATTAGCTTCCCTCATCCATTCCAAGTTGCGCGGATCAACAATCAAATCATCTGTGAAACATAACCAATATATTAGCTCAATAAAAAAAAATGACATCAATAATGCATCAACGACTTTAATCATGGAACACTTATAGCAAGAATATAGCTTTACTTCAGATCAACTTCAGCTAATAAATTACCAGCTTCAATTTGTGGAAATTGAAATGGAAGACACCACTGTAAATTATACAAAAGTTTCTAATTTGAATCCAAGTGAGCAGTGGTCACTGATCCATATAAAATAGTCCAAACATAGTAAAGTAGTCTGAACAAAATATATTTTAGAGGGTCAAAATGTATAACATTTAGGCTCCAATCACACCTTTCAACTTACATTTTGCTAGTCCTCGAGTAAAACAAATTAAAAAGAAAAGAAAAGAAAATATATATGCCATTTTCGCAGAGAACACAATTGCATTGAGTGTATGCAACTAGCCTTTGAACCCCTAAGTTGCCCTTAGTGAACGAGTTGTAGTTTCGTGAAGGTTTGCACACCCACAAAATTCAGATTTTTTTTTATTTAAAAAAAACATTTTTTTGAAGAAAAATATTCACAATGATCATTGTTAATTTTAATATAGTAACAAAAGAATTATCAGAGTTCAGAATACTTGCAATTAGTAAGAATAATCTATCTACCTCTATATTCGGTGTGTGTGTGTAAATTATAGCCGACAAAAATATTATTTAATCTAAAAATAGAATAAGACTCTAGTTCTATCAGAAGCATGCTTCGAGTCAATTCTCTCTAGTTTACTCTCAACAAATGAAGCACTTTGAAATGGCTCAGCTCACCAATATATGTATGTGAGAGAAAACTTATGTTTAACAAAACGAAAATTTCTCACATTTAGAAATGAAAAAATGATGTATAGAAAAGTATGTATAATCTCATGATAAGAATGCTGGAAATAATAAAATTATGCCAATTTGTTGTCTGAAAAATCATACTAATTCCGAGATCAAATAGGACTTTATTTTCAGTTGTAATATTGGGTCAAGGGGAATTATTTACAAAATTGGGTGAAGGGTAGAAAACAGGTGTCTAAGAAATGAATTAAGCGAAAACAATATATATGAAATACTGCTTTATTAACCCGCCCTTTTGACTCTTTTTTTACATGTGATTCACAACCATCTTAAATACTTTCCATGTTATTAATTTTTCTTTCTTTTTTTATTTTTATTTTTATTTTTTTAACATTGAAGTAAATAAATTTCTTTTTTTTTTCTTTTTTCCTTTTTCTTTTTATTTTTTTTAAACTCCTTGTTTTGCTTACAAGATAGCTTCCCCCCAAAATAACAGATAAAATCCATTCTTGAGACACCAAAGGAAATGGCTAAATGAATAAAAGCTTTTCAAGTGATAATTGGAACAAGAATTTTTTTTTTTTTAAATTTTTTAAAAATAAGGCTCAAACAAAGAAAGATGGTCTAAAATCATTTCTCAAAATATAGCATGATCCATAAGGACAAAATGGCATAAAAATGATGATTTCAATGTTTTTGACTAATTTGAAAGAATAATAAAACTTAACAACGACATAATGAGATGTCAAAGAAAAAATGAAGAGTAAATGTAAAATAACCCTCCAAAAAGAATGATAAGTTCAAAATCTCACACGGGTTATAGTCTCCACATTAAATATAAAGATTTCAAGTCTAAATTCAAAAATCAATCAAAGAATATTTAAGCGACTATGTGCATGTGAAGATCATCCGAATATGAGACAGAAAAATATTTTCAATCAAAATATAGTATAATAAACTAAGATATAATTAAATTGTTAAGACAAAAAAATTAACAATTAATCAAAAAACTTTTTTTTTCCAACACCACGCACAGAACACAATTTTTTTTGATTCTTTTTTTTTTTGAAAGCCAAACCACAAATATATATATATATATATATTGTCATGACCCGAACCCGGCCCCATGGGTTAAGGACATAACCGGCCAGTAATCGCGAGATTACCGACGGCCTCAAACCAAATAAGACATAACTCATTAGAGTAAAGGGACCAAACGGAAGCAATTTCAAACTTATGTCCATAGAGCTGTGCTTATATAGCACATCCTAACAAACCATACATAATACATGTTAACAACTCACATCAAAATATACACTAACACAAAGTTCTGTACGTACAGGATTATTCAAGTCTAAGTTAGCCAATCAGAACTATATACAAACATATCCACAGTCCTCGCCGACATGACAAAATAAAACAAGATGGCAAAAGGACGGAGACGGGTCTCGTGCGTGAGACGCAAGGGATGACTCTTCAAAACCTTGGTTGTTCCACACAAACTTCACTGAGGTTGGGTTTGGACCTCCCTTGGCTCACCTACAGACACATGAATGAGCGTGAGCGAAAGCCTAGTGAATAATATCAAACAAAGAAGTTATATAAATGGTATGTAGAACAACATACTTCAAACGGCCTTGGGCCCAATTCGTATTTCTATTTAGCATACATATACAAATTTAGGTCAAGTGACTGCGGTTCCAAACACATCATACGGCCTCAGGCCCAATTTATTCATGTCATACGGCCTCTGGCCCATTCATTCATTCGTGTCAAACTGGCCTCTGGCCCATTCATTTTTCTATGTCAAACTGGCCTTTGGCCCATTCAGTCATTTATGTCAAACTAGTCTTTGGCCCTTCATTCATGTCAAATTGGCCTTCGGCCTATCCATTCATTCATGTCAAACTGGCCTCTGGCCCATTCATTCTTTTATGTCAAACTGGCCTTTGGCCCATCCATTCATTCATGTCAAACTGGCCTCTGGCCTATTCATTCTTTTACATCAAATTGGCCTTCGGCCCATTCATTTCTAGCAAACGGCCTTAGGCCCAACCATATGGCATAGCAAACATTTGTCCACAATTCAAATCAACAAACTCATAAAACTTATAGAGAAGTAAGTAATTGGACAAATAACATGTTTCAAAATATCTTTATTAAGATATTACTCACAGTGATCAGCTGGATGATTTGCCCTGGAGCTTGACCCTACATATTACATAACACACATGGGTCACAAACGATTCAATCCGTTCCTTAATTCACATATTCCTTTTTAGGCTTGTTTCTTATCCTTTTAACTCATTTACAATGCCTAATGCATGCCTGAGAGTACTTGGAAGTGAAAGAGAACGGAAAATGAAGCACATAATGCATTTTCAAAATTTCAAAAACAGGGGTCCCTGCTCGAGCGTGGACTTCCCTGCTCGAGTAGACCAATAAGGTCTGCAAAAGTATTGGTTGTCTTATTTTTACGCTCGAGCGTGAACTCGGACGCTCGAGCTGAAGGTCATTCTACATAGCTCCCCATTCGAGCGTGAACTTCCTCGTTCGAGCAAACATCCATGCCTGCAAAAATACTGGGAGCCCGTATTTTACGCTCGAGCGGCGGTTCCCCCGCTCGAGCGGACGTCAAGAATTCTGGGTTTTCCAGAACCTGACCTTGAGCTCAAACTTGATATTCAAAGGCTCTAAACACATAATTTTGGCTCAAACTTCACATATACATGTATTAACATGGTACAAACACCAAATTACAACATGATGAAGCTCAATTCCATGAATTACTTACATGCATGTTCCAAATTACACCAAACTTGTTTCCATCATAGCAATTCCATGTATTTCAAACTCATTTTCTCATGAATTGTACATGCATGTGGAATATAACTCCCATTTCAACTTAGATGATGAAGAGATGGTCAAAATATGAGCTTTAACTAAAATCTCACATGGATTATACATTTTGTGCTCAAGCATGCAAATTCAAAGCAATTTCTCACATGCATGTGCATATTGACTTTCAATTCAACAAAACCAACTCAATTTCATCATAATCAATTTAATTCATGTTCTTGATCATTATTCAACCTTGAATTCACAAAATTACAATTTAAAATCCATGAATTTTTTTTACCTAGAGGCTTTAATCTTCACAAATTCTAGTTGAATCTCGAGTCCAACCTTCCAATTTCTCAAACTTGAGCCAAACACACAATTCTCCTTATTTCTCCCTCTCTAGCCGACCCTCTCTCTCTTTTCTTAGAGTAACATCAGCCAATTTGAATAAAAGAGAAGGACTGAGCATATAATGGCCCTTATATAGCCCCTAATAATCACATTATTTTAATATTAAATAATTAAGCACTTAATTAATCGTTTTGAATCTAATTATTTTGATTCGACTAAATTTTCAATTAAATTTCACTGTAGGCTCTAAAAATTATGCTAATCACAATGGCGCAGTCAATTTCGGGTTTTGTGGCCGATAAGGCCTTCAATTTAATTTCCAAAGCAGAAAGTCAAACAGATTTTCCTACGGTGAATAGATGGAAATTCAAAACCACATATTTTCACATAAATGGCACACAGAATCATATCAAACACATAATCACATTCATAATAAGGACCAATCAGCATAATACGGAACATGGTGATCACATATATATATATATATATATTGAAACACACAACACAACCACACAAACAAAGAAAAAATTTGTTTTTGTGTGTGTGTGTGTGTGTTTGTTTTAAACACAACCGAGCAGCACACACAAAGACAATTTGTTTTTTGTTTTTGTTTTTTTTTTTGAAAACACAAACAACAGCACACAAATATATGTATATATATATTTGAAATTTTGTTTCAATACACAATTGAAAATAAAAATAAAATTAAAAACACACAATTAAAAACACATAAAATAAAATACACAATAAACTTCCCCCCCCAACTTAAATGACATTGTCCCTAATGACACATACCACAAAGGACTGACAAGAATAGTGAACAGGAAGGAAAACAAAACAAATAAAAATTGGTCTTTTATCGTTAGATTCCAAGACGATTTAGGGCTGAAAATTTTATCCTCCTTCAAGTAACTCGTTTCGGATCAAATTTATTTTGTCTTTCTCTGCGGTTCCCTTCAAAGGTGTACTTGTCTATTTTGCCCTTACACACAATACTAAAAACACACGAAATAAAACAAAAATCAATCAAAGAATATTTAAGCGGCTATGTGCATGTGAAGATCATCCGAATATGAGACATAAAAATATTTTCAAACGAAATATAGTATAATACACTAAGATATAATTAAATTGTTAAGACAACAAAATTAACAATTAATCAAAAAAATTTTTTTTCCAACACCACGCACAGAACACAATTTTTTTTTATTCTTTTTTTTTTTAAAACCAAACCACAAATATATATATATATATATATATATATATATAATACTATTGTTAGACATTTTATTGGTACTCCTACTAATATCTATTCTCGTATACATGATCAACTTAGTAATCTTACATGTCCAACGTTGAGTGATTTTAGATGGTATAAAGATGTATTTACCTCTAGAGTTATGTTAAAAGAAGACTGTACTAAATCATTTTGGAAAGAAAAATTTATTAATGAATTACCTAGTTTATTTGCTCACAAAATTTGAGATAAATACACATTTTTAACCTACTGGTGTTATAATTAGTACTATTCAACCTAAACTTAGTGGTATTCTTAGTCAACCTACTGGTGTTATCGAATATGATAATTTAACCTATGGCGATATAATTAGTACTATTTAAAAAGAAGGATTAAAAATGTGTATTGATCTTAAACTAAGTGGCTACAAAAGCCTTGACATTTGCATGAACCATTACTCCCAACTCACTGCTTTAACATAGACAATCAAAAAAGCTTTTAAACTTAATCTAGATAACTTACTTATTGACCTCAAATCTAAGGCAAGTAGAACGCAAAGACATGCTTACTATGTGTAGATGCGCCCTGGGGCCTCATGCTACAGTTCGGACTCGATTTGTGTCGGTTCTTAATCTGATCTCACAATGTGCAATGTGAGATTGATAAATTACCAAAGAGTCCAAATCCGACAAATCGTTTTGAAAAACAGATTTTTGTAAAGAAGTGCCAAACATGGACTGCTTTGCCAGATACAGACTCGTTTGCCTAAGGCCACTTGTTTGTCATCACCAAAGTTGCATCGGCTCGGGAACTTGGGTACGATTGGGAAAGGTCAGCTATGAGCACCCCCTCTCGCCCGATCCGAAGATCGGCCTCTACAAACCATGATATCTAGTTTTGAAAACACATGCGTTCTTATTCCGGTTAATTAGCCTAGAATTACAATGTGATGCGCGCAGCAAAACAAGTATAGACTAGATCGCCTAATTTGGAACAAAGCATCGCATATCCGTTTGTTTGAAAATGATTTGAAATTTGCTACTCACGAGTAGGCTAAAACACGGATTTCAATGAGGTGTTCCAACTCAAACAATCCAAACTTCACCCACAGGCATTCAGGCAGTAATATCATGTAAGCATATAGCCGCATGGTAGGCATGCTGTCATGTTAACATTCATATTCATGCGAGATGCTAAAGCAAAAATACTTACATCGCACTCCGTGCCAAAACAATGAACTAGTCAGTAATCATGCATGATCCTAGTTTAAAAATAGCTAATGCATCACATACAAAATGTCATTAGAATAGGCTCGGCTAATCTAAGGATGACATGTGAAATACAACAATTTTGATGCACGTATTCAAGTTTGGAATTCGAAATACTATGCAGTTAGCATGATGCGCCGAGCCCGGTGCATGCAAGACTCAAAGCCTCGACTGCCCACAACAGTTGTTCAACGGGATCAACATCTG
>NW_021024977.1:2593370-2669987 GCF_004153795.1 Camellia sinensis | reverse complement strand
CATGCAAGACATGATGCAATCAAAGCATGCAAAGTGTAAGACATGTAACAACATATAAAGAGTGGGAGTGGACTTAGACTAATTTGGGCAGCTCTCAACTAGGCCCAAAACAGTGGCCAAAAGCCATAGAAATGAGGGCCAAAACACATACAAATATGCATGCATACAAGGTCCAACACTTAGGCATATAGAGACAACTTTTAAGCACACTTAAAAGAGGAACATCATGGGCATATGGCATGCGTTATAAAATTTGAAATCATGTTATAAAATGATGCCAAATCAATCTAAACAAGGTAATCAAAGCATGTAAGCAAAGTCCGAGGTCTAAGGCTCACCAAAGAGGTATTGAACTACCCTTAACAAAACCAAACATGGCATGAATTGAATGACCAAAATCAGAGTTTAGCATGCTAAAACAAAGCCAAAAACACAATAACGTGGCATCCTAGAGGCCTACACATGATGACATACGCAATGACACATTCATGGAGCATTAAACATGAACTCTTCAAGGCTTTAAAGGAACACCAAATGCAAGCATACAAGCATGCTAAATGGACTAAAATGGCATGACAAGTGGTTTCAAACCACTGAAACAAAGCAAGGATGGCATGCTAGAGGGGTCAATGCTCAAGGCATACAAGGGGAATTACATGGTAGCTATACAAAGAAAAGCATGGATGACCCAAATGACCAAAAATAGACCTTTAGCATGCTTACACATGCATAAAATCTTCACAAAGCTAGGCCTAAATCATGCTAGAACAAGGCTCAAAGCACAAAGCATGTTAAGGCTAAAACATGGCATTACAAGACAAGTATGCAAGGCAAGCATGGTGTGTCTAAACCAAGTAAAAACAGAGGTAAAACATGGCAAAATACTACCAAATACCTACTGAAACATGGCCAACATGGTCTCAAAAATGTTGCTCACACATGAGGCTTAAATGGCACATATTGAAGACAACAAGGAGAGGGGGTGGCCCTCTCCTTCTTGGGACCTTAAACCACCATCCTCACCACTAAAATCCCTCAAGATTTCAGTGGTGAGGAGGCCCAAACAAGGTGGTCCCGGAGCTCACCAAAATAGCACAAAAATAGGGCTTAACAAGGCCTAAGAGGGGTCAAACAACCCCAAAGCTCAAAACAACCTTAAACAACTATTTTAAGCAGGTAAAAACAAGACTTTTATATGTTATATACTAAGCTTAAAGCAGCAAGTAAGGTAGGCAAAAAGACTATGCAAAGATGGGGTAAAAAGGGCAAGAATCTTACCCTTGAAGACCTTCTTCACAAGGATCACTCCAGCAACTTTCTTAACTCCAAACCAGCTTAAGAACTTCAAGAACAGCCCCCTAATGCCTCAGCAATCAAGGTAAGGTGTAATGGTAGGTGTCCTAGTGCAAAACTAAGGACAAACACACACTTAGAGCAAAAGAAAGAGAGAAATAGAGATAGAATAGATACACTATGCTAACCCTAGAACCAGAGCTCCCCTGGGATTTTTTATAACCCTAGAGGAGGGAGGAGAGGCCTCCTCTTTATAGAAGATCACTCTTGCAAAGCTTACAAAACAAGCTTGGCAAGAGTGAAATCCCTCCATACACGTGTATGGAGGGGGGAAAATGTGTATGCCAGCTAGCATAGCTGGCATAAAAATATCTGCAAATGCAGATGCACAGTGATCGGCCAGCCAAAAATGTTATTTTGACAAAATAAATGGCCGACCGACCAACTAGAGTGCCGATCGGCCAAAAATCTGGCCGATGGCAACAAAACACTGGCCTGTGGCCTCAAGCCATGGCCGGTGATGTGTGGGGATGGCCCACAAGCCATTCCCTGCCCCTCCAAGGCAAAACACAAGTGTTTGGTGCAAAACCAAACACAAAACAGTCGAGTCGAGAGATCCTGAGGCAAGGCGCGTGGCCGAGACCTCCGGGAACTCAAGATGAACACAAACGTGGATGATCACCGAGTGTTCAAACGGTGACGTCCAAGTCTTGAGGACGGTCAAAAATGGGGCGTCTACAGTTGCCCCTCTTTGACAGAACTCGAAAGTCATAAGAATGACGAAAGTGAATGTCAAAGCTCAGAGACGACCCATTTTTGACAAGGCCGAAGACTTAGACAAAGTATGCAAGACAAGCAAAGATATGCGCTCGAAGGCGGGGGCAAAATGCAACTGATAATGCAAGAAGCCGAACATAACTGATGATCATGCAAAGAAAGCTGCAATGAAGCATAACATGCGACAGTTTTAAGCAATCAAACACAAATTCAACTACATTACAATGCAGAAAGGATGTAAGAGAATTATGTAATTCTCGATGCGTCTCACTCGGAGAATACAATACCTGCCCGATTCGCCTGGTGGCACCAGCCTCAAATGAACCGTACATACAATATCGTGCCTAAAAGAGAAAGAGAACTCAACAGGTGCAATATTGTTAGCAATCATGCATGATAATGCGAAATGAATGCAAAATGCTAATGTAATATATACAAAACTATGTATAAACAATGCAAATGATATGCAATGTATTTGAAACATGATCAAATCATAAGCAGTTCAAAACCATACAAATGTCATAAAGATGATGGAGATGCAAAGTCCGTCTACCATAGAAAAGGTGCCGCAACCCTTAAACCACAATATTAACAGTGGAATAGGCGCGTACACATGCAGAACTATGAGTAATGTAGACGGACACAAGAATAAGTAATTTGGTGGGATGACAAAAGTGGGGAATGACCCGCTAAAGAAAGAACATGATCCTAAATGCTGGACGCAACAAATTACACTACAATGTAATATATACAATGGATATGGCGCGCGGGCCAAACCAAATCTTGCCTAGGAAAGGCATGTACACAAACAAACCGCATCTTACACAGAAACGGTGCCGCAACCCTCAAACCACAATACCAGCAGTGGAATAGGCGCGTACACATGCAGAACTGTGCTTCAACGCGAAAAGTATGGGCACATACCAGACCAAGCTCAACATGGAAAGGTGCAAGCCATAAATGGATGTGATGCAGTGGATGCATGCAAGCTACAATGCCATATATACAATATGCACTGGATGGGTAGGATACAATGGATAAGGCAGGCGGGCCAAACCAAATCTTGCTTAGGAAAGGCATGTACACAAACAAACCGCGCCTAACACAGAAAAGGTGCCGCAACCCTCAAACTACAATACCAGCAGTGGAATAGGCGCGTACACATGTAGAACTGTGCTTCGACGTGAAAATATGGGCACATACCAGACCAAGCTCAACATGAAAAGGCGCAAACCATAGATGGATGTGATGCAGTGGATGCATGCACGCTACAATGCAATATATACAATATGCAATGGATGGACGTAAATGCAATATTTATAGTAAGATGCATGACATATGCACTATATACAAGGGAATGCATGACATATGCACTATATACAATGTAATGCATGACATATGCATTATTTACAGTGAATGCATGACATATGCACTAATTACAATGTATGCATGACATATGCACTATTTATTTTTGTTTTGTTTTTTGAAATGCATGAAAAGTGCATGGTGATGCATGTTTTTTTTGTTTTTGTTTTTTTTTTTTTGATTTTTTGAAAATGCATGACAATGCAAATGAAAGGAAAAATGCGTGACAATGCATGCTTTTTTTTTTGTTTTTCTGAAATGCATAACAAATTCATGAAAGGGAAAATGCATGACAATGCATGTTGCTCTTTTTTGTTTGTTTTTCTTTTGAAAATGCATGATAATGCGTGCTTGTTTTTTTTTTTTTATTATTTTGTTTTGAAAGTGCAAATGACGCATGTTGATGCATGATGATGCAAATGCGTGACAACGCACGTCTTTTGATATGCATGACAATGCATATGATCTTGAATGCGCGACCACGCATGTCGCTCGAAATGCTTGTGAACTTGAATGCACGATGATGCGCATCGCTTGAAATGCATGACAATGCAACTTACCAAAAGTCGCTCGGGCACAACGAACACCGAAGGACTTGCACCTTCAGAGGATTTAAGGTTTCCTAGACCGAATGCTAGGGAAGAATGCATGACGATGCAAATTGTGCGCGCTACAACGCGTGTAGACACGCATAACGATGTGAGGGATGATGTGTGCTACAACGCATGCAGTCATGCAAGCACCGAAGGTTTTGCACCTTCAGAGGATTTAAGGTCTCCTAGACCGGGCATATTTAAGGTCTCGCCAGACCGGAACTGGGTGCATAATAATGCAAGTCGTGCGCGCATAACTTAATGCCCGCTCACGTCAAAGCGTTGTAAAACAACGCATGCGGGACAACTTTCGAATCTTGGAAGAGAAAAAAGGATACAATAAGGATACACCGCACCCGTATTCAAGTGCTACGCACAGAAGACAAGGTTTGAGGTCAAAACGGAGACCGGTTGAGCTTTGGAAACGCACTTTCTTGCACTGTCTTGAGCAATGAAGGCCCCAAACCACACATCTGACCCAAACAAGGGTGTAGGAGGCTCACCGGCCATTGGAGGAGATCACCGGCTGTCCATCGGCCATCAAAAACTTCCATCGGCCATCTATTTGGCAGACCGGCCAACAATGTGGCCGACCGGCCAAACATGCCTGAATCGGGGCAGTTTGGTCTTTCAGCCACGGGTCTTATAAAATAGGGCCTCTAGCCCTATTTTTCTCACATTCTCTTGTTCAAAATCTTCTCCTCTCTCCCTCTAGACTATTTTTTCTCCTTTATTTCCTCGTTTTCCTTGAGTTTAGAGCCTGTTTCGTCGTCCGATTCGCGAATACCTTCGCGTTTCGAATATTTTCATCCGATCGAAACTTTGTTTTGAACCGAACGAATCTTCGTTTCGGTGTCTCTTTTTCGATTTCCATCACTCGGGGCTTGTTTCCCTTGAGTTCATCTCGATCTCTGTACCTTTGCCACATTCTGGCTTTTTCGGCCATTTTTCGCTCTCTCGGGGTTGACTTTTTGGTTGACCTTTCGTATTCTCACCCAGTTTCCACATTCCCGGCCATTTTCACATTCTCTTTGAGATGGCAGACAATATTCCAGGCAGTGGGGCTCCCCCGAAGGTAGATATGGACCTAGAGGCCGAGCTCTTGCCTCTTAGTGTCCGTCCATTCGATCCAGCGACCTACAGGCCGGCGATTCACGAGCTGCCTCTTGACGGTCTTCGCTAGTTCAGGAGCTTTGACAGGAGGGTGCCAGCGGAGCTGTTTCTGCGTGAGCCCGAGACACACTTTTCACATGGCGCTTCTGAGGTATATTCTTTCCCCGATTTTATTTTCTGCAAAGTAGAATACTCAACTGCCATAGTCGATTCTGCCTTTAATTGTCTGACCCGAATACACCGGTATATCATATGCTGTAGTTGACTATGAACATGCTTGCACTGATATCTGTTTGAATTGGAACACACGCACACACACTGCACTTGCTCTGAACCACTCAAACACACTGACACATCATATGTTGTAGCTCACTGTGAGCACACCGGCACCCGATATCTATTTGAATCTGAACACGTGCACGCACGCTATATCTGTACTGAACCACTCAAACACACTGACACATCATATGTTGTAGTTCACTGTGAGCACACCGGCACTCGATGTCTGTTTGAATTTGAACGCGTGCACACATGCTATATCTATACTGAATATTCTTCAAAACTGTATATTGAATATTGCTTCGCAACTTTTGTTTTTGAATACAGGGGGATTCCCATACCTGCCGGGGGTATGGGAATGTCATGGCCTGTGAATGGTATATGGAGCTACCAGACGCGGTCTACCATATTGTTGATCAGGTCGGCTTCGGCGCCTTCTGCAGGGGACTTTCCAGACTTACCTGTCTCTTTTTCGATTTCCATCACTCGGGGCTTGTTTCCCTTGAGTTCATCTCGATCTCTGTACCTTTTCCACATTCTGGCTTTTTCGGTCATTTTTCGCCCTCTCGGGGTTGACTTTTTGGTTGACCTTTCGTATTCTCACCCAGTTTCCACATTCCCGGCCATTTTCACATTCTCTTTGAGATGGCAGACAATATTCCAGGCAGTGGGGCTCCCCCGAAGGTAGATATGGACCTAGAGGCCGAGCTCTTGCCTCTTAGTGTCCGTCCATTCGATCCAGCGACCTACAGGCCGGCGATTCACGAGCTGCCTCTTGACGGTCTTCGCTAGTTCAGGAGCTTTGACAGGAGGGTGCCAGCGGAGCTGTTTCTGCGTGAGCCCGAGACATACTTTTCACATGGCGCTTCTGAGGTATATTCTTTCCCCGATTTTATTTTCTGCAAAGTAGAATACTCAACTGCCATAGTCGATTCTGCCTTTAATTGTCTGACCCGGATACACCGGTATATCATATGCTGTAGTTGACTATGAACACGCTTGCACTGATATCTGTTTGAATTGGAACACACGCACACACACTACACTTGCTCTGAACCACTCAAACACACTGACACATCATATATTGTAGCTCACTGTGAGCACACCGGCACCCGATGTCTATTTGAATCTGAACACGTGCACGCACGCTATATCTGTACTGAACCACTCAAACACACTGACACATCATATGTTGTAGTTCACTGTGAGCACACTGGCACCCGATGTCAGTTTGAATTTGAACGCGTGTACACATGCTATATCTATACTGAATATTCTTCAAAACTGTATATTGAATATTGCTTCGCAACTTTTGTTTTTGAATATAGGGGGATTCCCATACCTGCCGGGGGTATGGGAATGTCATGGCCCGTGGATGGTATATGGAGCTACCGGACGCGGTTTGCCATATTGTTGATCAGGTCGGCTTCGGCGCCTTCTGCAGGGGACTTTCCAGACTTACCACGAGCAGGCCTCTCCTTGCCGCTGTGGTGGAGAGGTGGTGGGACACCACCGACTCTTTCCACTTCTCCGCCACGGGAGACATGACGATGACTCTCTATGACTTCTCGATGCTCACTGGCATCGGGGTAGGAGGTGATCCGATCCCCTTTGACACAGACATGGATGAGTGGGAGGCCGCTCAGATGTACTTGCTTGGCGACCTACCGCCTCTTGCTCGTCCAGGCTTCGTCAGATACTCGTGGTTTGAGGACCACTTCAGGATTCAGCCAGCCTTAGTTGAGGAGGCACCGATGACTCAGGAGGAGGTGGAGCAGTACGCGCACAGCTTCCTTATGTTCTTACTGGGGACGACCATCTTCGCCGACCGAGCGAACACTGTGCCTCTCTATTTGTTGAGCGCTCTGGTGGACGTGACCAGGATCTTGCGCTATGACTGGGGTGGGGCAGCCTTGGCCACACTCTATGGGTACATGAGCTCATCCTCTCGATGCAGCGAGCAGTTGCTCGGAGGCTACTAGCGAGCTTGGGAGGTACATCTTCTTCTTCTTTTTTACATTTCTGCTCTACATTACCTGTATTCTGTACACTGCACACACTGCGGTCTGCCTCACGCTGGCCGTATACTACACACACGGTACACATATAATCTGCTTTACACTGACTATACACTGCACACACTATACATTCTGCACAATCTACTGCACAACACACGGTTCTACCATTTCTGCTTTATTCTGTATTCTGCTTTATCTGATAAGCGTACTAATATTTGCCATGCAGTTGTGGGTCTACACCTACTTCTTGAGGCTTGCGCCAGTGCCTGACGTGGGGACTCCTCTCGGCGTTCCATTCTCCCGACGCTTCGACGTGAGGTGTGTGCGGAGACCCTGGGAGATGTTCATATTCTTCCGCCGCTACTTCGACACCATCACCCCCGCAGAGGTATGTTCAACTTTAGAGTTTATTTCAAGCTTCGGTTTGCACTGTATTTTCAATAACAGTAGATAACTGACTGCATATCATTTTTAGATCACCTGGCAGCCTTGGGCTCCATTGCCAGCTGCGGTTCGGAAGTGGTTTGCTGGCGCTAAGGAGACCGCCCGGTTTAGGATCTTGTCGGAGGGCCCGGTCTGTCGGGCTTGGTACCTAGGTGAGTGCTTCCTGTGCCATACCCTGGGTTTACTAGAGCAAATAGTTCCGGGTCTGCCTCCTACCCACATGAGGGAGACATAGAGGATCACTCCGGAGGAGATGGCTGATTACACGATTGGCTGGGATGCTGAGGGCTTCAGGGGCGAGGGCGACTACACAGAGTACGTCCGGACCTACATTATGTGGCCTTTAAGTAGTGGCCGTCAAGCTGAGAGAGAGAGAGGCCAGCGGCGCCAGCAGCTAGGGCAGGAGCGGGAGCAGGAACGCCGAGGGTGGCTCGGGTTCGTGGCAGGAGTGGGGCTCGGAGAGGACGGGGGGCTAGTTGGCCAGCATTGCCCACGATGATGACATGCCGAGGGCATGGTGGGGAGACCTATCAGATCCCCTTCGCTCCCCCTTCGGCTGATCACGAGTTAGTCGGGTTCTACGACCTGTCCCCGGTATGTACTATTGTATTTTGCATCTTGCATTGTCATTTCGTTTCGTTTTTCTTGATATTCCGCAGAATACTGATACTCCTAACACTTTTGCAGGCTTCTTCCGAGTACACTCGTCAGTCCCTGGAGTTGAACGCCTCCATGATGGGGATGCTACGGCGGAGCTTCGACCTGCTGGCCATTTACAGTATTCTGGTATGTTCTTCTGACCACAGTCTTAAACCATACATAAACTGTTTCACATAATCTGATGCATTGCACTATCAACACAATACTCAATACACGGCCCTCACGGCATCTGATACACTATAGCCCACAGACTGTTCACAGCATTACTCACGGTATTCATACACTGCACTCAGTTACTGCATTCTGTACTGGCATATTGTTCATAGCACTCATACACTGTACTCACACACTGTATTCGGCATTCATACCTGCTTTGCGGAGCATACTGATGCGTTTGCCATTTGTACTTTTTCAGCCTCCATTTCAGATGTCGGTCGCAGGAGGTGCTCCAGCTGGGCCTTCTGTTCCCGCTCGAGGAGGAGGGCGAGGTGGCACAGTATTCCCCCGCACCAAAGTGGGGCGCACTCATGTCGGGAGTAGCTCTCGGGCACCAGTTCTCGATGATGATGAGTCCGAGGTAGAGACGAAGGCGGAGGCATCTGAGGAGGAGACCGGAGACGACTCGGGCTCAGACGACGGTGTTGATGACGATGTTCCTGGACTTTCGTCCAGGAAGAGGACGAGGACAGACCCATAGGCTTGAGATGGTCGATTCTGATCCAGATTTTTGCTGCTTTTTTTTTTTTTTTTTAAGAGGACGAGGACAGACCCATAGGCTTGAGATGGTCGATGCTGATCCAGATTTTTGCTGCTTTTTTTTTTTTGTTTTACTTTTTTCTTTTTTTTGCTGGTAGCTTGAGTACCTTGTACTGCCGCAGGCAGGTTTTATTTTCTTCGAAACTTTATGCTTGAAAAGATGATGAAATGAAACAAGCTTTTTGTCTGAAAAAGTGTTACATTGATACATTTCATACATTGCATCGCATTGCATCATATTGCACCTTAATGTAAATGAGATTGATCTCCCGTCTGAAAATCAAATACTTGTATTGTAATAACCAGATAATGAACCAGCTATCGACAAAACAACTTACACAACCTACTGCTCATTCTGAACATACTGCCCATAACACAACGCTTGGTTTATTCGGCACACAGCCCATACACATAGTTCACAACTGATTCTGAACACTGCTTATTCTGAACTCTGCCCATTTTGAACTCTGCTCATTCTGAACTCTACAGAAGTTGAAACACACTCAGATGCTCCAAAAGTTCTTGCTTCACAATCCGGAACCCAAAAGCTTCGGATAGGTTCAGGTTTTCCTATTCACACTTATCGGGAGTGGACCTTGCAGTTTGCTGAAGGAACCAATCTTGCCTTGCACAAATGTGGAGAGTGGCACAACACCCTAAGCACAAAGCGATTTGAGAAAAAGGTTTGCAACCGGGTATTGAGCCTACGACTGAACACAGCGAAAAGAACTCAACAGAGAAAACAAAAAAGGCACTCAACCTAAACAAATCGAGTAACACTCGAGATGACTCAAGACAAGAATCGAGACAGTCAAAACAAAAGACATGACACACAGACGTGTTATAAAAGACAAGAAACCTCTTAGTTTGCGAGGAGCCAGTTTCTTCGGGTATTATTCCCACCCTTTCTAATTTGTGATTCTCACATCACTCGGCCCTCAGGCTCGGTTTTTCTCTCAAAACCCCTTTTTGCTCACTTTTCTCTCGACTCACACCTCTCTATTCTTCACTCTCTCATTTTTCATTCCTCCCCAGATATGGTCGGTGAACAAACAAGAGGTCGTGGGTTCATGCCCAACACTGTTAGCTCGCAGCTATTTCCTCCGGTGACGTGTAGTCGATGTTCTTAATAAGGGAGTGGAGTATCTTGATCCATTCATTTCGTGCTTCGCACTTGGCTTGATACCTCGTTGCTCGGAGGTTGAGAGAGCTTTCAGCCCTTTGTTGACAGCTTCAGCTGTGCCCTTCTAGCATGTAGAGTGCCCTTCTTGGCAAGTACGTTGAAAATGGGGGAAAGACAGGAAGCCTGACTCAATTGTGCCCCTAGTGCATTATTTTGACCATTTTTGTTTTTGGCTTTCTACTAAAACAATTTTGACCAAGATGAGAGTTAGATTAACATACTTGTTCAATTTTTGATTTGAAATCATGCAAGTTAGGCTATGAGCACTGAAAATTTTCTTTTTTTGGGTCCAAGAAAATGGCCCAGTTTTAGAGAAATGAAATAATTTTCGAGAAAATTGTCAACCTCAGTAAAAAATTCTCAAAAATCATTTTGGCAAACAGCCAGTGCTCAACGAGCATTAAACTTACTCTCAAGATGTACAACCTCGGATCGGAGGCAATGGAAAATTGCCCCTTGCCTCAAAGGGCACAGCACGGCAACGGAAAGTTGCCCCTAGTTTGAATGGCGTGGAAAGCTGCCCCTTGTTTGGATACGCCGCAGCATAATTGTAATGGTCTTGTTGTGATGATCGTTAATCAAACTCTCGATGAAGAGAAGACAAAGATGGTCAAAACCAATATATGGACACAGTCACTTTGAAAGTGCATGGGGCTGGACTTCAGGATGAAGTTGCCTACGTATCCCAGACATGGGAATCAAGCCTTACGTAGTTCCGGGTAAGGTACACTCGGGTATTAACCGTCACTTTTTAGGCTCTAACTTTTGCCAAGGCCGCCCTTTGCAGGTTTTCAACCTTGCGAGCTTTGTTTTTCTTTTCTTTTCCATTCTTTTTGTATCTTTTCATTCCTTTTTCTTCTTTTCTTCTTTATCTTTTCTTTTCTCTTTTTTTTTGCATCTTTTTTGTATTTTTCTCTTGCTCTAAATTTTGCCTGGGTCGCCCTTTCGGGTTTTCGGCCCAGCGAGCCTTTCAAAGGGTAAAAGTGTAACAATTCCATACCAAATGGTTTTAGGATCGCGAAACCATCCGTATCCAGGAGGGTGACTGTTGTATTGACTTGTAGAAGGATCCATCTTCGACTCTTTGAGCACATCGGACATTTTTGCCCCTAGTCCGAGGGGTGCTTCTGTTCTAGCTTCGCAAGCTTCTTCTAATGAGGCCCGATCTTCTTGATCTAACTTTCTTGGCCTCTTGTTCGAGGGTTGCTTCAAATTTGGCCATGCTGGCTTCATGTTGTAGTTGACCGTTGAGCTTTCTGAACCAAGTTCCATGATTTGAAAGTAAGGGCTCAAGTCTCGAGGCTGAGAGCGATCCTAAGCTGCACAATCTCAAGAGCGATTCCACGCAGGTCTTCGCAGGACTTGCGCAAAACATTTTGTTTTTGAAAGTTTTTTAAGAAAGCGACAAATCGCTCGCGCTGAAGATAGTGCGGAACCAATCTGGGTCAAGCTAGGGTCCTTCTCAATACTCACGTTAACAAACAAGATTTCAACCATTAAGGGCTTAGCACGCCTCTCTTTCTCTCAAATGATCAAAGTTTTGCAAATCCCGAGGAATTCCTTCCTCTTCGTTTTCATCACCACAGTGTTAAAAAAGTTTTGAAAAACTTAGGTCAATGTAATGAATTCGAGGTGTAGAAGAGTAAGTGAGCTGCTCCGTCGTTTCATTCAAATGCTCTAGCACAACTAGCTCAAAGTAGCAATAAGCATGAAAATATGATAGCCGTAGCTGTTTCATTCAGATTTCCTGGTTGCAACCGGCTCCATAGCAGAGATAGACTCAAAAGAAAACAAAAGAGTAATTACAAAACAAAACAGTGTTCGAGGCAACTACCCTGGAATCACCTAACATTCTATACAATGGGACTGACTCAACACAACAAGACAGACCCTTAAGCAAAAAGACTGACTCAAGACAATGAGACAGACCCCAAAACAAAACAAAGAACTGACTCGACACCCAAGCCAGAAATTACAAAACTGCATTCGCAAATGCTCCCAACAATGCGTGCCAAACGCCACATCTGAAATACACCGGGCGCCGCCCGCAGGTGGTCCAACCCCTGATCACATACTTGCAGTATCCTCGAAGTCCAACAACTCAGTGGTAACAGACTTTGATAAGGTGGGTGGGAGGATGACCTCATTATCGATCAAATCTTGCACTTTGTGGCGAAGGCGGAAACAATCGTCGGTGCTGTGACCGGTTTGCTGATGGTATGCGCAGTACAAGGCAGTATCATGTGTGAGGGGGAGATTCTTCGGAAGAGGTCGAGGTTCGAGGGGTTTAAGGTGCCCCTTTTTAGCCAGAATTTGAAATGCCCTAGACAAAGGCATGTAGAGGGCATGAAAGACTCTGCGTCCTCGAGGCAGATACTTCGAAGTCTGAGGGTTCTTGCTAGACGTACTAGCAAAAGGGTCGGCAAGCACTGCCTTGGCTTTCTGATCTTTTCCTTATGCAGGGTTGGGAGCAGAAGGGACTGTTCTGGCATGACGGGGCCTATCCCAATTTTTCGCCTGGCTTGAACTATCCTCGGCTGGAGTGGGGAAAGCATCATCCACAGCTTTAGTCATGACTGCGAATACTTGCCGCTTATTCATCCCTCGGTTTTCAAAGCCTCGACTGCCCACAACAGTTGCTCAACGGGATCAGCATCTGTTCCCACTTTATTCTTACCTCTAGCCTCAGCCTGATCGAGGGTTTGGGTTGCTACATCAGAGCGAAACCCGGTTGTCGTTGACACGTCATTGTTATAGTTTGGAACAACCTCAGGTTGGCTGAGCTCGATCACAATTCGCCCCAGTAGCAGGGGCTCCTGCAGCATGAAGTTCCCGACATGTGGTGTAGCTGGTGGCAAAGTCGACATTCTGTAAGCGAGATCCGCCATAGACCTCAGGAGGTCACTAATCATTCTCATCAACTCGAACGTGGTGGGCTCATGAATTTGAAACATCTGGGGTTCCCAGATCGGGCGCGCGGCAGGCGACCTGGGCGGAGGTGGTATTTCGACATTGGGTTCATCCCGCAAGATGGTTCCTTGGTCCAACGCGGCTGTCATAACCACAATCTCCTCCGAATTTTGTGCCATCATAAGTCCGCTGAACTTGAACGGTGACTGATGCAATTAGTCGATTGATGGATCAGATATCTGTCTTGCCTCAGCAAGGGAGAACACTGGTTATTCTGTACTAAATCTCTGAACCTAAAAGAGAAAACACGCAGCATTTCAGCCCAAACGGAACAGACACAGGCATAGCTGAAAAACTGTACTCTACTACTGATTACTGTTCCCCAAAATCACTGCCCCAAAACTGAGTCTGATACCCGCAGATATAACTGATTCCCAAAAATACTGATACTGATGCCCTCTGGCCTAGTACTTAAACTTGCGAACTGATATGTGCGTTCCTGTAGAGATACACTCTAAAAGCACATAGCAAGTAAATGAGAACCAAAACACCCCTATGTTGGGGTAGGGTTTCCCTGTCCTATTTTGTCAGGAGCTAGGGTTTCACTACGCACGCAGCGGTTTCAAACAACCTAACATCGGGTAAGCAACCTGTCCTAGCTTGGAATGGTCACTATGGATTTCAAATATGCACTAGGTCGAAAGGTCAAAAGGGTGCCTCGGTGACAACCGGGGTTTGTGTTCCTATACTGGCAGAGCCCATAACCGGTCAGTCTTATGGCATGTTTTGACAAAGCAAGCCTCCGGCAAACCGTTCAGGAATAGCAGATGGCAAACACGGTGTCCTAGGCGCACCAATGCACATGCAATGCAAAGAAACACATAAGTGTAATCAAAATAGGCTATCATGTGTTCGAGTCAAGTTCTCTAAACTCCCCAGCGGAGTCGCCAGAAACTGTAGACGCGCCCTGGGGCCTCATGCTACAGTTCGGACTCGATTTGAGTCAGTTCTTAATCTGATCTCACAATGTGCAATGTGAGATTGATAAATCACCAAAGAGTCCAAATCCGGCAAATCGTTTTGGAAAACAGATTTTTGTAAAGAAGTGCCAAACATGAACTGCTTTGCCAGATACTGAGTCGCCACCTAAATATTTTATTTTGGAAGAATTTAGGAAACCCTAACTCGTTTGCCTAAGGCCACGTGTCCGTCATCACCAAAGTTGCCTCGGCTCGGGAACTTGGGTACGATTGGGGAAGGTCAGCTATGAGCACCCCCTCTCATATAACTGATTCCCCAAAATACTGATACTGATGCCCTTAGGCCTGGTATTTAAACTTGCGAACTGATATGTGCGTTCCTGTAGAGATACATTCTAAAAGCACATAGCAAGTAAATGAGAACCAAAACACCCCTATGTCTTATTCCGGTTATTAGCCTAGATTTACTATGTGATGCGCACAGCATAAAAGTATAGACTAGATCGCCTAATTTGGAACAAAGCATCGCATATCCGTTTGTTTGAAAATGATTTGAAATTTACTACTCACGAGTAGGCTAAAACACGGATTTCAATCAATTGTTCCAACTCAAACAATCCAAACTTCACCCACAGGCATTCAGGCAGTAATATCATGTAAGCATATAGCCGCATGGTAGGCATGCTGTCATGTTAACATTCATATTCATGCGAGATGCTAAAGCAAAAATACTTACATCGCACTCCGTGCCAAAACAATGAACTAGTCAGTAATCATGCATGATCCTAGTTTAAAAATAGCTAATGCATCACATACAAAATGTCATTAGAATAGGCTCGGCTAATCTAAGGATGACATGTGAAATACAACAATTTTGATGCACGTATTCAAGTTTGGAATTTGAAATACTATGCAGTTAGCATGATGCTCCGAGCCTGGTGAATGCAAGACTGATGAATGATGCACGCATGCACAGCATAAGGTATGCTAAATTAAACATGCTCTAACACTAACCATCAAAGCAGGTAAGTAAAAGGGAGAAAGAAGTGGGGGTTGGAAGACATGCACACACGCACCCACACTTATTACAAATTCGCCCTCGCTCGGAGGGACCAAAAGAATAATACAATTTATTAGCCTACAAGCTAATTAAATATTACAGACAATTAACTAGTTAAGCAAATTAACTAAGCTAACTAAGTAGTAAAACTCAGCCTCGGGAAGAGGGTACAATGCATGCACGCTCGGTTTCGCTTTGAAATCCGCCACCATGCACAAGTTGCCTCTGTTTTCCCTGCTCTGCTCCTCTAAAAAAGGCACAATTCCCAAGGAACACTCTCTGGACATTGTGGAACACCATCGGCCAAGGGGAATGGTCATCGGCCATGGCAGGGTGGTC
Organism: Camellia sinensis; assembly: GCF_004153795.1. Lineage (NCBI taxonomy): Eukaryota > Viridiplantae > Streptophyta > Magnoliopsida > Ericales > Theaceae > Camellia > Camellia sinensis. The sequence goes on along the minus strand of NW_021024977.1, from coordinate 2,654,217 downwards.
ATCGACCATCCATGGAGCCATCGGCCATCCATAAATGGTCGATCAGCACTTAGTGTAGTCGACCGGCCAAAGCTTCCTGCAGAATCTGTTTTGACAGCAGCAGAGGGAAAAACAAGGCATGGCAATGCATTTCAAGCAATGTTTGCACCAACCACACTCCTTATCATATTCATGACTCAAAGGGGCATGGTACTCGATTCCCAGACCACCAATCGCACATTTCAATGCGTGATGGCCCAAGAACCAAGTATGCATTTTCAATGTGGGATGAAATGCACACAAACAAACAATGAACTCAACCTCTACCATACTCAATTCAAGTGGCAAAGCATGCATGCCAATGCCATGCAACCTAGGCATGTGAGCTAGTATGCAACATGACAATGCAAACAAACACACAAGGCATGAAGCATCAATGCTAGCCAACAAACATACAAGATGTAATACGGATGTTGAAGCACACAAACAAGCATGTGATGGGCCAAGTATGCAACAACATACAAGGCTAATGGACATGCAAGACATGATGCAATCAAAGCATACAAAGTGTAAGACATGTAACAACATGTAAAGAGTGGGAGTGGACTTAGACTAATTTGGGCAGCTCTCAACTAGGCCCAAAACAGTGGCCAAAAGCCATAGAAATGAGGGCCAAAACACATACAAACATGTATGCATACAAGGTCCAACACTTAGGCGTAGAGAGATAACCTTTAAGCACACTTAAAAGAGGAACACCATGGGCATATGGCATGCATTATAAACTCTGAAATCATGTTATAAAATGATGCCAAATCAATCTAAACAAGGCAATCAAAGCATGCAAGCAAAATCCAAGGTCTAAGGCTCACCAAAGAGGTATTGAACTACCCTTAACAAAACCAAACATGGCATGAATTGAATGACCAAAATCAGAGTTTTAGCATGCTAAAACAAAGCCAAAAACACAACGACGTGGCATCCTAGAGGCCTACACATGATGGCATATGCAATGGCACATTCATGGAGCATTAAACATGAACTCTTTAAGGCTTTAAAGGAACACCAAATGCAAGCATACAACCATGCTAAATGGACTGAAATGGCATGACAAGCAGTTCCAAACCACTGAAACAAAGCAAGGATGGCATGTTAGAGGGGTCAATGCTCAAGGCATACAAAGGGAATTACATGGTAGCTATACAAAGCAAAGCATGGATGACCCAAATGACCAAAAACAAACCTTTAGCATGCTAACACATGCATAAAAGCTTCACAAAGCTAGGCCTAAATCATGCTAGAACAAGGCTCAGAGCACAAAGCATGTTAAGTAAGGCATATTAAGGCCTAAACATGGCATTACAAGGTAGGTATGCTAAGCATGCATGGTGTACCAAAACTAACATACAACAGTGCTATATCATGGCAAAATAAGCACAAATAACACTTAAGACATGGCCAACATGCACTTAAACAAGATGCTCACACATGAGGCTAAAATGGCCAACATTGAAGGCAACAAGGAGAGGGGATGGCCCTCTCCTTCTTAGGACCTTAAAGCACCATCCCCACCACTGAAATTCCTCTGGATTTCAGTGGTGAGGATGCCCAAAAAGGTGGTCCCAGAGCTCACCAAAAATGCACAAAATGAGGACCAAACAAGGCCTAAGAGGGGCCAAACAATCCCAAACAACAAAGTGACCTGAAACAACTATTTAGAGCACTCAAAAACAAGACTTTTATTAGTTATACACAAAGTCTGAAAACAGATGCAAGGTAGGTTAAAAGACTATGCAAAAATGGGAAATAAAGGGGCAAAGTTCTTACCCTTGAAGACTTTCTTCAAGAAGAGCACTCTAGCTGCTTCCTTAGGTCCAAACCAGCTCCAAAACTTCAAGACCAACCTATTGGCTCCTCAGCAACCAAGGTAAGGTGTAGAACTAGGTTTTTGTGCACAAAAATAAGAACAAACACACACAAAGGCAAAAGGGGAGGGAGATATAGAGATAGATAGATACACTATGCAAACCCTAATCTCAGAGCTCTCTCTTGAACTTCTGGAACCCTTGAGGAGGGAGGAGAAGGTCTCCATTTATAGGGGATCACTCTTGCAAAGCTTACAAAACAAGCTAAGCAAGAGTGAAATCCCTCCATACACGTGTATGGATGGGGTACAAAGTGTATGCCAGCTAGCACAACTGGCATAAAAATATCTACAAAAGCAGATGCACAGTGATCGGCCAGCCAAAAATGCTATTTTGACAAAATAAATGGCCGACCGACCAACTAGAGTGCCGACCTGCCAAACATCTGGCCGATGGCAACAAAACACTGGCCGGTGGCCTTAAGCCATGGCCGGTGATGTGTGGGGATGGCCCACAAGCCATTCCCTGCCCCTCCAAGGCAAAACACAAGTGTTTGGTGCGAAACCAAACACAAAACAGTCGAGTCGAGAGATCCTGAGGCAAGGCGCGTGGCCGAGACCTCCGGGAACTCAAGACGAACACAAACGTGGATGATCACCGAGTGTTCAAACGGTGATATCCAAGTCTTGAGGACGGTCAAAAATAGGGTGTCTACACTATGCTAAATATAATTCTGCTCAAATGTCCAAAATTACTAGACAATGGTATGATTTTATGGTTGAATATGGTTTTGAAATTCCTCTATTAGAATATGTTGTCAAATATTACAAAAAGATTAATACAATCACAAAACATAAATGGAAAATATCTCCTACTACATCAGTTAGTTCTAATCATCCTCCATTAGAAAACATAATTATTGAACATCAAGGTGCTGAAGTTCCAGCTTCCCTTTTTAAATTACCTGGCTCCGACCCTGACATTAAAAAAGTCATTGAACAAAATAATTCTACTAATCAATGCTTAAAAACAATTGGTAAACAACTAGATAAAATTGAAACCAACTTAGATGAACATTCTACTAAATCCCTAGATCAACCATTGCTTAATCTTCCTAGTCATCGATCCAAACGAACTAGCTTGGTTACTAATGATCAATCCACTGTCAAAGCTATTGAACAATTATTTACTAAATTAACTACCAGTGATACAGCCTCACCTTCTAAAGACAAAGGTCTTACTGTTTTAAATCAATAACCTCTTTCTGATACTGTTTCTGATCAATCTGACACTGATGATAACATAGATAAATTAGCCCAGCAATTCCATTCCTCTAATTAGCTTGCAAAAATTCATTATCCCAAAGTTAATCCTCAAATTACATAAAATTGGTATTCTAAACCTACACCACCTGATCTCCAATATGAAGAAATAATATTAGTAACCAATTTTCTGTCTCAGCTAAACGATTATACGAATGGAATATTGATGGACTTAGTGAAGATCAAATCCTCCAAAAATTAAATCATTTATCTATGGTTTCTAATAGTTATCTCTCTAATTATCCCCAGTATTCTCAACCTGAAATTGTTTCCTTAATTACCTCTGGTTTTACTGGTATGCTCAAATCTTGGTGGGAAAAATATCTTACTAACGATAAAAGAGAATGCATAATTCATGCTAATCAAACTGATGAAAATGGTCTACCTATCTTTGATGAAAACATTGGTTGTTGCCACCCTGATGGTATTAATACATTAATTTATACTATTTTCAGACATTTTATTGGTACTCCTACTAATATCTATTCTCATATACATGATCAACTTAGTAATCTTACATGTCCAACCTTGAGTGATTTTAGATGGTATAAAGATGTATTTACCTCTAGAGTTATGTTAAGAGAAGACTGTACTAAATCATTTTGAAAAGAAAAATTTATTAATGGACTACCTAGTTTATTTGCTCGCAAAATTCGAGATGTTCTTAGTCAATCTACTGGTGTTATCGAATATGATAATTTAACCTACGGCGATGTAATTAGTATTATTCAAAAAGAAGGATTAAAAATGTGTATTGATCTTAAACTTAGTCAAAAAGCCACTAAAGATAAACATAAAACTAAATATGAATTAGGAAATTTCTGTGAACAATATAGTTTACCTCCTATAGCACCCTCTCGTAGGAAATCACATAAATATTCTAAACATAAATATAAATCCAAATATTCTAATAAATACAAAAAGAATTATTCCCCTTCCAAATCCAATGATACATTTTATACTAAACCCAAAAAGAAATATTACAAAAAATCACATCCAAAATCTAAATCTACTAAAGATATTACATGTTATAACTATGGTAAAAAAGGTATTACTCCAATGAATGCAAAGAAAAACAAAAATTAAAAGATAAGGTTAATCAATTACAAATAAATGATGAATTTAAGATTCAAATATTTGAAATCTTTCAATTAAATCAATCTATTAGTAATTCCTCTTCGAATAATCCAGAAACTTCCTCTGATGATGTTTCACCCAATACTGATTTTGATAATAATATAACCTTAGGATGTAATGATGTCTACTGTCAACCAGTTAAACAAATTACTGTTCTTACGAAACAAAATCAAGAAGAATCTGCTTTAATCGAATCAATCAGTAAATTGGATGATCCCAATCTCAAACAGAAATATATTGATAAATTAAAATCTTTATTAATTCATTCAGATAATAAACCTAAGTTTGATAAACCTATTATTAGTTTATCTAAGACTTTAGAAAGATTTAAGAATAAAAATAAAGACATTACACTTCAAGATTTACAATCTAAAATCAACCACATTAAATAAACTATCAGAAACTTACAGCAAAAAGATAAAAAATTGGAAGATGAAATTATTACTCTAAAACTTAATCAACATTTAGACAACTTCCAACCTAATCCAAATGCATCACCTCATGAATCTTGAAATAATTTTGAACATGATTCTGATCATACTAATCCAGATAAACTCTTATTTGATAATCGATCTCATCAATCTAATAATCTTGAAGACAAACGATTAAATCTAATCAATAAGATTTATATTCAAAAATGGTATTCAAAAATTAAAATCGTTGTTGAAGATTTTGAATTAGAATTAATTGCGTTAATCGATACTGGTGCTGATTTAAACTGCATACAAGAAGGATTACTTCCTACTAAATATTGGGATGACTTTTTGGCTAATTACGAAAAGATGTGCAAAAAGTAGAGAGAAAAGAGAATCTTTGACTTTTTTGTATAGGTTGTTGGCTTTTTGGCTAATTTAGTAACTTTTTGGCTAATTGGCTAAAATAGCCTCTTGCCAAACGAGGCCTAAATATAAATTACCAAAAGTTCATGTTTGTCAAGATCATGTATGTTTTAAAACATCATTTGTTTTAGTTACAAATATGACTGATAAAATTATTTTAGGCATGCCATTCATATATTTATTATATCTATTTACTACATCTAGTACAGGCATAACAACTCATGTTTTAGGCCAACTTGTTACATTTAGATTTTTATCTCCTCCTGAAATGCTAGAATTAAATCAACTAAAAGACTGTTCTATTTCTCACACAATTAATCGTCTAACTAGACATTTAAATTTTCTTAAAGAAGAAATTACCTAAAAACGAATTGATCAGCAATTAACTGATCCCGTTATTATTTCTCAAATTAATGATTTTAAATTAAAATTAGAATCAACTGTTTGTTCAACTTTACCCACTGCATTTTGGCATAGGAAAAAACATGTAGTTACTTTACCATATATTAAGAATTTTAATGAACGACAAATACCTACTAAATCTAGACCTATTCAAATGAATCATGAATTACTTGAAATGCGTAAAAAAGAAATTAATGAATTATTGAACAATCGGATAATTAGTCATAGAAAATCTCCATGGTCTTGTCCTGCTTTTTATGTTAATAAAAATGCTGAATTAGAACGAGGTGTCCCTCGCTTAGTCATTAATTACAAACCATTAAATGCTGTTTTAGAATGGATTCGATATCCTATTCCTAATAAAAAAGATTTGATCAAACGACTTAGTCAAGCTGTTATTTTTAGTAAATTTGATTTAAAAAGTGATTTTTGGCAAATTCAAATTCATCCTAAAGATAGATATAAAACTGCTTTTAATACTCCTTTTGGTCAATATGAGTGGAATGTCATGCCCTTTGGATTAAAAAATGCTCTGAGTGAATTTCAAAATATCATGAATGACATATTTAACCCATTTAGTCATTTTTCTATTGTTTACATTGATGACATCTTGATTTTTTCAAAATCAATTCATGACCATTGGAAACATTTAACTGCTTTCTTTTATACTATTAAAAGTCACGGTTTAGTCATATCTGCTTCCAAAATTAAATTGTTTCAAACTAAAGTTCGATTTTTAGGATATAATATTTACCATAATACTATTCTCCCAATTAGTCGATCCATTGAATTTGCGTCCAAGTTTCCTGATGAAATTCTTGATAAAACCTAATTACAAAGATTCTTAGGCTCCCTCAATTACATTGCTGAGTTCTACAAAGACCTTAGGAAGACTTTTCAACCACTGTTTGATAGGTTGAAAGATAATCTTCCTCCTTGGTCGTCTGTTCATACATCTATTGTTTAACAAGTCAAGCAATATGTTAAGTCTCTTCCTTGTCTTGGTATCCCTACTGAAAATTCCTTTAAAATTATTCGAACTGATGCTTCTGATATTGGTTATGGTAGCATTCTTCTCCAGAAAGTCACTCCTCATTCCTCTGAACAAATTGTTCATTATCATTCTGGTGTCTGGAATAAAGCACAATTAAACTATAGTACTATTAAAAAAGAAATTTTGTCTACTGTATTATGTATTCAAAAATTTCAAGATGATATTTTAAATAAATTTTTTTTACTTCGTGTTGATTGCAAATCTGCTAAATTTGTTTTAGAAAAAGATGTTCAAAATCTTGCTAGTAAACAAATTTTTGCCCGTTGGCAATCTATTTTAAGTATTTTTTATTTTGATATTACCTATATACCTGGTTGTCAAAATTTCCTTCTTGATTTTCTTACCCGGGAATTTTTACAGGGGGGTAAGGAATGATGACTGCTACACCATTTATTTCTTATTATAAATCCCGAATTACCCATTTCAGAACCCAAATTAAACAACTTACCCATCGTATTCACCGCCTCAAATTAGCCAGACCAACTACTAAAAGAGCCCAATACATCAATTACCATCAGATCCAAGCTCGTCGCAATTTACTTGCTCACAATTACAACTGTTTGACTCATCATCAAAATTATTTAGATCTCCTTTCTGGTTGCTAATTATTGTTTCTTGCTTAATAGATGTCTCGCCCAAGGCCTCCCTCCAAGGCTTTGGTCCCATCCTCTAGTCAACCTAATCAACTTCTTGTTCCTCCTCTTTCGGAGTCAATAACCCTGTCTCACCCTCTTGTAATGGTTAACCATTACCAAGTTCTTGGTAACATTTATCGACCTAATTACTCATTTGCTTTGGCCTCAGACCTTTTTGCTTCTTCCAGCCAAGCAGTTTCAGTCACTCCATTCCTTGTTAACCCAGTCAGGTCATCTCGATCTGATTATACCAAATCACACACCACTAATCTATTTTATAAAGAACCTAGTCACCCCAAAGGCCAAGTTATCCATGAAATTGCTAAATCCTATTTTGGCTCTGGATGCCATTTCATCCTCTCACATCCAGAAAAAACACTCACCTATTACTAGGATATTTTGATCCATCACCAATCAGTTTTGATCAAACCCATTTATGATCGAACCTATACTAGCAAGGTTCTGTATCATTCTATTTACATTCATAACATTGTTTCTTTAGCTGAATGAGGTCCTCCTTATCAGCTTCGTAATTTACCTGGTCACTCTATTCAATACAATTACCAAGATTTCATTGATGCTTGGTTCAAGATCTTCTTGTACCAAAATGAAACTTTCAGTCACTCCTGGTTCATTTTTTTTGATCAAAAATTCAAGTCAGAATTACCTTCCTGGTTTTTGAGATGGTGGACTCATTATGGCGCCATTTCGGATATCCTCCCTGGTGATCTTATTGAACTAATTAATTATTTTGCTTTTGTTTACCCATTCACTGCTCATCAACGAACATTTCCATTTTTGTTAATTTTTATATCCAAATACAAAATCCCTTGGATATTTAAATGGCATTATGGAATTGAAGATAATATAATCATCTGTCAACACTCAATTAAATGGTAGGCTAAATTTAATTTGCCTCGCATAATTGAAATTGTTCAAGAAGAATTCCCCATTGATCAATGTGCTTCTACTCCTACAATTGCTAAAGCCCAGCAGAACCCAACTTCTGTAATCAGCCAAGGAAGTCAGCCCTGTAACGCCCTAAAAAATAAACCCATTAATTATATATATCATCAGCATGCAATGATAGAGAGGAAACATTTCATTATAATATTCATCAGAGTCTTACTAAATAAAAGCATTACATGTAACCTCAAATTAAATGCCCTACAGGCTTACATCTTTCCAAGCCAACACTTGGACAACAAAAGTATGAGTTCTAACTCACAGCCCAAAGTCAAAACTAAAAGCAAGTCCAAATTATCCAAAGATGAAGTACTCCAGTTAGTCCGCAAAATTATGGATCAAGGAGAAGCCCAGTTAACCAGTTTAGAAAATTCAGAAGACAGCTCAGACTAGTCACAATCTTCTGAAGGTTCAACCCCTCAACCCATCTCATATGGAAGATCTGAGTTCCAAGATGCTCAGGACCCATATGCCTGATCAACAAAGGATTCCTTATAAATACAAATTAGCTTCAATCAATACTCTTTTGAGAAAAGCTGCCAATTTGTATTTATATTGATTCCTTTATTCACATGTTCCACCGAAAGACACGTTTTACTTTCCAACATTATCAATATGACTCAGAACCTGGCCAAACTTATAACAGTGAACTATATATATCAAATTCACATTCTTCCAATGTCAACAAACAAATCAGTCTCAAGCTCAAATCAAAACACTTCATACTTCCAGTTTGATACACATTTTAGTGCTGTATCAATAAAACACTTCAATATAAATAAGCACACCTAAAAATGGTGCTAATGGAGTCCATCCCCTATCTCCTCCCAAACAAAATCCGGTTTAGAGGTCCATCCCCTATCTTCCCCTAAACCGTGGAGTACACCCCCTATCTCCTCCCACACAAAACAATGTATGGCAAATGCAATGCTCAATCAATACACGTATTTTCTGTATCAATGCCACAGTCAAAATTAATGACTTAACCAATGTGATTAGTTCCAGTTATTCCTAATCCACATGCAATGTCTACAACAATCATGACTATCCTCCACCGATAGCCCAAAACAGTTATTTCTAGAGTGGAAATAAATATTTCAACATTTCAATAGGCGAGTGGTTTAAATTATCCAACTACACCATTTAATCAATAAATTTCCCAATTTCATGAATTTAACCAAATTCCTCAATTCCCTTAAATTAATTATACAAATTAATTAATTTAAACACTAGGGTTTTTCCCAAAATTATCAAAGTAACCCCAACTTATCAAAATACCAAAACTTAGAACAAAACTTATAAAATGGAGTAGGAAATCCCTACCTCGAAGAAAACAACCCAAATGGAGAAGACAGAGATGAATACCCAAATACCAATGTGCTCCAAAACGCCAAATGTTCAGATTAAATGAAAGCCCTCGACTCCCTCTATCTTTTTAATAAAGCAACTAGGGTAGAAACACACTCTAAATAGATCAAACCTAAGAGAGAAGGTGAGTAGGGAGAGAGAGAAGTCGGACCTAGGGTTGGAATCAAAAAGAAGATGAAAAAGACTGATCAAAACCCGCTGCTACGTATATAAACTGGACAGGCTCGCTCGAGCGAAGACTTGGTCGCTTGAGCGACCAGACACAGAAAATCTACGCTCGAGCCAAGGAGGCCTTGCTCGAGTCAACAACCCAAAAGCTCGCTCTAGCGAAAGAAATCTAGCTCGAGCGAAGAACTCAAACCCTCAGGTCTGAAACCAGACACACGCTCGAGCGAAGGAACACACGCTCGAGCGAAGAACGAACTAACTCGCTCGAGCGAAGAAAATCTCGCTCGAGCCAAAAACCTCTGCTCTCAGGTCTTACTACAAAGTGCAATCCTCGCTCGATCGAAGAAACCCTGGCTCGAGCGACGGACCAAAACAAAGGGCTCGCTCGAGCGAAGAACTTCTCGCTCGAGCGAAGGGTCAAAATTCTGGGCAGCAACCCTTTGCTCCCAAGCCCAACCAACCTGCTACAAACCTGCCCATTGCATCCCCCAACTCAGAAATAGGAAAATAAAGGACGGTAACAATCATAATACAATGGCAGGAGCTACGGAACCTAAGTCCGAATACAATAAACAAATGGGAAAAGACCGGGGTCGCTATAAGCCCAGTCTTCCTCCAATCAACCTTGGAAGCCCCTCATCTAGTGGTTCCAAGCCTAATTCATCCAAGTCCATGATTCAGCCCACAATTGATAAATCAAAGTCCAAGGCTAAGTCCAAAGTCCCTGCAGTACCGGCTCAGCCTAAGACTCAATCAAAGTCCCAATCAAAATCCAAATCCAAGGCTCAGCCAAAACCCATTTCACCTCCTGCTCAGCCCAAAGTCAAAACTAAAAGCAAGTCCAAATTATCCAAAGATGAAGTACTCCAGTTAGTCCGCAAAATTATGGATCAAGGAGAAGCCGAGTCAACTAGTTCAGAAAATTTAGAAGACAGCTCAGACTAGTCACAATCTTCTGAAGGTTCAACCACTCAACCCATCTCATATGGAAGATCTGAGTTCCAAGATGCTCAGGACCCATATGCCTGATCAACAAAGGATTCCCTATAAATACAAATTAGCTTCAATCAATACTCTTTTGAGAAAAGCTGCCAATTTGTATTTATATTGATTCCTTTATTCACATGTTCCACCGAAAGTGATGAATAGTAAAAGTTACTGTTCACTTTTACTATTCACTGTCACTATTCACTCAATCAACTATTACTAAAGCTGCTCATCTGTGCTATCACCCCACCGGAAGCAACCGACAGCATTTGTTTTGCCCCATGTGCTGCCAGCTGCCTTCAACAATCAATAAAGTCACATGTTACTTTGCTTTTGTATATATTGTAATAAACTGAATTCATTCGGCACTTCTCATTTTTCTTCAAGCTTCAGTTTACAGAAAAAATAGAGAGCTCTGAGTGAAAATTACCTCTTCCCATTTGTAACCCAATTAAGATCCTTACAGTTGCTACAATTGTAATTGTAAGTTATTTTCTGTATTGTATTTTAATTACAAAGTTTTAATATTTACAAAGTTTTAATATTAGTGCTTTCCAGTTTCAGTTTCTGCTTGATCAATTTTAGTCATATTTAATTTCGTAATCCATTTTCTTCATTCTGCTTGCTGTTTCCGCCCTTATATATATATATATATATATAGAAACACACAACATAACCACACAGACAAAGAAAAAAATTGTTTTTGTGTGTGTGTGTGTGTGTGTTTGTTTTAAACACAACCGAGCAGCACACACAAAGACAATTTGTTTTTTGAAAACATGAACAACAGCACACAAATATATGTATATATATTTGAAATTTTGTTTCAATACACAACTGAAAATAAAAATAAAATTAAAAACACACAATTAAAAACACATAAAATAAAATACACTAAACATTTTCCCCCAAACTTAAATGACATTGTCCCTAATGATACATACCACAAAGGACTGACAAGAATAGTGAACAGGAAGGAAAACAAAACAAATAAAAATTGGTCTTTTATCATTAGATTCCAAGACGGTTTAGGGCTAAAAATTTTATCCTCCTTCAAGTAACTCGTCTCAGATCAAATTTATTTTGTCTTACTCAGCGGTTCCCTTCAAAGGTGTACTCGTTTATTTTTCCTTGACACACAATACTAAAAACACATGAAATAAAACAAAACAAAATAAACTAATCTATTTTACCTAAGTATAACAATTCCACTTTTTCTGTTTCTTATGATTTATGAGATATGGGTCATCCCAGCAAAAATTATTTGACTTGTCCTAGAGTAGACAAAATTGAGTTACAAAATCATCTTTTAACAGAGCAGGAGTAATATATGCAAATTTAGGGTATGTGTCTTTTAGAAGGAAATCATGAAAACAAACCCTAGGAATAGGAATCCAAAGTTCATTGCCAATCATGAAATCTCAGTCTAAATCACTGTCAAATCCACTCAACTCACTCATTATTTACTCAAACACTGGATAAACAAGTGGAGGGGTTTCTATGGAGATAGTCTCGACACTATCTAAAATCTCATCAGTATAATCTGAGGGTAAACATTCTAACTCCAAATGAGGTACTTCCATACAAGGTGAAAAAGATGGGGTTGAGAGTGGATCATCTTCAATGGAAGAAAAATGTGATTCTCTAAAAAGGGTAGACATTGGCTCATCTATATCACTGTCATCAAAATCAAAATGAGCCTGAGACTCCAAAAGAATTTTCTATTAGAAAACAAGAGGCAATCCTTTCTTTTCTATCAAGAATTTTAGCTATTTGCTCTAAATGGGTTTTCATTTTGGCAAACAATTGACTCAGGATATGCAATAACTCATAGGTGGACTCTAAACTGCTTTGAATAAATGTTAATATTCTATCATCGTGATACAGTTGTATACTGTGAGGAATTTGCAACACTTTCAAAATATGGAGAATATTGAGGTAATGGAGTTTCATGTTGACATTGAAAATAATCAAAAGGGGTTTCAAGATAATCGAAATGCTGACTCGCATATCCCCAAGAATTGTTTCCAAAATATGCCATAACTCCACTAAACACAGCTCCAAAACGCTACATAACTCAAACCTTTACTTTTGTCAAAAAGATTTTACAAGAATGCTCAACTCACTTCTTTTTTTTTTTCTCCTTTTCAAAAAAACACTAAAGAAAAACCTACAAATTAGTACAAAACAAAATAGAACAAAAATGTGGTAAGTAAAATAAATGTTAGTAGTTAGAATTTATTTATTTTTTTGGTGTAGTTATATGTCCAGCAAAGGTCATCCACAGTATCCAACATGAGTATTTCCTTTGTGTCACAGTATTGATTTTTTTGTTATATTTTTATTTTTTGTATTTTTTTTAGTTCACCCGCACAAGACAATCTGCACACAAGAAAAAAAAAAAATAGTAACAGATGCACAAGAATAAATATATATATATATATATAAAGAAAATAAATTACAATAAAAATTACCTCTGAATCAGACAACTTACCTTTAGTCCTTGGCAACAACGCCAATAATTTGATGCTGTCGTTTGCACACCAAAATATTACATTTAAAACCAAGTAATAACTATTACTCCGTAGAATAGCAATTAAGACCAGATGTCGATCATCGGGGACTAATTGAGTTGTTTTGATACAAAAATAATAATTAAAGTAATTAAAAAATAATAGATTTTAAAAATATTAAAACTAAAATTAATAAAACATCAAATAAATAAAATAAAATAAAAAATATTTCTGGGTTTTGAACCCACCACTAACCTCATAATCAGGGGTTATTGTATTAATTTTCAGAAAATCATTAATTTGGATAAAATGATGTAAATTGATCAGAAATATATCATCAAGAGGATTAGTATATTAAAACTAGAAAGCCACGAAACATCTTCGCTTAGTACAGACCGTCACCACTAAACTAAACTAACTATGGTTGATGTACGTTTCGTTTTACTAGGTATGACTCGTCTAACAATTTTAATACACAGCAATAAAAACAACTATATAACATGATTTGAATAAAACATTTATTGCACAAAAGTATTTGAAAGTTATACAATTTATCAAAATCAAATCAAAATTAAAAATACTAAATACAATAAATCCTAGTTACTTGGTCAGGGTTTCATCTCTACCATAAGAAGAAAATATTAGCTCCTAACACCCATATATCTACCACACTCTAATATATACAAATTACATTCTCCCACTTTCTATATCTTTCTGCCTTCTCTCTCTTTCTTCCCTTGGCTTCCTTGGCCAAAGCCTCCGCCTGCTCTCCCCCCCTCCAATTGCTTTGTTTCCTTTGCTTGCCTTTTATAGGCAATTAAACTTGCATGAAAACAAATAACATAATATAATAAGAAGCTCGGCCATTATTTTTCTTTGTTCATGCTACAAAAACTCGTATCCTCTCTGCACCACACACGTATGGAAGTCTATATTGGCCAGTCATTGTTATGCCTGTAAATATAAGTATGTCAAAAATACGAATTAACAATACATTTATATAATAATTAGAACATTCAACCATATAAATCTAGTTATGACTTTAACATGTTGATATGGAAAATTAATAATACAATAGTTCTGCAACAACTACAATTGCAAGTATTAGGCCCTTCACTATCATTATCATGATTTTGATTAAATAAGAAGTTAGCACCTTAATCATGCATCCAAATTAAGTTATGAATTGTGCAACATGCAACTGTAATATGCTTTTGTGTTGCAACAGAATAAGGTGGCATATCCCTAAATATTGAAAATCGTCCCTTAAGCACACCAAAACATCTCTAAATTACATTTCTTAATTGCTAGTGACGATAGTTAAACCATTCGCTTATATTTTGAGGTACACATTCATCAGTATGGTATTTACTTCGATGGTATCTCTCCCCTTTACACGGTGCTAGAAATTCTGGCATATTTGTATAACTTGAGTCAACGAAATAATATTTACCTTGAGGGAAAAGTGGAAAACCCATATTTGGGTTACTCACGCATTCACGAAACACTCATGAATCATTTGTTATGCCTTCCCACCCGGACGACACATATGTAAATAGCATGTCAAAAGAACAAGCGCACATGATATTTTGGGTGGTTACTATATATTTACCACAATACAGCATTTGTCTTGTGTTGCTAACACGGGCTGAAATGTGTGTCCTGTCAAAGTGTTCTTATGCAATCCTTGTAATAGGAAAAGAATATGTGAGCCACAAGATATGCAGTAGTTGATACCAAAATATTTTATTTGGAAGAATAAAATATGTACTTAAAGAATGAATAAAAATTTGGATTATGCAAAATATTAGGGCTAGGTAAGGAAATTGAAAAATCCACAAATCGAACCGGTCCAGACCAATTCAGTAGGTTTGGTTTGGTTTTTTAAATTCGTGGTTTGATCCTGGGTTGGAAAATTGGGGAACTAGTATCCGGAGATTGGTTTCGGATTTGAACCGAACCGAACCGCATAACTTAAACCATATATATTTATTTGCTAGATACTTATATTTGTTTAAGTTAATGATGGAACAATGTGCATGTTTAACAGGTGAATATTATGAGAGTAATTTGTTTAATAAACATATAATTATTTTTAAAATTTATGATAGGTTGAATTATTTTGAAAATGTTATATGATTTTTCTTATAAATAGATTACGTGAAATCGTGGTTTCAAATCTAACCAAGCTGTGTTTAAATAGTTTGGTTTAGATTGGTTCTATAATTTTAGTGGTTTAGTTTGGTTCCATATTTTATGGAACTGTAGACAATGGATTGGTTCTGGTTTAATCTCAAACCGATCCAAACCGAATCATGCTCACCCCTATAAAATATGAGCTAGTACTTCATGAAAGGATGACAATCAAATAATATAAGTTCCTAATCTGCATGCTACCTTCATGACTTTGTTAAAATATTTCAAGATTGTTTGCCTAAAATGTGTTGGAAAATTTGAATTAAAATTTACTCCAATGGCTGTGTCTTTTGAGATGGAAGGGTGTGTGCTTTTGAAGGGTCACAACCTTTCTAAAGAGTCATGGAGGAATCTATAAATTCCATCTCCCTCACTTCAATTTGGATAGAGAATTGTCATTTTTTCTTCACTTTGCATTTATTCTTTATTTTTTCCTGAGTCTAATTTTCCTATAAAGAGAGTACATGCACAACCAAGTTCGCTAAGCTTGCAATAGTAATGCTGCTAGTGCAAGACATTGATCGTTGTATCCTGGGAGATAGACATCCATTAAATCCTAAGCACCGGTGAGAGGACGAATCTGTCTTAAGAAGAGAGTGTCACACTGTAACGCCCTCAAAATAATAACAATAAACCCATCAGATAAGACATGAATTACATTTAAACTAACCGCATTCCTTTCATTCATTAGAATTCCAAGACATAAGTATTACATGTTTAACCTCATAACAAAATGCCCTACGGGCTTACAGCTTTCCAAGTTAACACGGGATCGCTATACACACACTTGACTCGATCAGGTTTTATCTATTTATGTACTGTAAGTTTTATCACGTTATTATGTCGATTTATTTCAGCTTTGGTTTTGCCCAAAAATCTTTTGCATAATTTTAAATTATGTTTTCCATATAGTTTGGTACTATTTTTGCAACAATCTTAAGACAGATTCATTCATGTTTATGATTTTTGGGCAAATATTGTTTTGTGTATTAGGAACTGCTGTTAAACAGATTTATCATTGTTAAAATAGTTTCTATTATAACTTATAAGTAGTTTAAATCTATCAGAAATGAATTTATATTGGGAGTCAATTGGTTTGTTCTGGAACTTCACTCATTAATTCAAAAAAATTGTTTTTTTTTAAAAAGACGTTTTTTCACTGTTTTATGGTTTCAAGAATTGTGACTTTTGTGATATTTTTGTTTTGTTAAAAGCAGTTTGTAACTGTTCTAGAAACAGAAAATTGCTATTGTTTAACCTACCTAGTTCTTTAAGACAAATCTCTAGTTGATTCTTATAACCAGATTTGTTTTGATAGTTTTGTTTGACTGGTTTTTGGTTGTAATTTTATACATCCTTTTTCCAATTCTATGTTATATCAAAATCTGATAGTGTTGGATTTTAGTTTTTTGTTACACGTTTATGAGTTTTCGATTAAAGAGATTGAATCGATTTTCTTTTTCACCCATTGATTGATGTTACTGGGTATTATTAAATGTTCAAGATTGTATTTTTTAAGGGTTTTGTTGCGAAATTGAATGAATTTAGGGTTTCTTCAAATTCGATCTCGTGAAATTAGGGTTGAGGTCGATAATGTCGTTATTTGGATTGTCGTACTGGTGTTATACATGCAGCAAATTCTTCAAAATTCAAGCACCAGACATGATCCCGATTGGGGTGGTGGGTTCGTACAGGAAATCGATAACCACCTTCGATCTAATCGCTATCATATCCCTCCTTCCTCCTTTGGATCACATGTCAATACTTCTTCAGCGTCTGAACATTTTAGAACTCGCCGGTCTTGGAGGAATTCCGGCGATCCCTCGTCTTTCAATCCTGTTATCGTTCTCCACGGCGAAATGGGTAGTTCTTACGAGCTTTATTATGATGATGGTTAGGGTTCTGGTCTCCGGCCTTTATCGAAAAGTATGTCGGAGTTTTTGATGGGTTTAGGGTTTGATCATCTTCTTGATCAATTAGCTCATCTTGAAAGTAATGGGATTGGAGGGTTTGATAATCCACCGGCTTTGGAAGCTATAATTGAATCATTGCCTATAATTAAGATTGGTGAAAGGCAATTGGTGACTGATTTGCATTATGCTGTGTGTAAAGAACCATTTGAGGTTGAATATTTACCACTTGGTTTGTATCCATGCCTACATATGTTATAGAGTTGATAATTAATGTTTATAATTTTTTGTGATATGATGTCATTAATTGATATATTTGATATATCGACTTGGTATGTGGTGTATTATCAATGGATGTCAATTATTTATCAAAATATTGATAAAAATGTGAACTTATGTGTTTTGACATACGAGGAATTCTAATTATTCTTTGGAATAATGACTGAAATTGGTGTGGTGACCAATAACTCCATAATGAAATATTATATGAGTTAAAATATTTCATGGGTGAAAGACACTTTGGTAATTGTCAACGTAGTCACAATACTGGATAAGACAAATAAGATGTAAATGTAATTATAGAGTGATATTTATATTCCATGTTGAGATTGGAATTAAAGGTTGTAGTAAACAAAAAGAAATAATGCATGGCTAAAGAAATGTTATTTGACAAAGTGTTGTGGCCACAACCGTTATTAGCCATTTTTCCTTTGTACTACAAAAGAAAGTTATGAAGTCTAATTGTATTTTAGACAAATTAGTATTGTGATTATATTCACAAAGCAATTTACATCTTGTTCAAGCACACCAATTAATGATATATTCTAATTTACCTCAGAATTGTGGGGGTGTATTAATATTTTTGTATAATTATTCATTAGCAAGACAAATTAAGTTTCCTTAGAATACTTCAAATGTGGGAGTGCTTGGAGGATTTTACCAAAGTAAATGTTCCGATAATAGGTTCATAAAGAATCTCAATTTTTTGTATCGGACAAAGTTGGAGTAGAAGCAAAAATGGTTTCATTAACTCCTAAGGAACAACTCTATGTTTATTATTTGAAAATGGGAGTGACATAGAGTAACGGTAAGTCTTGATGTAATCGAAGACTTAAACGCCGTAGGACGTTTGCTTTCAGTTGTGAATATTGTTTAAGGATAATATAATGGATCCACTAACTACTCGATGATATATAACTGAGAAGGTCAAACGAAAAATAGCGGCTACTAAACAAAAAGTTTGACCAGAGAGCACATGAGGGAAAGTTTATCGAGGGGAATGTGATTAAAGCCTATTACATTAGAGTCATCATAATGGTAACCCTACTTAGATGACTGGAGATCCCAAGAACTAAATTCAAATGGGCAACTAAGTTATGTGTGGCTCGCCAGAAATCACTAAAGGAGTCTAACTCCTATCCATTCATATGATGAGAGTGATATCTGCAACATGTGTTGTATACAGGGAACTTAGGGTAAGCTATGCTTTTAATGATCACTTATATCTTGAAAACCCTAGACAGGTATCTTTCAAGAGGTGTATTTAAGAGACTCAAAATATGGATCACCTATATGAGTGTGAAGGGGTTGCTTTCTATGAGAATTGATAAGGCAAAATTCCCTAAAGCATTCATGAAATACCAAGAGATGCCCAATGTCATACCCCAAACTTGCCCCTAAGAGTTCGGGCATGACCCATTCAAAAAAAACAGACATATAATCTGGTATATATAGCATATGGGGCCTTATCGGAAGCACAAAATATTAAAAGAATATTAAACCAAACAAACTCCATTGAGCTATTTCTAATATGCCAGGATCTCATACATCACATGCACCATAATAGGCCGATATAGTCCAAAAATATTCCTTAGCAGTACTTATACACAAACACATATACATACCCAGCCCTATAATCGGGCATGTACAAAACTATTGAAGTTGTATACATTCATCCTTAGGTGGCCAATCAAAAGTAAGCCAACACTCAACAAACTTCACAAAATAAGTGGCCTTGGATAGTGCCTGGACATACGAAGGTTGACAAAAGAAACTGGGCGTCATGGGTTAGAACTAACCACCTGGTTGGTTACCTACAGAAACAGACATATAGAGAGTGAGCTAGGCTCAGTGAATAGTAATATGTGAATGAAACAATGCTTAACTTGAAACATGACATATATCAATACATATGGAAGTGCAGAGATCACATGGTTAGCCTGATTCTGTGTTCACTTCATAATGGCCTTAGGCCCAGACTTGAACATAAAAGCTTGAAACATCACATCTTAAATCATAATGGCTTAAAGCCCGTGAACATGGTGGCATAATGCCCTTGAACATGATGGTATAAAGCCCTTAAACATGGCGGCATAAAGCCCTTAAACATGGTGGCGTAAAGCCCTTAAACACGATGGCATAAAGCCCTTAAACATGGCGGCATAAAGCCCTTAACATGATGGCATAAAGCCCTTAAACATACTTATACGAACTCAAGAGGTGTCTCACACGGATTCTAGAGGTGGCTCACATCGTAGCACTTAGTTCTGTGTAACACTTTGTTTCATATCATAACAACTCATATTGAATGGCCGTAGGCCCAGAATCTTATAGAATGAAGGTACTTCATCTTTCCCATTTCTTCTTTTTATTTTTTTTCTTTTTCTTTTTCATACATACACACTTGAAACATTAACATAGTTGCATATCGTGCATAAACAAAATGCTAATAAGAATCATTAGCCATATGTAAAGTGGATAGTGATACTACTACTCACAGTGTTGTGATGATGTGCTTGTTCCTCCCGGAGTGTGCCCTGCACACATTCAACCTTTACAATTTAGTTTCCTTTTCATATCAAATTACTTTCTGTTTCGTTTTACTTCGAAGGAATTTATACATACTAAAAGACATCAAATACATATTCCGACAACATTAGAGGGTTCTACACACAAAACGGAGCGATCCACGTTTTTCAGCATGGGCCGCACGTGCGGCTGTGAGCCCCGCACGTGCGGCAAGCTCTCCCGCAGGTGCGGCAAAATGTCTCGCACGTGCCTTTTAGACAGTGGCCAAGCCCCTATTTTTCACCATTTCCCGCACGTGCGGCCATGACTCCCGCACGTGCGGCAGCACCTCCGGCACGTGCGGCCATGACCCCTGAACGTGCGGCAATTCTGCCCAAAATTGTCCGAAAATTCTTGCAAAATCCCACCTTTTGGAAAACATGAACAAGGCTCAAAATAACTTTCCTAATTGGTAAAACATGACCCAAATTCATATAAATGCAATGACAATTACATACATCAAACTAATATACTATAGTTCAACATACACAAGTCCATAAGAGTTCTTTCTTTACACGACCATAAGCATACTTTGACATAAAGCCATGCTCACACACTTGAGTTCAAAGTAAGAAGATAAAATATAACTTCTCCATGGTTAATTTCAATTGAATCAAACAACCAAGTAAGGTTATCTTGTCCATTAACTTCTTACACACATATAGAATCATCATTCCAACCCCTAAGTGACATGATCATGAGGGTATTTCACACATCCTAAGAAGAAGAGTTATGGGAGTTAATTGAGATAGCCTTATACATACCTTGTGCTTAAACTTCCTCAAATTCCCAACCTTTTTGATGATCTCCTCCCTCTACCCTTCAATTTCTCTCTCTCCTCACCTTCTCTCAGGAGATATATGATTCCTAAGTCTTAAGGTCAATAAGACTCTTATAAGCATGTATATATATATATATATATATATATAAAGCTTGAATAGGGACGAAAATTAATCGTTTAAGCATCCCCAAATTGAAATTTCACAGAAGTGCTTAATATTACTTAAAAATTATGCTGATTACATATGTGAAATCAATTTCGGATAATTAAGCCTCTAAGGCTTCCAATTTCTGATTTAAGCATTCTCATGTAACAGATACTTGTCTTGTTAAACAGATAGACTGCCTTAAACATGCCTTAAACATGGAGTTCACTTTCTTATCCCTAATTTCTCATAGAATTTCACGATGAGCATTCAAAAACTTAAAACAAGAACTGGGAATATATTAGAAAACTTATACGAAGGTCGGGTTATTACACCCAAGGCCAAAATGGGCACAACCGTGAGAACTAAATTGTGTTTGGAGATATTCTGTGTGAATTCTATTATTTTGGCTTACACAAACGGTTGAACAGGTCAAGGCATCACGTCCACTGATTAGCTAGTAAGTCCGATAGGCTTTCACTAGGGAAGGTTCAAAGCCAAAAGCTACCTATCCTGATGCAGGGTATTTCCTTAATGTACTCTCTCTTTGTCTGCATGTTGTTGCATGTCCTTTTCGTAAATTTCATTCATGTGGGGAAATGTTGGAAAATTTGAATTAAAATTTACTCCAATGGTTGTGTCTCTTGAGATGGAAGGGTGCGTCCTTTTGAAGGCTCATAACCTTTCTAGAGAATCATGGAGGAATCTATAAATTCCATCCCCCTCACTTCAATTAGGATAGAGAATTGTCATTTCTTCTTCACTTTGCATTTATTCTTTATTTTTTCTTGAGTCTAATTTTCCTATAAAGAGAGTACATGCACAACGAAGTTCGCTAGGCTTGCAATAGTAATGCTGCTAGTGCAAGACATTGATCGTTGTATCTTGGGAGATAGACGTCCATTGAATCCTAAGCACCGATGGGAGGACAAATCTGTCTTAAGGAGAGAGTGTCACGCACTCGACTCGATTAGGTTTTATTTATTTATGTACTGTAATTTTTATCAGGTTATTATGTCGATTTATTTCAGTTTTGGTTTTGCCCAAATATCGTTTGCATAATTTTAAATTATGCTTTCCACATAGTTTGGTACTATTTTTCCAACAGAATGTTGGAACCATTTTGCTATGATGCGATTCCTTTTGTTTTGAAAAATTGTAAGCAAAACAATACAAACTTGTTCTTGGACTGTCAAATATCTTGAGTGTTTCAATTTTCCTACTTCTTTTAATACCTCACAAAACTTGAGAAACATAGGAGACTCGATTCTAGAACTATGATGGCATCTTTCTTCCTGACCATTCATAATTTCTAACACATAGTCATAGCCGGTCAAAGCACTTGCTCGACTTGGCCTGTGGCTATATTCTTGGCATTGTTACTCTTCTAATGTTGATAATACTAAAATTTGGATTGCCTCATCATCTGAGTCTGATAAGAAATTCTCAATATCATCATTGAAATCCATAATGACCAATGGACTACCAACTTGTATAGGCACCCACACATTCAAATAAAAGCCACAATTACTACAATACAATACCAAATAACACTAATAACAATAAATTCATAACAATAGTGCTATACAAATAAGTCTAAAGTAAACTAAAACATAAACACACCATATTGCTAGATTCTTAATTAAATTTGACAAAGATAAAACATAAGCACACCAAACAAACAAACAAAAGATAGCACACCAAACTTATGACATTGTCTGACGGCAATGGAAACATAGAACATAACACTTCAACAATTGCATGGTTCATGGACTTTTCCTTTCAAACAATAAGGATCCGATCTCTTATTTCTTCTAACATTACATAAAATAACTCCCTCCATGAGGATTGATCATGAAGCATTTTCAATGCCTTATGCTAAACTAGTCCCTCAAGGTCTTCCATGGAATCCAAGGTTTCCATTCATTTCATCATTGTACTTAAATATCCAATGCTTCCATAACTATTATTGGCTGACGTTGCTAATGAATCTTCACCTCCCCATTTCTTTTCCAACAAATCATACTTGTGCTATTATTAACATTTCATGTTGCAATCCGAGTTTGGAGATTTGTAGAAGAGTTATCCCTTTTATGATTTTTAACTTTTTTGGATAAGGTTGGAACACTTTTCCCTTGTGCCACCTTTGTTGGGGCACTTTCAATGTCAACTAAATCTTTGTTTTCCCCGAACTTATCAAGTGAATCTGAATTATCAGTACTAGAAGATGGTGCTCTAGTTGAAAGGTGTGCATAGTAGCTAGTTATAGATGTGTCCCCAAAGATTCGACATAACTCATCGTAGAGTGGACAACCCTTTTTCTTGAACTTCCTTGCATTCTTATTAACCTAATTATACAATTATTGTTGTAAGTTTGGTAGTGATATATAAAAGATAGCAAATAAATAACATATACAAAGGAAACATATACTAATTTCAACCTTGAGAAGTTTTTCCCACAGTTCAAGTTCAATAGTGATAGTGTTCATTGTTGAATCCCAACCTACTCCAGCCTCTTCCACCAATGCCTTGAACCTTGACAACATTTGGCGAATCGCATTGTACTTATTTCTCAATTGATCTTGGGTATAGTTGTATTTCATTTGGTGAGTCATTTTCTCCTTTATCCGACTCCAAGCTTGTTTTGTGAAAGTTTCAATTTGTTTAGTAACATAAATTTTCAACTCTTTAGCCAACAAGTTTATGAAAATACCTTCAAATTTTGGGTTCCAAAGGATCACATTGCTAACTTATCTCCATTATGTCATCATCAATAATCTGACTTGAAGCCATAAGTTGCTTATCCATAAGCTTTAATTAAGAAGAAATAAATATCATCCTTAGTATTATATATAAATATGCACAGACACATATATGATGTTCTTTCTTGAACATGTATTCACATATGTATAGACGTCATAAAAAGGCTTGATTAATTTTGTATAAGATCATCTATAATATTTCTAAAAATTAATCACAGTTTGAAGATTTGTATGTTTGCCCTCTATCACAAACAAAGAAGCAAAACCAATGTAAAGACAAATAAATATTAAACCAAGGTATTTGGTTTAATGATTGTGAAACATCCTTTATGGTATGAGGTTGTAGGTCAACTCCTATGGAGAGGAGTTTGATACCATTTGTTGTGGTTTGTATCTCTCCCATAATAGTTATGGTAGCTATATGTAATTAGTAGTGGTTATTAGACTTTGTAAATATTGTGGGCCAGTGGTTCATGTTTTCTATATTTGTAATTACTCACATATCGGTTAACAACAAAAAAAGAAAAAAAATCAAATATATATTATCAAGAATAACCATTGATATTATCATAGTCTTCTAATCATAATCTGTTAAAATAAATCAACTAGTTTTGAAGGCAAACAATAGAAATAATGTTTTAAATGGCAACATAAATACCTTTCCAAATTTGTAACTTTAGATATTCTAATAAGGTATTCACATTCATTGTAAAATTCATGAAAGGAAAACATTAGGGAAAAAAAAATTCTAAAACCCATTGAACAAAATTTTTGAAGCCAAAGAATTTATTTTGGTTGTGAAAGACTTAGAGTTTGAAGCTTAGGGTAAGAAATATTGACATCATGTTTCATTTCAACAATAACCAAACATAATTTATGTTGAGTTTGAATTCATAGAAAAAAAAAAGAATAAAAACTTCAAGATAAACCCGCATTTACAAATGGAAAGGGGAAAAACCCACAAATTTTGAGAGTTTTGATGCATAAAAATCAGGGGAAAAGGAAGTCAGAGGTATCGTACAGCAGATCGGAAGCTTATACAAGCACATCGGAGGGTTACAACCTCGATCTACAACTATTAAACCTATTTAGTCCCCATTTTGGAGGTATTAAGACATAAATAACCATAAATTTGGTTCAAAAGAATGACATGCAATTCGTCTTTCTCTCATTCATGAGAAATGACGCAACGAAAAGAGGATGGAGACGAAGATCAGAGGAATGAGATAGAGAGAGATAATAAAGACTAGATATATACCTAAAAATGAGAGAGATGCATTCAACAAGTTTTAAGTTTTGTTACTTCTTGATTTTCTCTTCTCTTGTGGAAGATAATATATGTACAAGAAAAAATATGTTTGTAATAACGGTATCCTTCAATTTTTGTCAGTTACTGTTGGTATATTGAAGGAGGAGGGTTGTGTGTTAGGTGGTTGACATCCAACACGTTAAAAAGCTGCTCCAATCCCTTACGAAAATGAATCCTACTTTGAATCGATTAAATGCTAGGTTGTTTCCCTTAAATGATGCGGTGTGCCTGCCACCAGATGTTTCGAAAAGTGAGCAAAAGGCACCGCATTGATGCCTGGGTGTGGTGAAAAATGGACAAAGGTTTTCGTATTTTTCTAGACGAGTGCAGATAAAGAAGCTAGTTCAAGACTATAAGTTTAGGGTAACCACATGAAATGTAAGAACTTTAACTGGTAAGACTATAGAATTAGTAGATGTCATGATTATAAGAAGAGATAGTATAGCTTGCATACATGAAACTAAGTGGACGGATGAGAGAACTAGGGAAATAAAGGATACCAATTTTAAACTATATTATAGTGGCAATGATAGGCACAGAAATGGGGTAGGAATAATAGTTGCCAAGGGTCTTGTAGAAAAGGTAGTTGCGGTCATTAGGAAGGGTGATTGGACTATGTTAGTTAAACTAGTTATTGGAGAGAATATAGTAAACGTTATTAGTGCATACGTCCCCCGAATAGGATTAGATGATCAGACTAAAAGAGATTTTTGAGACCAAATGGATGAGGTATTACAAGAGATACTCATAGGAGAGAACCTATGTCAAGCCCCCAAATTCTAATACTCGAATATAATACAAAAATCCTCATTAAGTCCAATTACAAAGTATTAGAGTAAAAAAGAAGTATAAAGGAATAATCAACAATGTCATCTCTCGTATAATACAAATGATGAATCATTCAAGTACAAAGAATAACAAAGAAATGCCCTCAGTCTTACACGTCAATATTAAACATAATTTAGTTACAACATATTGAAGTACATCTTTGCCTCAGTACATGAACATAGGCCAACTAATATCCAAAGACCATAACATCCAAGTGACTCGCTGATTCTGGGTTACCACATCTGACTTTAATACCTAAAAAAAAAAAAAAATTAACAATAGGGATGGACATTAATGTCTAGTAGGGGTCTACAATGATTCCAAACAATAACATTCCATAGATAAAAATGATCATGAGTGCTCATGTGATATCTACACAGTTGATAATGTCGTTTTGTAATCAAAAATACTTTTCCATATTTATAAACACTTTCAAAAGAGTTTTTCTAGCCTTTACAATTGTAGATAAGTTTTACTATTGTGGACCATTTCACTATCTCCCAGTAATACATGATTTGATTAGTTATTACCATTTCCTAGCTTAACTTCCCATTTAGTAAAACAAATTATAACTCCAACTCTTTCTAATAACTTGCCACACCCTTGATCGTATACCACAACTCAACATATACACACATTACTCAGCAACCTGACAATCAATTGATGAACACAGACACATTTCATCTCTAGGTGATTTCATATTAAACCCATCCTTTTATGAGAACAAACCTTTTTATGTAAAAATATATTATGTACTATCTTCAATTTCAAAACAAAGCCCACATTTTTCTGCCCTCACACTGATGGCTAGTGGCACACCTCAATTCCATATTTTTCTGTCCTCACACGGATGGCCAATGAAGCACCTAAGGATGGTGTCATGACCCGAACCCGCCTTTATGGGTTAAGGACATAATCGGCCAGTAATCAAGGGATTACCTACGGCCCCAAACCATTCCAGACATAACTCATTAGAGTAAAGGGGCCAAACGGAAACAATTTCAAACTTATGTCCATAGAGCTGTGCTTATATGGCGCATCATAACAATCCATACATATACATGTTAATAACTCACATCAAAATATGTACTAACACAAAGTTCTGTACATACAAGATCATTTGAGTCTAGGTCAGCCAATCAAAACAATATACAAACGTATCCAAAGTCCTCGCCAACATGACAAAATAAAACAAGATAGTAAAAGGGCGAAGACGAGTCTCATGAGACGTAAGGGCTGACTCTTCAAAACCTTCGTTGTTCCACACAAACTTCACTGAGGCTGGGTTTGGACCTCCCTTGGCTCACCTACAGACACATGAATGAGTGTGAGCGAAAGCCCAGTGAATAATATCAAATAAAGAAGTTACACAAACGGTATTTAGAACAACGTGCTTCAAACGGCCTTGGGCCCAATTCATATTTCTATTTAGCATATATATAAATATAGGTCAAGTGACTGCGGTTCCAAACACATCGCACGGCCTCGGGCCCAATTCATTCGTGTCATACGGCCTCTAGTCCATTCATTCGTATCATTCGTGTCAAACGGCCTTTGGCGCATTCATTCTTCTATTCATGTCAAACTGGCCTTTTCGCCCATTCATTCTTTCACTCATGTCAAAATGGCCTTTGGCCCATTAATTCTTTCATTCATGTCAGGCTGGCCTTTGGCCTATTCATTCTTTCATTCATGTCAAACTGGCATTTGGCCCATTCATTCATGTCAGACTGGCCTTTGGCCCATTCATTCTTTTATTCATGTCAGACTGGCCTCTGGCCCATTCATTTGGCATAGCAAACATTTGTCCACCATTTAAATTAACAAACTTATAAGACTTACATAGAAGTAAGCAATTGGACAATTAACATACTTTAGATATCTTTATTAAGACATTACTCACAGTGATCGGCTAAATGATTTGCCCTGGAGCTCGACTCTACACATTCCATGAACACAATGGGTCACAAACAATCCAATCCATTCTTAATTCACATTTTCCTCTTTAGGCTTCTTTCTTATTCTTTTAATTCATTCATAATGCTCAATGCATGCCTAAGAGTACTTAGAAGTGAAAGAGAACGAAAAACGAGACACAGAACATATTTTCAAAATTTCAGAAACAGTGGTCCTCGCTCGAGCGTGGACTTGCTCGCTCGAGCAGACCCATTAAGTCTGCAAAAGTACTGGTTGCCTCGTTTTTACGCTCGAACGTGAATTCAGGCACTCGAGATGAAAGTCATTCTACATAGTGCCCTGCTCGAGCGTGAATCTCCCCGCTCAAGCGGACATCAATGTTTGCAAGATATTCTAGGAGCTCGCATTTCCCGCTCGTGCGGCGCCTTCCCCGCTCGAGCGGACATCCCAAATTCTGGAAAATCCAAAATTGTTCTTGAGCTTCAAACTTGCATTCAAATCATCATATCTTGCATATTATGGCTCAAACTTCACATATACATGTACTAACATGATCCAACACCAAATTCATTACATTATGAGCTCAATTTCATGAATCAATCACATGCATGTCCCAATTTACACCAAACTTATTTCCAACATAACAATTTCATGCATTCAAACTCATACTCTTATGAATTGTACATGCATGTGGAACACAACTTCTATTCTCAGCTGAGATGATGAAGAGATGGTAAAAAACATGAACTTCAATCAAAGATTCAACATGGATCATGTCTTCCAAGCTCAACCATACAATTTCATGGCAATTTCTTACATGCATGTGTATATTGACTCTCAATTTAACAAAACCAACCCATTTTCATCGTAATCAATTCAATTCATGTTCTTGATCATTATTCAACCTTGAATTCACAAATTACAAACTAAAATCCATGTGTCAAGGGTTGATTACTCACTTAGGAGCCTTAATTCTCACAATTGTGGTCAAATCTTGCACCTAGCCTTTCCAATTCACAAATCTTGAGCCAAAATGCACAAAGATGTCTCCTCTCTCTCTCTCTCTCTCTCTCTCTCTCTCTCTCTCAAAGTCCGTTCTCTCTTTTTCTAGAGAGTTGATCTCAGTCAAATGATTTAAAAGAGAAGGAATTAGATATAATAAGGCCTTTTTATAGCCCCACTCAATCAAATTTGATTATAGCCAATTAATGACACTTAATTAATCGTTCTGAATCTAATTATTTTGATCCGAATCAATTTTCAATTAAATTTCACCATAGGCTCTAAAAATTACACTAATTACAATGGCGTAGTCAATTTCGGTTTCTGTGGCCGACAGGGCCTTCAATTTAAATTCCAAAGCAGAAAGTCAAACAGATTTTTCTACGGTGAATAGATAGAAATTCAAAGCCACATATTTTCACATAAATGGCACACAAAATCATATCAAACACATAATCACATTCATAATAAGGACCAATTAGCACAATACGGAATAGGGTTATCACAGATGGCCAATGGTACACCTCATTCCCTGTGCAGTACCAACACTACATGCAACACATCATGGTTAACAAGGCCCAACACATTATAAGATGCTCAAGTCATTCCATGACAAGCACACACCACCCAAAAGGGGTTAAACAACAATCCATCAATTCTTTATTATTATTATTATTATTGTTGTTGTTTTTGTTGTTGTTGTATTTGTTATTATTTTTATCGAGTCTATTTCACATTTTACTCGCAATTATCATCCATCAATAGTCAATAGTTAATTTCAACATTGCATGTAACACAACAAGTAAAACCCAATACATAAATCTCAAATTATCATTATAAGTTCTAATGACTTCCTAATTTTCCCACAGATAATTCAAGTATTCTTGTATATTCCAAGTCCTAGATACATAATCAAATATTACAAGACTAAAACTTGATTAATCACTTTGAGCATGACTCTTTAACAAATTACAAGAGTTAAATCATTAGTTATTGATCAACATAGCCCAATCCCTAAAAACCATCTTCTTCCTCTTTTAAATGCATTTTCATGCCATCACAATTATTTTAATTCAAGAGACCCAGACTATTCATCTCCTAACTTTCTTCAAATCGTTAAACCTCCAAATAAATTAGGGCTTTTACACCAAACTTCAAAAATATTACCTTATCAACTAATATCCTGTTTAAACATTCTTCAATCACAAGATCTAACCTTTTTGGAACCCCAACCCTAATTTCTTCATCATGCTTTTCAAAAATCCCATCAAGGGTTTCACTTTTGTGTGATATGAAAATACCACAAGTTTATCTATAGAGAAGTATTGAAGAGAAGCAAGGAAACCAACCTCTTGGAGTGACGAAGAGAAAGCCAAAAAATCAATAGCAATGAAAACACGATCCGATCGGATGGATAGAAGGCCCTCATCCTACTCTTCATTTTTATATAAGGTTGAAAATCCTCGCTCGATGCTCGCTCGATGCTCACTTAAGCGTGAGACACAGCTCTTCGCTCGAGCGTAGGTCTCATTGCTTGAGCGTGCGTCTACGTGTACAAAAAACCTGAGAGCTTGCAATCTACGCTCGAGCTAGCATTCCGTCGCTCGAGCGGGTCTCTGAACAAAAGATGGTTGCTTGAGCGTGGAAGCCAAAATCTGAAATTTTCAGATTTGCCTCCAAAGCTCAAACCGAGCATTCAACACATCAAAACTCAACCTTTTGGGCCAATTTTCTGGAAGACACTTGGAAACTCATGCTACAACTTGTTTAGAAGATCAATTCGTAAAATCAAGCCCAAAGGTAAGCCAATTGAACACCAATTCAAAGAAACTTTCAAGAACTATGCAAGAACGTCACATGCATGAGCTCTTATGAACTCCAATGCTCTAAAACAAGATAAAATGCAAGATTAAGATCAAGAACATCATCAATTCATGGACCAAAACTAAAATAGAAACATGCATGTGGGAATTTCATGAAAATGACTTCAAAGCACTATAATATGGACATGCATGTACACAATGCCTCATAATTCAACACTTTGGGCTAAAACTTAACTCTAATCTCCAATATTTCCATGAACTATGCAAGATACAACTTAAATTCATAATTGAGAGGATGAGTTCCCTACCTTAGGTCTAGAATCCCAAATGTAGGAGCCTAATTTTGCAATCTCTCTTCAAGTCTTCTAATTTTCTAAGCTAATTTCTTGTTGAAACCAAACTTCTCCTATCTCCCTCTCTCTCATGATTTTTGGGGTCAAGAAGATGAATAAAAGCGGTGCATCAACATGTGTAAAGTGTAAGGAGTGTTGGTCTAGAATTAGGCCACTAAGTGGCAAAAGTGTAATAAATGCAAACTAATGTAATTTAATATTATTTAATCTAATTTAATCACACCAAATCAAATTTTAATTGAACCTACCATAAAATCACATAAATCCTAATTAGCATAAAATACTGATCAATTTTTGAATCGGTCGCCGATAAGGCCTTCAATTTACAATTCGCAATTTAAACATGAACAGATCATTTAATGACAAACAGATAGAAATGCAATTAAGCAACATACTCATGCAATCAGTTCAGAATTTCAGCTTAATCAATTACTTATCATGCTCAATCACAGTTTAGCACTAATCAGAGTTAGCATAAAATACTGATCAATTTCTGAATCGGTCGCCGATAAGGCATTCAATTTACAATTCGCAATTTAAACATGAACAGATCATTTAATGACAAACAGATAGAAATGCAATTAAGCAACATACTCATGCAATCAGTTCAAAATTTCAGCTTAATCAATTACTTATCATGCTCAATCACAGTTTAGCACTAATCAGAGGTGAGGGTTGTCAGAGTCTTCCCCCCTTTAGGAAGTTTGGTCCTCCAAACTTATTTTACCTTCGTCGGGAAACAAATGTGGATAGCGTAGGCGCATTTCATCCCCTTTTTCCCACATGGCATCTGTCCCATAGTGTTCTTTCCATTCCACTTTCACCATTGGGATGGACTTGCTTCTCAATTGTTTCACCTGTCGATCAATGATTCGTTTCGGCCACTCGGTGTACTCCATATTTTCATCAAGAGCTACCCGGTGATAATCAATCACATGAAACGGGTCTCGAAGATAACCCTTCAACATTGACACATCAAACACATTATGGATTTGCTCGAATCCTGGTGGCAAAGCAACTCGATAAGCAACTGGGCCAAGCCTTTCTAGTATTTGAAACGGCCCAATGTAACGGGGAGACAACTTACCCTTCTTTCCAAATCTGACTTGGTCTTTCATTGGAGTCATGCGAATAAACACATGGTCACCAACCTCGTACTCGAGAGGTCTTCTTCAAACATCTGGATAATTTTTTTGTCGGTCCTGACCTGTTTTGAGCCTCTGTTGGATTATTTTGATTTTCTCAAAAGTGTCTTGTACATTTTTGGGCCCAAGTAAAGCTCTATCCCCGACTTCTGTCCAACAAATCGGTGATCTACACCTTCTACCATACAAAGCCTCATATGGTGCCATACTCTGACTTGGCCTTTCATTGGAGTCATGCGAATAAACACATGGTCACCAACCTCATACTCGAGAGGTCTTCTTCGAACATCTGGATAATTTTTTTGTCGGTCCTGAGCTGTTTTGAGCCTCTGTTGGATTATTTTGATTTTCTCAAAAGTGTCTTGTACATTTTTGGGCCCAAGTAAAGCTCTATCCCCGATTTCTGTCCAACAAATCGGTGATCTACACCTTCTACCATACAAAGCCTCATATGGTGCCATACGGATGCTGGAGTGGAAGCTGTTATTGTATGCAAACTCTGCTAGTGGCAAATAATCTTCCCAACTCCCCTGAAAATCCAAGGCACACATCCTTAGCATATCTTTTAACGTCTGTATGGTTCGTTTTGATTGCCCATTTGTCTGCGGATGGAATGCAGTATTAAATCTCATTTTGTTCCCATAGCTTCCTGCAAACTCTTCCATAATCTAGATACAAATTTCGGATCCCTATCCGACACAATAGATACCGGAACTCTGTGTAAACGAACAATCTCATCAACATATATTGTAGCCAGTCTATAAGCATTAAATGTAGTTCTAACTGGTAGAAAATGTGCAGACTTAGTCAGCCTATCAACTACAACCCAAATAGAATCCATACCTCGAGGAGTTCGAGGTAGACTGACAACGAAATCCATAGTCACATGCTCTCACTTCCATTCAGGAATAGGGAGAGGTTGAAGTAGACCGCCTGGTTTCTGATGTTCAGCTTTAATTTGCTAACATTGAAGACATTTGGACACATATTCTGCAATCTCTTTCTTCATTTTAGGCCACCAATAGCTTTGTTTCAAATCCCGATACAT
This sequence comes from Camellia sinensis, assembly GCF_004153795.1. Taxonomy (NCBI): domain Eukaryota; kingdom Viridiplantae; phylum Streptophyta; class Magnoliopsida; order Ericales; family Theaceae; genus Camellia; species Camellia sinensis. Next base: position 2,620,916 of record NW_021024977.1, on the reverse strand, counting down.
TTTATTGTTACCCGGATGCATAGCAAACGCTGATCTATGGGCTTCATCTAAAACCCTTTTCTTTAGTTCTGGAATAGCTGGGATACACATTCGGTTTCGAAATCTCAACACTTCGCCTTCAATGCTGAACTCTGCTTTCGGACTAGTCTCAAATTCATCAATCATTTTCTTGGGGAATTTATCCTCTTTCTGTTTCTGTTTAATTTCATCAATGATTGTCGGTTCGGTTGAAATAGCAGTTATCAATCCGCCCTGTTCACACAATACCACTTCAATTTCAAACTTCTCAAAATCTTGCAAGATTTCCTTCTGCTCAGTAAGCAAACAAGCCAAACTCCTCGTTGATTTTCTGCTCAAGGCATCAGCAACTGTATTAGCTTTCCCGGGGTGATACTGAATCTCAAGATCATAGTCTTTTATCAATTCGAGCCATCTCCCCTGTCGCATGTTCAACTTCTTCTGCGTAGAGAAGTATTTCAGACTTTTGTGATCCGTGTAGACTTCACATTTTGCCCCATACAAATAATGCCGCCAGATTTTCAAAGAAAAAACAACTGCAGCCAATTCTAAATCATGTGTTGGGTAGTTCTTCTCTTGTGGTCTCAACTATCGGGAGGCGTAAGCAATAACCTTTCCGTTCTGCATTAGTACACAACCCAAACCTTTATAAGATGCATCACTAAAAATTACAAAGTTTTTCGTACCTATGGGCAATGTCAATACTGGTGCAGTGGTCAGTCTCATTTTCAGTTCATGAAAGACAGATTCTTTTTCGTCGTTCCATTCAAATGATTGCCCCTTGCGTGTCAACTGTGTAAGAGGTACAACTATTCTTGAAAGGTCTTTCACAAATCTCCTGTAATAACCAGCTAAGCCCATGAAGCTGCGGACCTCTGTTACATTTGTCAGTGTAGGCCAATTCACAATTGCCTCTATTTTCTGTGGGTCTACTGAAATCCCCTCTTTGTTGATAACATGCCCTAAGAAAACAACTTCATCCAACCAAAACTCACATTTCTTTAGTTTAACAGACAATTTCTTTTCCCTAAGTATTGCAGGTTCTCAAATGATGTTCATGTTCAAGTCTATTCTTGGAGTATATCAAAATGTCATCAATAAAAACCACAACAAATTCATCAAGGTAGGTTTTAAAAATTCAGTTCATTAAGTCCATGAACGCTATCGGAGCATTAGTCACTCCAAATGGCATAACAAGAAATTCAAAATGACCATACCTCGTTCTAAATGCTGTTTTCTCAACATCCTCTGCCTTTACTTTCAACTGATGGTACCCGGATCTCAAATCAATTTTGGAAAACACCTGTGATCCCTGCAACTGGTCAAACAAATCATCAATACGAGGTAAAGGGTATTTATTCTTTATTGTCACCTTGTTCAGTTCTTGATAGTCAATACACAGGCGCAAGGTTCCATCTTTCTTTTTCACAAATAACACCGGTACACCCCATGGTGAAGTACTAGGTCGGATAAACCCTTTGTCAAGTAGGTCTCGCAACTGTTCTTTCAGTTCTTTCATTTCAGCAGTAGCCATTCTGTAGGGAGTTTTGGAAATAGGCTGGGTGCCTGGCATAATCTCAACTGTAAACTCTATCTCCCTGTCCACCAATTCCCCTGGTAGTTCATTTGGAAGCACATCTGGAAATTCTCTAACAATAGGGATACTATTCAATTCAACATTTACAAATTGTTCAGATAACACGTAACACAAATAACCCTGGCACCCTTTCCTGATCAGTTTATATGCCTTCATTGCAGATGTTAAATAAGGTGGAGGTACTACCCCGTTACCCACAAACACAATTTCTTCATGTTCTGGTGGTCTAAACACAACCCGTTTTGTCACACAATCAATGGTGGCACAATATTTAGTTAATCAATCCATGCCCAAAATTACATCAAAGTGCCTAAAGTTCAAGGGTAACAAATCCACATATAGAATGGCATTCCCAACACGCATGTCATAAAAACGATATACAGATTCACACAATATAGATTCCCTGGATGGAGCAGACACACATAGAAGATATGGCAATAATTCTAGGGGTCTACTCAGTCTAGATGCAAATGCACATGTTACAAATGAGTGTGTTGATCCAGAGTCAATTAACACAAAGGCATCTTTGATGATAGAAATGAGGCTAGATAGTACTTGAGACAACTGCGTTAGCATTCCGTGTATTGCCCGGAACAAGCGCGAAAACTCTCCCTTGCCTCACGGTATCTCCAGTGGTAGTTGATCTCATAGTATTTCCCGGTTTTGGGATTGATGCAGTGGAACTAGCAGCTATCTTCCCATTGTTCTGATTACAATCTCGGGCCATATGCCCTTGTTTACCACATTTGAAACAAGCTCCTGACACACGGTAACAAACTCCATGATGCCTTTTACTACAAATATTGCACATAGATGTATCTCGAGAAGAATTCGAAGTACTTGAGGAGCCCGTGTTTTGCTTTTTTGAAAATTTATTCTTTGAGAAGAAGCCTTGCCTTTTGTTGCCTTTCTAGTCAGTTGTTGACTTAGCCTGTCTAGCTATGTTAGCTTCTGATATTATGGCCCGGTCTAGCATCCCAATATAGGTTTCTAACTTCAAGACATTCACCCTTTCTAAAATGTCGCTTCGAAGCCCACCTTCAAAATGCCTTGCTTTCTTATAATCAGTATCAATCACATGTGGCGCAAACCTGGCCAATTTAGTGAATTTGGCTTCATACTCAGCTACAGTCATGCTATCCTATTTAAGTTCCATGAACTCTGATACTTTCCTGTCCCGAATACATTGCGGGAAGTACTTATCATAGAAAACTTCTAGGAATTTCGCCCAGTCAACATCTTTATGATTTTAACACATTAATATCCACCATCTTCTTGCTTTGTTTTCTAGCATAAAGGTGGCTAAAAGTACTTTCTGTGTCTCCGAACACAGGAACACTTCAAATAGCTTTTCGATGCCGAGGACCCATGCTTTGGCTTTCAACGGATCTAATCCACTATGGAATTGTGGTGGTTTCATTTTCTTAAACTCTTTGGTGAGAGCTATTATTCGGTCATCATTCTGATTATCTGGCATGGGTGGTGCCGGAGGTGGAGGTGGAGGATGTGGTTGCTGCCACTGTTGTTGCCACTCTTGTTGTTGCCTCAATGTTTCTGTCATTTCCTGAATCAATCTTTCCATTCTATCCATTCTGGCAGTAGAGGACTCCTCTATCTCATCACCTCTTGTTCTCACCATCTAATTAAGCTTGCATTATACTTTATACAAAAGATTTACAAGTATGCATATACTAGAGAGCATACATATTCAAATAAATTACAATGCAAGTAAATCACAAACTTATAGCACATAATTGTTCACATTAAAACATTTAAGCGCATTTTTAGTGCTTTCAAATTCATACTTATCACATGAATGCATCCTATATCTTTTCTAGACGCTTATTGCTCATTTGGACAAGTGTGTGAGTTATTAACTCGTGGTCTGATACCACTCTGTCATGACCCGAACTTGCCCCTATGGGTTAAGGACATAACCGACCAATAATCGAGGGATTACCTACGGCCTCAAACCATTCTAGACATAACTCATTAGAGTAAAGGGGCCAAACGGAAACAATTTCAAACTTATGTCCATAGAGCTGTGCTTATATGGCACATCATAACAATCCATACATATACATGTTAATAACTCACATCAAAATATGTACTAACACAAAGTTCTGTACATACAGGATCATTCGAGTCTAGGTCAGCCAATCAAAACTATATACAAACGTATCCAAAGTCCTTGCCAACATGACAAAATAAAACAAGATAGCAAAAGGGCGAAGACGAGTCTCGTGCGTGAGACGTAAGGGCTGACTCTTCAAAACCTTGGTTGTTCCACACAAACTTCACTGAGGCTGGGTTTGGACCTCCCTTGGCTCACCTACAGACACATGAATGAGCGTGAGCGAAAGCCAGTGAATAATATCAAATAAAGAAGTTACACAAACGGTATTTAGAACAACGTGCTTCAAATGGCCTTGGGCCCAATTCGTATTTCTATCTAGCATATATATAAATATAGGTCAAGTGACTGCGGTTCCAAACACATCGTACGGCCTCGGGCCCAATTCATTCGTGTCATGCGGCCTCTGGTCCATTCATTCGTATCATTCGTGTCAAACAGCCTTTGGTTCATTCATTCTTCCATTCATGTCAAACTGGCCTTTGGCCCATTCATTCTTTCATTCATGTCAGACTGGCCTTTGGTCCATTCATTCTTTCATTCATGTCAAACTAGCCTTTGGCCCATTCATTCATGTCAGACTAGCCTTTGGCCAATTCATTCTTTCATTCATGTCAGACTGGTCTCTGGCCCATTCATTTGGCATAGCAAACATTTGTCCACCATTCAAATTAACGAACTTATAAGACTAACATAGAAGTAAGCAATTGGACAATTAACATACTTCAGATATCTTTATTAAGACATTACTCACAGTGATTGGCTGAATGATTTGCCCTGGAGCTCGACCCTACACATTCCTTGAACACAATGGGTCACAAACAATCCAATCCATTCTTAATTCACATTTTCCTTTTTAGGCTTCTTTCTTATTCTTTTAATTCATTCATAATGCTCAATGCATGCCTAAGAGTACTTAGAAGTGAAAGAGAACGAAAAACGAGACACAGAACACATTTTCAAAATTTCAGAAACAGTGGTCCTCGCCCGAGCGTGGACTCGCTCGCTCGAGCAGACCCATTAAGTCTGCAAAAGTACTGGTTGCCTCGTTTTTACGCTCGAACGTGAATTCAGGCACTCGAGCTGAAAGTCATTCTACATAGTTCCCTGCTCGAGCGTGAATCTCCCCGCTCAAGCGGACATCAATGTTTGCAAGATATTCTAGGAGCTCGCATTTCCCGCTCGTGCGGCGCCTTCCCCGCTCGAGCGGACATCCCAAATTCTGGAAAATCCAAAATTGTTCTTGAGCTTCAAACTTGCATTCAAATCAGCATATCTTGCATATTATGGCTCAAACTTCACATATACATGTACTAACATGATCCAACACCAAATTCATTACATTATGAGCTCAATTTCATGAATCAATCACATGCATGTCCCAATTTACACCAAACTTATTTCCAACATAACAATTTCATGCATTCAAACTCATACTCTTATGAATTGTACATGCATGTGGAACACAACTTCTATTCTCAACTCTAGGATAAAACTCATTTCCAACATGACAAATTCATGCATTCAACACTTACACCCCTATGAATTGTACATGCATGTGACATCTTACTCTCATTCTCAACTTACAGAGTGCAAATGGTGATTACAAACATGAGCTTTAACCAAAATTCTACATGGATCATGTATTTCAAGCTCAACATGCGAATTCAAAGCAATTACATACATACATGCATACATTGACCTTCAATTCAACATGATCAACTCAATTCATAGTCTAACTCACTAATTAATCTTCAATCCACAAAATTACAACTCAACTCATGAATCAAAGGGTTGATTACTTACCAAGAAGCTCAATCTCCCCAATGTATGATTAATTCTTGAGTTCAACCTTTCAATTTCTCAAACTTGAGCCAAACACAAAATTTTCCCTCTTATTCCCTCTCTAGCCGACCCTCTCTCTCTCTCTTAGAGTTGATATCAGCCAAATGAACACAAAAGAGAAGAATTGAGAGTGTAATGGCCCTTATATAACCCCACTAAGTCACATTAATTTAATATTAGATATTTGAGCACTTAATTGATTAATTTAATCTAATTAATTTGATCTGAATCAATTTTCAATTAAATTTCACCGTAGGCTCTAAAAATTATGCCAGTCACAAGGGCGCAATCAATTTCAGTTTCTGTGGCTGATAGGGCCTTCAATTTAATTTCTAAAACAGATAATCAAACAGATATTCCTACGGTGAACATATAGAAATTCAAAACCACATATTTTCACATAAATGGCACACAAAATCATATCAAACACATAATCACATTCATAATAAGGACCAATTAGCACAATACGGAATAGGGTTATCACAGATGGCCAATGGTACACCTCATTCCCTGTGCAGTACCAACACTACATGCAACACATCATGGTTAACAAGGCCCAACACATTATAAGATGCTCAAGTCATTCCATGACAAGCACACACCACCCAAAAGGGGTTAAACAACAATCCATCAATTCTTTATTATTATTATTATTGTTGTTGTTTTTGTTGTTGTTGTATTTGTTATTATTTTTATCGAGTCTATTTCACATTTTACTCGCAATTATCATCCATCAATAGTCAATAGTTAATTTCAACATTGCATGTAACACAACAAGTAAAACCCAATACATAAATCTCAAATTATCATTATAAGTTCTAATGACTTCCTAATTTTCCCACAGATAATTCAAGTATTCTTGTATATTCCAAGTCCTAGATACATAATCAAATATTACAAGACTAAAACTTGATTAATCACTTTGAGCATGACTCTTTAACAAATTACAAGAGTTAAATCATTAGTTATTGATCAACATAGCCCAATCCCTAAAAACCATCTTCTTCCTCTTTTAAATGCATTTTCATGCCATCACAATTATTTTAATTCAAGAGACCCAGACTATTCATCTCCTAACTTTCTTCAAATCATTAAACCTCCAAATAAATTAGGGCTTTTACACCAAACTTCACAAATATTACCTTATCAACTAATATCCTGTTTAAACATTCTTCAATCACAAGATCTAACCTTTTTGGAACCCCAACCCTAATTTCTTCATCATGCTTTTCAAAAATCCCATCAAGGGTTTCACTTTTGTGTGATATGAAAATACCACAAGTTTATCTATAGAGAAGTATTGAAGAGAAGCAATGAAACCTACCTCTTGAAGTGACGAAGAGAAAGCCAAAAAATCAATAGCAATGAAAACACGATCCGATCGGATGGATAGAAGGCCCTCATCCTACTCTTCATTTTTATATAAGGGACATGGGGTAGGAAATTGAAAAAAAGAGATGAAAACCAAGCTTCTATGAGCTTGAAGCCCAATAATGGCTAGAGAGAGAGAGAGAGATAGATAGATAGAGAGAGAGAGAGAGAGAGATAGAGAGAGAGAGAGAAAGAGGAAAGAAAGAATATGATGGAATGAAGCAAAGTGGACCCAAAATTGACTTTTTAAAGTGCTGATTCCGAATAGATCGCTCGAGCAACCATTCATGCACTCAAGCATCAGAGACACCACAAGGCTCGAGTGAGCAACCCTGCGCTCAAGTGAACATCAACAACTCCTAGAATCTCAAACCTACAAAAGTACTAGAAGCTTCACAAGACCGCTTGAGCTATCATTCCATCGCTTGAGCGATGAGAAAGAAAAAAGAAATTTTCTGGAGTGCCACAACCTAGTTATAAGTAGTGATTTGAACGGCCATGTAGGAATAGATAAACTATGATATGAGAGGGCACATGGTGGGTATGGTTTTGATGATAGAAATGAGGCTAGAGAGAGTATTTTAGATTTTGCGTTGACTTCTGACTTGGTGGTGGCCACTACTATGTATAAGAAGAGAGAAGAGCATTTGATAATCTTTAAAGAGTGTGTCAATTCGGAGCCAAATATATTACTTTCTATTAAGAAAAGTGGACCGTCTAAAATGCATTGACTGTAAGGTGATTCCTAGAGAGAGATTGACGTCTCAACATACGATTTTGGTACTAGAGTTATGCCTTAAAGGGAAATACCAAGCTAGGAAGGATAGTGGGCATTATAGGACGAGATAATGGGACCTAAAAGGGGGTAAACTATAAATATTTAAGAATAGAATGGATAAAGAAGGTACTTGGGACTTGGAAGATGATGCTAACACTATGTGGAACTCAATGGCCAATTGTATAAGGAGAATCTCAAGAGAAGTTCTTGGAGAGTTGAAATGAAAGAAACTCAACTCTAGAGAAACTTGGTGGTGGTGAGAGGAGGTTCAAGCGGTAGTAAAGACGAAAAAATAGTGCTTTAAAAAGTGACAAAATGATAGAATTGAAGAAAACCTTAAGAGTTACAGATTGGCTAATAAGGAGGTCAAAAAGGTAGTGAGAGAGACTAAGTTGAAAGCCTATGATGACCTATACATTAGACTAGATAGTAAGAAAGGACATAAGATGATATACAAACTTGCTAAGATAAAAAAGAGGAAAACAAGAGACTTAATTAGGTTAAATGCATCAAGAGTGAGGACTCTAAGGTGTTGGTGAAGGATTGTTACGAACCCAAACTCGCCCCCATAGGTTTGTCATTGTAATCGGCTAGTAATCGTGGGATTACTGAAGGCCTCTGAACAGATTAGTAAAATTAAGGGTTCAGCGAATAACAAAATACTATGTCCATAGAGCTGTGTTGACGTACATGAGACATAAAATTTCAAACTTATGTTTACACATATAACGCCAACTTATATATAGAGAAACCAAAATGGGTCTTAGCCCAACATGAAAAATATACAAAAACTTGTCCAGTCTTAAACAAAGGAAAATAATAGACTTAGACTTTGTTCACAAATTTGACCACATGAAGCATTTCGAAACCTTCTTGGAAGGCACAATGGTTGGATTGACAAAACAGAACTCCAAACTAGCAACTCAGGCCTGGTCCTGCACCTGATCACCTACATACATAAATAATAAAGTGAGCTAGAGCCCAGTGAATAACAACAGAGTAAAGGGTTTATGAATGATGTCCAAACAGATTCAAAAATCAAAGTTCATATTAGAAACATATTTAGATTCACATACTTATCCAGAATTCATAAGCAGTCATTTGTGGTACATCCATTAGCTATCAGATCAAATTGGTCATGAGACCCACGTGCATAGTCGATACTGACGACAACAAAGGTCAATACCTTGTGTACAAATAACCATGGTATTGTATCCCCCAAGTGAGGTTCACGTGAACATAGGCTGCAGTATTGTTTCCCCCGAGCAAGGGCCACATATCATAAGCCACGATATTGTTTCCCCCGGGTGAGGGCCACGTGCATATTGGCCACGATATTGTTTCCTCCAGGCAAGGGTCATGTGAACTAAGGATGCCACAAATACATTACAGAAAAATGGACATTCATTCATGATTCACAAAATAGCATTTCATAAAACAGATCATATCTTATCATTCTGAAAATACTTATAATCAAACATAGCTTTACAGAGTTGTTACTCATAGATAACTCTAGTAGCAGAACAGATCACTTGCACAAAACAGATCAATCAGGCAGGTGGTAACACGTGACCTACAAACACATGACAGAGACACTTGAACGGTTGTCCCAAAAGTGCTTAACTTATCATTCTTCTGTCTTGGTGTGTGTTCCTAACTCTTTTCCTTATTATTATTATTTAATCATGGCCTAACTCTTTTCGCTCAAGCGCAACTTTGGTCGCTCGAGCGGACCTTTTGGTTTGTAAAACTTCTGGGAGCTCTTGTTTTATGCTTGAACGCAACTTCTGGTCACTTGAGCGAAGGCTCAATAATAAAGGTGGTCGCTCGAGCGCAGATTCTGTCGCTCGAGCGGAGTGCTCATGTCTGCAAAAGTACTAAGAGCTTCCATTCGTCGCTTGAGCGCAACTTTCACCGCTCGAGCGAAAAGTGCAAATTCTGGAATTTTTAGATTGCTCTCTAAGCTCCAAAACTCAAATTCAAAGCTTCAAAACACATCCTTTGGGCCCAAAACTTGAGAAGACATGTCTAAACTTGTATAACATCATGAATTGAAAGCCATTTTGCAAAATCAAGGCCCAAAAGCAAGTGAATTATTCAAAACTAAAACTTGAAACTTTGAAAACATAACATGTTTGCCATGATATGAACTCCAACCTTCCAAAACATGATCAAATGGGCTAAAATGATATAAAACACGATGAATTCCTAAAACCAAGTTAAAACAACTATGCAAGAGAGAATTCTTTGAAAATACTCTCAAAACATAATGAAATGAGTATGCATGTAAAGAATGATCTTCTATTCTCTTTTCCAAACTCAATTCTCATATTAAAACACTTAACCCTATTGAATTCACAAGTTATCTAACACAATGTCATAGTTCTAAGGTTGAATTCTTACCTAGAAGTTTAAATTCTCTTGAATTCTAGTAAGTCTAGCTTGATTCTTCTAATTTCTTCACAATTAGTTTGTAATTCCCCGTTTTCTTGTTTGATCTCCCTTTCTCTCTCTCTGTCTCTCTCTCTCTCTCTTCTTCTTTCTCACGTTTGGAGTCTCAAAGATGATGAAATGAGAGTGTAATGGAAAGTTCTAGCATCAATTTAGCCTTACATAGGCTTGGTTAGACTAAGGCAATTAATCCTTGATTCACCTAATCAAGTACAATTATTTTATTCTAATTATTTAGTTTCGAATCGAATTCTAATTAAACTTACCATAAAATTCTAAAAATTCTAAATAACACATAGACGTAGTCAATTCTATGTTCGAATGCCAATAAGGCCTTTAATTCACATATCAAAACAAAAATTCAAACAGATATTTCTACGTAAGATAGGTATAAGCACAAATAACATAATATACATGCAATTAATTTAGAATTTCCTCTTAATTACTTATTAAACATTCTTAATCATGGTTTATTGACTAATCACTGGTCAGGGTTGTTACAGTCTTTCTCTTTTAAGGAGTTTGGTCATTCAAACTCGAATTACTTTTATTTCGGAAGAATGCTGGGTCTATAGGGAACAAATCAGGATATCTTTTCAACATATCTTTTTCCATTTCCTACGTTGCATATGTCCCTCCATGATTTTGCCAATCAACTTTCACCAATGGGATTTCTTTGTTTCTCAACCTTTTGATTCGGTGAAATCATCAATGGTCGTTCTTCATAGGTAAAATCATCTTTCAAAAGCACGTGTGTCGGTTCAATCACATGTAATGGATCTCGTAAATAATCTTGTAGCATCGAAACATGGAAGACATTGTGCATATGCTCCATGATCGGAGGTGAAGCCACTTGATACGTCATTGGATTGATTTTCTCCGTGATTTCATTTAGCCCTACATATCGTGGTGCCAACTTGCCTTTAACTCCAAACTATATTTGGCCTTTCATCGGAGTCACTTTATTGAACACATGATCGGACATCTACATAACTCTTTTGATGACTTTGTGCAGTTTTCAATCATTGCTAGATCCACTTCGCTTTTTCAGTCATTTATTTTACAAGTTTTGGCCCCAATAACAATTTATTGCCTATTTTGGCATAACAAATTGGAGATCGGCTTTTTTTACCATACAAAGATTCATAAAGAGCCATCCTAATATGTGAGTGATAGTTGTTGTTGTACACAAACTCGGCCAATGGTAAAGAAGTGTCCCAATTTCCTTGGAAAGCTAACACACACATTCTAAGCATATCTCCGAAGGTTTCAATGGTTCGTTTAGATTGGCCATCTGTATATGGGTGTTAGTCTCAATTCAGTTCTCAAGGCTTGTTGCAAACTTCGCCGAAATCTTGAACTGAACTTGGAATCTCTATCAGATACAATAGATACTAGTACTCCGTGCAGTCTCACAATCTCGTCAATATAGATATTAGCCAATTTATCCACATTATAAAATGTTTTCATAGGCAGAAAATGAGCAGACTTAGTTAAACGATCAACAATAACCCAGATAGAGTCCATACCTCTTGAAGAACGAGGTAGATCAACAATGAAGTCTATCGTAATATGCTCTCATTTCCATTCTGGTATTGGAAATGGCTGAAGTAATCCAGCGGGTCGTTGATGTTCGGTTTTTACTTGTTGGTAGTGCAAACATTTAGCTACAAAGTCAATAATACACTTCTTCATGCTAGGCCACCAGAAATTCTGTTTCAAATCATGATACATCTTCGTGTTTCCCGGATGCATAGCAAATTTCAAATTATGAGCTTTTGTCATAATACCCTTTCTCAGTTCAGAATGGTTCGGTACACAAAGCCTACCTTGAAATTTTGACACATTATTTTCATACTCAGATCCGAGCCTTGGTTTTGATTCAATTTCATCAACAATAATCTTCAAAAATTCATCTTGTAGTTGTTTCTCTTTAGCTTCCTCAATGATAGCTGGTTGTGCATAAATGGTAGCTAGAATTCCACCCTGTTCATGCAAAACAATCTCAATTTCATTTCTTTCTAGCTCATACAACAATTCTGTCTAACCTGTAAGCAAACATGCCAAATTCTCAATGGATTTCCTGCTCAAAGCATCAGCATATGTATTTGCCTTTCCCAGATGATACAAAATCTGTAAGTCATAATCTTTAATCAATTCGAGCCATCTTCTTTGTCTCATGTTCATTTCCTTTTAAGTGAAAAAGTACTTTAGGCTTTTGTGGTCAGTGTATACTTCACAAGTTACTCTATGTAGATAATGGTGCCAAATTTTTAGTGTGAACACTACAACTGCATGCTCAAGTTCATAGGTCGGATAATTTTTCTCATATAGTCGAAGTTGTCAAAAAGCATAAGCAATTACCCTTCCATTTTGCATTAACACACACCCTAAGCCTTTGTATGAAGCATCACTATAAATTTGAAACCCATCAGTACCATTTGGTATGATCAGAATTGGTGCAGTCACTAATCTGGTCTTCAACTCTTAGAAAGCTGATTCCCTTTGATCATTTTAGTCAAACGGTGCATTTTTCTGTGTTAACTGAGTTAAGCAAAGCTAGTTTGGAGAAATCTCTCACAAATCAACGGTAGTATGTAGCAAGCCCCAGAAAACTTCAAATTTCAATCACAGTGGTTAGTCTAGGCTAGTTTACAATAGCTTTAATTTTCTACGGGTCGACAAATATGCCATTCTTGTTGATTACATGCCCCAGAAATGTCATTCACATTTGGAGAGTTTTGCATACAATTTCTATTCCCTCAGAATCTGTAGCATAGTTCTCAAATGACTTTCATGTTCTTCCCTGTTTTAGAATATAAATATCATCGATAAACAAAACAACAAATTCATCCAAATATGGTTTGAAAACCCTATTCATAAATTCATGCAATTTTCTCTATATCTTCTCTCTTAACTTTTAATTGATGATACCTCGATCTAAGATCAATTTTAGAAAATACTTGAGCTCCTTGAAGTTGATTAAACAATCATCTATTCGGGGCAAGGGGTATTTGTTCTTCATAGTTACTTTGTTCAATTCCCGGTAATCAATATATAATCTTAAGGACCCATCTTTCTTCTTAACAAACAACACCGGAGCACCCCGAGGTGAAGAGCTCAGGGGAATAAATTTCTTGTCTAGCAATTCTTGAAGTTAGACTTTCAGTTCTTTCAATTCAGTTGTAGACATTCTGTATGGGGTCTTAAAATTTGTTGGGTTCCGAGTACTACTTCAATAGTGAATTCAATCTCTTTATCGATTAAGTTCCCAAGTAATTCATTAGGAAAAACTTCATGGAATTCATTGACTATAGGGATTTTCTTGACATTAGCATTATCAGTAGTCACATTCAAAACACAACACAAATAGCCACACAAATTCAAGCAAACCAGGTGGTCGAAACACAATAAGTTTATTCACACAATCAATAGTGGCATAATACTTAGTCAACCAGTCCATACCCCATATATAGTCAAAATGATCAATATCCAAGGGTAACAAATCAACAAACAACAACGTATCAACAATCAACATATCACAAGCCAGGTAAACATAAGCATATATCATAGAACCCCCAGATGGTGTAGATACAGATAACAAGTAGTTCATAGTTTCTAAGGGTAATTTATGAGCAAAAGCATGTGACACAAAGGAATGGGTAGATCTAGAGCCTATCAAGACATATGCATTTTGAGTATAAATAGGAAGTATACTTAACACCACAGAGTTGGTATTCTGCACATCACTAGGCACAAGTACAAAAACTCGGCCTTGTCTTAAAATTTCCTTTCCAGTGTTAGCTCTAGTATTCGTTCTTAGTGCAGGAGTGGATCCGGCTGAACTACTTTTAGTTATGAGTGGGCGATCTTTTATCGTGTGGCTACTTTTGCCACACCGAAAGCAAGCACCTGTTGATCGGTAGCAGGCGCCCATGTGTTTCCTTCCACAATCTGAGCAAGTAGGTGTTGTACCGCTACTTTGACATAAACTACTTGAGGATCCTATATTTTGCTTCTTTGAAAATGACCGACCCTTTCTGAAATTGAATTTGGATCTTTTACCTCTCCATTCAGTTGTTAGAGCCTTAGCTTGTTTCATTGCTGCTAAATTAGCTTCTCTCACTAGAGCTCTATCCAGTACATCTACATATTTAGGCAATTTCAAAACACCCACTTGGTCAAACACATCTAGATTATGCCCTCCTTCAAATTTATGAGCTTTCTTATAATCTGTGTCTACCATGTGAAGAGCAAATCGAGCTAATTCAGTGAACTTAGCTTCATATTTAGTAATAAACATATTGCCTTGCTTAAGTTGTTCAAACTCGGATACCTTTCGATCTATGAAGCACTAAGGGAAGTACTTTTCATAGCAAATTTCTTTGAACTGATTCCATGTCATGGCCTCATTACTATCCCGGATCAACATCCACTAACACCAAGCTTCCTCTTTCAAAGTGTAAGTAGCTAATAAAACTTTCTAAATTCTGGTACATTGAAAGACTTCAAACAAATTTTCAATTTTGAGCATCCAAGTCTTAGCCTTTAGTGGCTCAATACCACCCAGAAAAATTGGTGGCTTCATCTTGTTGAATTTCTGAGTTAAACTGATAATGTCGTTGTTCATTGGCTCAAGTTGTATTGGAGAAGGAGAAGGAGGCAAATGCTGTTGTCTTTTCTATTGTGTCATTGTTTCGGTTAAGGCCTTAAGCATTCTTTCCATCCGGTCCATCCGAGCATCGGATGATTTTGTCACATCATCACTTCTTATTCTTTCCATACCTATAGGTAAACAAAACAATAATAAACATAGGAAATAAATCTTTTCATAATGTTACACATGTCCGTATGTTTATTTCGTTCAAATGTGTTCACATGATTAACACACACACTCCTACATGCTGATGCAATGTCCCTAATTCTTTTCTAGGACATCTTATAGCTCATATGGACTCGTGTGTGCGGTATAACACGTGCTCTGATACCACTCTGTCATGACCTAAACCCGTCCCTATAGGTTTAACATAGTAATCGGCCAATAATCTTGGGATTACCGAAGGCCTTTGAACAAATTAGTAAAATTAAGGGGCTAATGGAAGCAATAACAAAATACAATGTCCATAGAGCTATGCTGACGTACATGGGACAAAAAATTTCAAACTTGTATTTACATATATAACGCGAACTTATATATAGAGAAACCAAAAAGGGTATTATCCCAACATGTAAAATATATAAAAACTTGTTTAGTCTTAAACAAAGGAAAATAATAGACTTAGACTTGGTTCACAAATTTGACCACTTGAAACGTTTCCGAACCTCCTCGGGAGGTACAGTGGTTGGCTTGACAAAATAGAACTCCAGGCTAGCAACTTAGGCCTGGTTCCGTGCTTGATCACCTACATAAATAAATAATAAAGTGAGTTAGAGCCCAGTGAATAACAACAGAGTAAAGGGTTTATGAATGATGTCCAAACAGATTTAGATTCACATACTTACCCAAAATTCATAAGCAGTCATATGTGGTACATCCATTAGCTATTAGATCAAATTGGTCATGAGACCCATATGCATAGTGGTATTGATGACCATAAAGGTCAATATCTTGTGCACAAGTAGCCATGGTATTGTATTCCCTAGGCGAGGACCACGTGAACATAGGTCGCGGTATTGTTTCCCCCGGGTAAGGGCCACATGATCATAAGCCACGATATTGTTTTCCCTAGGCGAGGGCCACGTGTATATTGACCACGGTATTGTTTCCCCCAGGCAAGGGCCACGTGCATATTGGACACGGTATTGTTTCCCTCAGGCGAGGGCCATGTGAACTAAGGATGCCACAAATACATTTTAGAAAAATGGACATTCATTCATGATTCATAAAATAGCATTTCATAAAATAGATCATAACTTATCATTCTGAAAATACTTATAATCCAACATAGCTTTACAAAGTTGTTACTCACAGATAGCTCCAGTAGCATAACAGATCATTTGCACAAAACAAATCGATCAGGCGAGTGGTAACATGTGACCTACAAACACATGACAGAGACACTTGAATGGTTGTCCCGAAAGTGTTTAACTTATCATTCTTCTTTCTTAGCATGTGTTCCTAACTCTTTTCCTCATTATTATTACATAATCATGGCCTAAGAATGCTTTGGATGCAATGAGGATGTAAGGATGCACTTGGAAAACACTTAGGAAAATTATTGAAGTAGGGCAGTTTGCTCGAGCGCAACTTTGGTCGCTTGAGCTAACCCCTTGGTCTGCAAAACTTATGGGAGCTCTCGTTTTTCGCTCGAGCGCAACTTCTAGTCGCTTGAGCGAAGGCTCAATAATAAAGGTGGTCACTCGAGTGCATATTCTATTGCTCGAGCGAAGTGCTCATGTCTGCAAAAGTACTAGGAGCTTGCATTCTTCACTCGAGTGCAACTTTCACCGCTCGAGCGAAAAGTGCGAATTCTGGAATTTCCAAATTAATCTCTAAGCTCTAAAACTCAAATTCAAAGCTTCAAAACACATCCTTTGGGCCCAAAACTTGAGAAAACATGTCCAAACTTGTATAACATCATGAATTGAAAGCTATTTCTCAAAATCAATGCCCAAAAGCAAGTGAATTATTCAAAACTAAAACTTGAAACTTTGAAAACATAACATGTTTGCCATTATATGAACTCCAACCTTCCAAAACATGATCAAATGGGCTAAAATGATATAAAACATGATGAATTCCTAAAACCAAGTTAAAACAACTGTGCAAGAGAGAATTCTTCGAAAATACTCTCAAAACATAATGAAATGAGTATGCATGTAAAGAATGATCTTCTATTCTACTTTCCAAACTCAATTCTCATATTAAAACACTTAACCCTCTTGAATTCACAAGTTATCTAACTCAATGTCATAGTTCTAAGGTTGAATTCTTACCTAGAAGTTTAAATTCTCTTGAATTCTAGCAAGTCTAGCTTGATTTCTCCAATTTCTTCACAATTAACTTGTAATTCCACATTTTCTTGTTTGATCTCCTTTTCTCTCCCTCTCTTCTTCTTTCTCACGTTTGGAGTCTCAAAGATGATGAAATGAGGGTGTAATGGAAAGTTCTAGCATCAATTTAAGCTTATATAGGCTTGGTTAGACTAAGGTAATTAATCATTGATTCACCTAATCAAGTACAATTATTTTATTCTAATTATTTGGTTCCAAATCGAATTCTAATTAAACTTACCATAAAATTCTAAATAACACATAAACATAGTCAATTTCGTGTTCGGATGCCGATAAGGCCTTCAATTCGCATAGTAAAACAGAAATTCAAACAGATATTTCTACGTCAGACAGATATAAGCACAAATAACACAATACATATGCAATTAATTTATAATTTCCTCTTAATTATTTATTAAGCATTCTTAATCATGGTTTATTAACTAATCAGAAGTACGGGTTGTTACAAGGATGAAGAGATTAAGAAGATGTGGAAAAACTATTTTGAGAAGTTGTTAAATGAGGAACATAGAGATAGGTCAAAATGGGAGAAAGTAGGCAATAATAAGGAAAATCAGGACTACATGTTTTATTGTAGGATTAGGAATTTTGAAGTGAAGATTGCACTTAAGAAGATGAAATAGAATAAGGCTTTAGGACTTCATGATATCCCTATTGAAACTTTGAAATGTTTGGGTAAGAAATGAGTGGCTTGGTTTACTAGGTTATTTAGCAAGATTTTGTTGACTAGGTGTAACATGCCTGGTTGTTACCCGTACACGTTAACAGTTCGGACCCTCGATTTCTTCGATCCAGTCTCACAAGTACAATGTGAAACGTAGACGAGAGTTTAGATTTAGTAACTTTTAGAAAATCCATTTAATTGCAAAAACATTTACCAAAAATAGATTGCATCATTAGATCTCAGAGTCACCACCTAATATTTATTTTGGGAGAAATAGGAAACTCGTGACTTGTGCCAAGGCCACTATTTGTCGTAACCATGGATGCTTGGCTCAGAACCTTAGGTATGAAGGGGAAATGTCATTAATTGAGCACCCCCGCTCACCCGATCAAAAGATCAGCCTTTACTAATCATGATATGAGTTTTATTGACTTTATATGTTCATATTCCGGTTATTAATAAATCCTAAAATTTACTATGTGAAGCAAACAAATATAGACTGTGTCGTCCATTTTGGAACAATTTGATTTCATTATTTTGAAAATATTTTGAATAGTGCAATTATGAAATCAGTTTTATTCCAAATTAAATAACACAACCTTCACCCGCTGGCATGCATAGATTTATATCAAATGAGCACATAACCACATGGTAGGATACTAAATATAATAAAAAATCGCACACATGCGGGATGCTAAAGCACAAAAACTTATACATTTACTGGCATCTGCAAATAGGCACAAAAACAAAATTAGCAAACATGCATGATTCTATATACAAGATCCTAATCTAATTCACTCATGAAATGCAACTACAGATTCGGCTTCTAGTATATGACATGTGAATCATCTCAAAACATGAGGTAGCGCACAAAATCACATAATAATCGATTAAACTCATAAATGCAAATTTAGCTGAATCTTAAGGCATAAAGCATGGATGCAAAGCATGGATATGATGACAAGCATGATATATTACATATTTACAGATAGGGAAAACGATTGAAAGAACGGGGATATAAAGAAGCGGGGATGGAAATTATTACATCGCTTTGAAATATTACAAATCCAAAGAAAGGGAGTGAGGAAAATAATTACAAAAAAAATAAAAATAAAATTAAAACCTCACAAAATCTCTCTAATTAACATAAAAACAGTAAAAAAAAGTAGCTTCAAGAGGCCTTGAAGACCGTCGGAGACTGTTTTGCTCATCTGTGACACCCCAAATGTTTAATTAATTTTAACACCGCATTAATACCAAAAGAATAATAATAATAAATATATATATATAAAAAATAATATATCTAATTTAATAGTTATGTGTGCTAAAATATAACTAAATTTAATTAGGAATCATGGTATGTTATCAAGAGAGGATAATTTTTATATTACTTGGGGCCCAAGTGTAATTACTTAACAAGAGTTGGGAGGTGGCACTAATAGAATGACTGTAATCTGTTGATAAGTCTGGGAGGCTTAAGAGAACATTGTTGGAGGCAGCCAACTTGTGCCACTTGTGCACGTAATGATTAAGGGAGAAATTGGGCTTGAGAAGTCAGCACTTCAGACATGTATATATAGGGGTTGAGGTAATAAATGGAGGCATCACAAAATAGAAGTAGAAGCAATGAGTGGGGTTCGAAAAATCGAAGGAAATAGAAAATAATAGGAGTCGACATTAAGGTGAGTGCTATTATACCTTGAATAACCATAATGTTGTTTATTATTTTATGAATTATTTTATGCAAATCATGCTTTTAAATTGTATTAGTATCACAATTATGTTATTTATTTTTTGAACTCTATTCGTTTAAAAATAGAAACCCATTTATATAACTATTTATTAACTGTGTTTTTGAATAATTATTTTGTAAATACCACTACGAAGGTCCTATGCCCTAGGGGACTTAAATAACCTTGGCCCTCTGATTAGTCACTTTAGTGACTCTCTAACGGTCCCATGCCTTGGGAACTTAAATAACCATTAGCCCTCTGATTAGTCACTTTGTGACCCTCTATCTGTCATAGACCCATTGACCCTCTATTCTGTTTTGTTCTGTACCATGGTTATGGTAATTTTGTTTATATGATTTTTGTATTATATGTCTGTTATTTAAAATAATTGATTTCTTCAAGCCAAACTATTCATTATTTAGCCTAAATAATTATCCATGGTGATTTGTGTACCCTTATGCTCTTAGTATAATATTTCTCACTCTACCATGTGCTTATAACTATTAAACCCCTTTCAGGTGAAGAAACTTAAGGAAGAATGATTTTATCCCATTAATTAGGACCTAGATTTGAACGAACATCATATTTTTTTTCTTCTTGTTTTTTCTTATTTTTTATTTTATATGTTTACTTGTAATTATTATCTGACTTATGTTATATGAATAATGATTCCCATATGCACTTCAGATATTTTATTTACATCTTTTATTTTATTCTGTTGCATTATTTAATTTAATTACTTGGAATTAATCTTAGAAATGTTAGAAATTACCTAGTTGCGAATCTAGCCCTAGGCACCGGGATGGGTCGTGACATCATCGTCGGAGGCTGCTAGGGTTATGTCTAGGAGAAGGTGGTAGGTTGGCCAAAAGAGGAACTGGCCAGCCAAAAGATTGGCCAGGCGGCCAATAAAGCCAGGCCAAACTCTGTTTTGTTCTAGAAACCATAAAAAACAAATGGGAAATTTGCAAGTGGCTCAACTAAGCACTTCCAATTAGCTTACAACAAGTTTATAATATGAAATTGAAGCAAGAAAAGCAATGGAAGAAAGAAATTGCAAGAAATACAACAAAATAAAAAGTGTGCAAAATTTACCTTCCAAAGAAAGGATTTGATTTCCAAACTTCCTTTTGATCACCCTCAAGCTTATGAAAGTGTGTTCTCAATTCTCAAATGGAAAGCTCGAAATTCTAGTTAGAATGGTGTTTTTGGTTGGTTTAATAGTATGTGGGAGGGAAGAGTTATACAACTCTATTTTTCTCTCAAATTGATAACACTCACTCTCTTTTGATCAAAGCTACTAGAATTAGGCTTTTTCATAATTTATGGGATGATTTTTGGTGTATGGAGATGGAATATCAGTGTGTTTTTTGAAGTAATGGAAGTTTTGGTTAAAAGCTTAACTTCTATCTCTCTCTATATATATCTCTCTCTTAATCAATTCTCTTTCTCTTCCATTTTGATCCTCTCTATCTCTCCATATAGATTATAAATGAAACACTCAATCAAGGAGGTGGGAGACAAGGTGGGTGACAAGGACCATGGGTGGCGAGGAGGATTGAAAATGGTGCCACCTTTAAGGAAGATGACAACCTCTCTTTTGACAAAGGGGCTAACAGATGATAATGGAGAGGGCCTAGATACACCTCCTGATGCAATGTCCCTAATTCTTTTCTAGGACATCTTATAGCTCATATGGACTCGTGTGTGCGGTATAACACGTGCTCTGATACCACTCTGTCATGACCTAAACCCGTCCCTATAGGTTTAACATAGTAATCGGCCAATAATCTTGGGATTACCGAAGGCCTTTGAACAAATTAGTAAAATTAAGGGGCTAATGGAAGCAATAACAAAATACAATGTCCATAGAGCTATGCTGACGTACATGGGACAAAAAATTTCAAACTTGTATTTACATATATAACGCGAACTTATATATAGAGAAACCAAAAAGGGTATTATCCCAACATGTAAAATATATAAAAACTTGTTTAGTCTTAAACAAAGGAAAATAATAGACTTAGACTTGGTTCACAAATTTGACCACTTGAAACGTTTCCGAACCTCCTCGGGAGGTACAGTGGTTGGCTTGACAAAATAGAACTCCAGGCTAGCAACTTAGGCCTGGTTCCGTGCTTGATCACCTACATAAATAAATAATAAAGTGAGTTAGAGCCCAGTGAATAACAACAGAGTAAAGGGTTTATGAATGATGTCCAAACAGATTTAGATTCACATACTTACCCAAAATTCATAAGCAGTCATATGTGGTACATCCATTAGCTATTAGATCAAATTGGTCATGAGACCCATATGCATAGTGGTATTGATGACCATAAAGGTCAATATCTTGTGCACAAGTAGCCATGGTATTGTATTCCCTAGGCGAGGACCACGTGAACATAGGTCGCGGTATTGTTTCCCCCGGGTAAGGGCCACATGATCATAAGCCACGATATTGTTTTCCCTAGGCGAGGGCCACGTGTATATTGACCACGGTATTGTTTCCCCCAGGCAAGGGCCACGTGCATATTGGACACGGTATTGTTTCCCTCAGGCGAGGGCCATGTGAACTAAGGATGCCACAAATACATTTTAGAAAAATGGACATTCATTCATGATTCATAAAATAGCATTTCATAAAATAGATCATAACTTATCATTCTGAAAATACTTATAATCCAACATAGCTTTACAAAGTTGTTACTCACAGATAGCTCCAGTAGCATAACAGATCATTTGCACAAAACAAATCGATCAGGCGAGTGGTAACATGTGACCTACAAACACATGACAGAGACACTTGAATGGTTGTCCCGAAAGTGTTTAACTTATCATTCTTCTTTCTTAGCATGTGTTCCTAACTCTTTTCCTCATTATTATTACATAATCATGGCCTAAGAATGCTTTGGATGCAATGAGGATGTAAGGATGCACTTGGAAAACACTTAGGAAAATTATTGAAGTAGGGTAGTTTGCTCGAGCGCAACTTTGGTCGCTTGAGCTAACCCCTTGGTCTGCAAAACTTATGGGAGCTCTCGTTTTTCGCTCGAGCGCAACTTCTAGTCGCTTGAGCGAAGGCTCAATAATAAAGGTGGTCACTCGAGTGCATATTCTATTGCTCGAGCGAAGTGCTCATGTCTGCAAAAGTACTAGGAGCTTGCATTCTTCACTCGAGTGCAACTTTCACCGCTTGAGCGAAAAGTGCGAATTCTGGAATTTCCAAATTGCTCTCTAAGCTCCAAAACTCAAATTCAAAGCTTCAAAACACATCCTTTGGGCCCAAAACTTGAGAAAACATGTCCAAACTTGTATAACATCATGAATTGAAAGCTATTTCTCAAAATCAATGCCCAAAAGCAAGTGAATTATTCAAAACTAAAACTTGAAACTTTGAAAACATAACATGTTTGCCATTATATGAACTCCAACCTTCCAAAACATGATCAAATGGGCTAAAATGATATAAAACATGATGAATTCCTAAAACCAAGTTAAAACAACTGTGCAAGAGAGAATTCTTCGAAAATACTCTCAAAACATAATGAAATGAGTATGCATGTAAAGAATGATCTTCTATTCTACTTTCCAAACTCAATTCTCATATTAAAACACTTAACCCTCTTGAATTCACAAGTTATCTAACTCAATGTCATAGTTCTAAGGTTGAATTCTTACCTAGAAGTTTAAATTCTCTTGAATTCTAGCAAGTCTAGCTTGATTTCTCCAATTTCTTCACAATTAACTTGCAATTCCCCATTTTCTTGTTTGATCTCCTTTTCTCTCCCTCTCTTCTTCTTTCTCATGTTTGGAGTCTCAAAGATGATGAAATGAGGGTGTAATGGAAAGTTCTAGCATCAATTTAAGCTTATATAGGCTTGGTTAGACTAAGGTGGAGGAAGAGTACCTTAGTGCCAATCTATAAGAATAAATGAGATATCCAGAATTGCAACAACAATAGAGGAATCAAGCTAATGTGTCATATAGTGCAAGTGTAGGAGAGAGTGATGGAACGTTAATTGTGATATATAACAAAGGTGTCAGAGAATCAATTTAGGTTTATGCCTGATAGGTTAACAATTGAAGCAATCTATCTTTTGAGGTGAGTAATAGAAAAGTATAAAGAAAAGAAAAGAGACATTCATATGGTTTTTATCGATTTTGAAAAAGCATATGATAGAGTGTGTTGGGATATAATCTGGTGGGTGTTAGAGAAAAAAAAGGTGACGAAAGGTTACATTGATGTGATTAGGGATATGCATAAAGGTGTGGTGACCACTATTAAATCGCCAACTAGAGAGACAAGTGAATTTTCAATTATTGTAGGGTTACACCAATAATCAACCTTAAGTCATTATCTTTTTGTTTTAGTTATGGATGAGTTGACGAGAAATATTCAGGATGATGTGCCATGGTGTATCCTTTTTGTAGATGATATCGTGTTGGTGGATGAGACTAGAGAAGGTGTTAGCACTAAATTGGAGATTTGGAGAGAAGCACTTAAATCTAAAGGATTTAGGATAAGCATAACTAAGACAGAGTATATGTAGTGTAATTTTAATAATAGCAACAATGGAAGTAGAGGAGAAGTGAAGATTAAAGACCAAGCATTACCTAAGAGTGAACATTTTCACTATTTAGGGTCGATTATCACAACTAGGGGTGTGTGCAGTGCAATTTGGGCAGTTTGAGGGTAAAATTATAAACATAATGGCAGATTAGCTGATTAACAGATTCACAAATTGCAGTTTGAGCGGTTTTGGATGGATTGACGGATTGAAGAATATTCTAACCACTTACCAAGCCTTTGCATATTATATAACACTAATTTGCATAATATTTTTCATATATATAACACAAACTATTTTACATAATATTATATATATATAACTACTAATTTGTAATAAATTTCACATATTAAATCTCTTTCACACTCAACCTTGATATTTCATTATAGGTTAAAAAATATACATGTATTAACCACAGCAGAGCGGTTTCGAAGGCGGATCATAAATTTTAAAGTTTAAACAGCAGTTAACGGATAGAGCAGTGCAGATTGATGCGGATCGGTGCGGTTTTAGCATATTAGGCAATATTTTGCACAGTCCTAATCATAACAGCTAGGGAGATTGGAGTGGATGTGGTCTATAGAATTAAGGTGGAGTAGCTTAAGTGGAGGAGTGCGTTTGGGGTATTGTGCGATAAATGAGTACCCACTAGACTAAAATGAAAGTTCTATAGAACGACTATTAGACCAACGATGTTGTATGAGATTGAATGTTGGGCAACTAAGAAACAACATGTAGATAAGATGAGTGTTGCTGAGATGAGGATGCTTAGATGGATATGCAGCAAGACTAGAAATGACAGAGTTAGTGTCATGACCCGAACCCGCCCCTATGGGTTAAGGACATAACCGACCAGTAATCCTGAGATTACCTACGGCCTCAAACTTTAACAGACATAACTCATCAAAGTAAAGGGGCCAAACGGAAGTAAAAATTTAAAACTTTGTCCATAGAGCCGTGCTTATATGCACTCAAAACAAACCATGCACATATACGTTAATAACCCACAACAAGTATAGTATCACAAAATCCTTTACAGACAGGATCATCCAAACTGAGTCAACCCATATCAAAACTATATACAGATGTACACAAAGTCCTTGCCAACAAGACAAAATATAAATACACAATTTCAGGATCGATTCCAGGCATGTCTTCGTAGGACCACGTGAAAACATCTTTGAAATCTTTTAACAAAGTAACTAAGCGCTCGCGCTCCGCCGAAGACAACGTGGACCCGAACTGGACCAGCCGCGGATCCTTCTCAGTAACAACATTAATTTAGGTGATTTCATCAACCAAGGGTTTAACAAACCTTTCCTGCTCTTGATTAAGCAAATATTTCAAAACTGGAGGAATTTCTTCCTCGTCGTTTTCATCGAAATTTTGAAAGTCTTGATTAATACAATAAATTGCTCCAAACGGCCTTGGGCCCAATGCATATTTCTGCTTAACATATATATACTTATACAAAATTCAGATCAAATGACTGTAGTTCCAAACATATTGGCCTTTGGCCCAATCAGATTTCCATTCATGTCAAAACGGCCTTCGGCCCATTCATTTATGTCAAAACGGCCTTCGGCCCATTCATTTATGTCAGAACGGCCTTCGGCCTATTCATTTTTGTCAAAATGGCCTTCGGCCCATTCATTTAGTCAAAACGGCCTTTGGCCCATACATTTGTGTCCAAACGACCTTAGGTCCATTCACTCATGTCAAAACGGCCTTCGGCCCACTCATTCATGTCAAAACGACCTTCGGTCCATTCATTTCTATCTTGTCAAACTTTTATCCACAATCCCAATTAGCAACTCATAAAGTTTATAAGGGAAATAAACAATTGGACATTGACAAGCTTTCAAATATTGATATTGCTCACAGTGATCGGCTTGTGGATTTCCATTGGAGCTTGACCCTACACATTTCATGAACACAAAGGGGGTCACTAACAGTTCAATCCGTTCTTTGATTCGCATTAACTCATTTACAATGCTTAACATATGCCTAAGAGTGCTTACAAGTGAAAGAGAACGGAAAACGAAACACAGAACGAGCATACAAAATTTCAGGGAACAGGGTCCCCGCTCGAGCGTCAACTTCCCCGCTCGAACGGACCCTTAGGGCCTGCAAAAGTACTGGTTGCATGAAAAATACGCTCGCGCGTGGGATAGAGCGCTCGAGCGGAAGGCCTGTCTACAAAAACTCCCCGCTCGAGCGGACATCCAACTCTGCAAAAAGTGCTGGGAGCACGATTTTCCCGCTCGAGCGGCTCTTCCCCCGCTCGAGTGGACATCAAAAATCTAAGTTTTCCAGATTGAGTTCTTGAGCTCCAATTCGAATTTCAACCAACAAAACATATATGTTATGGCTCAAATCTCAAATATAGTTATGCTAACATGCCATAAACACCAAAACACATTACAATGGAGCCCAATTCACAATTAATTCACATGCATGCCCCAATCTCCCATCAACTCATTCTAATACAAACAAAATCATACATTCAAAGCTCATATCTTAATTATTCAAACATGCATGCTAATCTTGATTTCATTTCCATCCCAAACAATGCAAATGGTGTTCATTCTCATGGAATACAACAAAAGCATACTTGCATGTAAGATTTAACACCTTTATTTCCATGTTCAACTCAATACATGCTAGATTATGCATTTCCACAACAATTATATACATGCATGCCTTCATTGACCTTCAATTGAACACAAGCAACTCAATTCCCTTGCATTCAAACTAATTCATGCTCTTGACCATCTATTAAACTTGAATTCACAAGGTGATGACTATAAATGCATGAATCACTCACCAAGGAGCTTTAATCTCCCCAATTTAGCAATACTTGAGCTTAATCTCCAAAAGGTCCAAGTCTTGAACCACAAATGCACAATTCTCTCCTCTCTCTCTCTAACAGCCGTCTCTCTCTCAATCTCAATTGTATAACTCAGATTTTGAGTTCAATAGAGTTAAAGGAGAGTGTAGTGCTAACATACAACAAGCTCCATTAACATATTATTTTAATATAAAATAATTGGGCACTCAATTCATCAATTTAATCAGTTTAATCTAACCTGAATAAATTTTCAATTAAATTTCACCGTAGGCTCTAAAAATTACACTAATCACAATGGCGTAATCAATTTCAGGTTCCGTGACCGATAAGGCCCTCAATTTAATTCCAAAGCAGAACTACTCAAACAGATATTCCTACAGTGAACAGATAGAATTGCAAAATCACATATATTCACATAATGGCACACAAAATCATATTAAACACATAATCATACTCAAATTAAGGACCAATTAGCATACTACGGAACAAGGGTATCACAGTCTTCCCCCCTTTAGGAAG
>NW_021024977.1:2479029-2560958 GCF_004153795.1 Camellia sinensis | reverse complement strand
CAATACAACAGCCACTTTCCTGGATACGGATGGCTTCAAAATCCTACAACCATTTGGCATGGACCAAATTACACTTTTACCCTTTGAGAGGCTCGCTGGGCCGAAAACCCGGAAGGGTGACCCAGGCAAAAGTTAGAGCAAGAGAAAAATACAAAAAAAAAAATGCAAAAAAAAGTGCAAAAAAAAGAAGAGAAAAAGAAATGAAAAAAATTGAAAAGAAAAGAAGAACAAAGCTCGCAAGGTCAAAAACCCACAACGGGCGCCTCGGCAAAAGTTAGAGCCTAAAAAGGAG
Organism: Camellia sinensis; assembly: GCF_004153795.1. Lineage (NCBI taxonomy): Eukaryota > Viridiplantae > Streptophyta > Magnoliopsida > Ericales > Theaceae > Camellia > Camellia sinensis. Next base: position 2,560,666 of record NW_021024977.1, on the reverse strand, counting down.
AGGATAATACCCGAGTGTACCTTAACCCCGAACTACGTAAGGCTTGATTCCCATCCTTGGGATACGTAGGCAGCTTCATTTTGAAGTCCAGCCCTAAAACACTTCAAATTCAACTGTGTCCATGTGATGGTTCTAGTCATCTTTGTCTTTTCTGTATCCGGGAGTTCGGTTGCAATCATCGCTCTGAGGACTGATTACAATACACTACGGTGCCATTCAGACAAGGGGCAACTTTCCGTTGCCATTCAATGCGTTGCGGTGCCGTTCAAACAAGGGGCAACTTTTCGTTGCCGTGCAGCTCTTTTCAAGCAAGGGGCAATTTTCCTTCGGATCTAGAGTTGCGCATCTCAAGAGTAAGTTCCGTACTTGTTGAGCATTGGCCGTTTGCAAAAATAATTTTTGAGAATTTTTATTGAGGTTGACTGATCTCTCAAAAATTATTCCATCTTTTCCAAAACTGGACCATTTCTTGGACCTAAAAAATAGTTTTTGAGAATTTTTACTGAAGTTGACTACTTTTCTCGAAAATTGTTCCATCTTTTCCAAAAACTGGACCATTTCTTGGACCCAAAAAAGGAAAATTTTCAGTGCTCATAGCCTGACTTGCATGATTTCAAATCAAAAATCGAACAAGTGTGTTAATCTAACTCTCATGTTGGTCAAAATTGTTTTAGTAGAAAACCAAAACAAAAAATGGTCAAAATAATGAACTAGGGGCACAGTTGAGTCAGGCTTCCTGTCTTTTCCCTGTTGTCAATGCATTTGCCAGAAAGGGCACTCTACTTGCCAGAAAGGGCACAACTGAAGTCAACAACAAAGGGCTGAAAGCTCTCTCATCCTCCAAGCAACGAGGTATCAAGACAAGTGCGAAGCACGAACTGGAATGGGGCGAGATATTCCACTCCCTCATCTGGACAGATCTGATCATGTCCGAACTTCCCAGCAGAGCATCATCAACTGATGTCAGCTACAGATTTGCTACATACCCAGTTGTACCGCAACCCCTCTCTGTGGGAGGAATTCACTGTTGTGAACAAGAATCAAAAGCTGGTAGAATACCAGGGGCAAGGGCCCACGACTTCCTATTTATTCATCAACCACCCAGGGGAGGGATTGAAAAAAAAAAAAACGAGAGATTAAAGAATAGAGAGATGTGCGATGAGAGAAAAAGTGAGAAAAGGGCTTTTTCAGAAAAATAGAGCTTGAGGGTCGAGTGATGTGAGGATCACAAATGAGAAAGGGTGGGAAACAATACCCGGTGAAACAGGCTCCTTGTGCACGTCTATGTGTCGTGTCTTTTGTTTTGTTTGTCTCGATTCTTGCTTTGATTCGTTCCGAGCGTGTCTCGATGTGTTTCAGTTGTTTACCTTTTGTTTTCCGTTGTTGAGTCGTAGTGCGCTGTGTTCAGTCGTAGGCTCAATACCCGGTTAAGAACTCATTTCTTAACTTCAAAAATAAAATCGCTTTGTGCTTAGAGTGCTGTGCCATTCTTCACGTTTGTGCAAAACAAGATTCGTTCTTTCATAAAACTGCAGGGTTCAACCCAAGTCATGTCAGAACAGTAAAACCAGGACCTATTTGAAGCTATATGGGTTCCAGACTACAAAACAAAAGCAAAAGAGGAAAATATCGGGTATCTGAGTGTGCTTCAACTTCGGAAAACTCCGTGATTGTGCTCCGGATGTACCTCTTCAGGCCTTGTCAGTGCTCCGAAGAATGAGTGTGCCTCTACTCCAAGCTTAAGCCTGCTCCAAGTCAGAATGGCAATTAAAGCAGCAGCGGATGTTATCTCTCGCCAATGTAAACAGGGTGTCCCTTTTTTCGAGCAGAGTTGTGTTGCCAAGTCCTCCGAAAGGTAAATCAGAGGCACCAGAGTACATGTTTGATGCCCTTCCATTGCATAGAATGTGAACTTTCATATACACTTCAGTTGCATGCGTGCCATGCATCGTTATGTTTCTGCATAGAATATGCTTTCAATATTGCATAGAAAATGCCCCCATAAATGCATTTTATCGCACTGTCTTGTGCACCTGCATTGCATTGTTTTGCGCGCTTCTTTATTTCGAAACACCGGGATACGTCCCTATGTTTCTCTTTCCATTCCGAAGCAACTGGATACGTCCCTATGTTTCTCTTTCTCGCCGAAACACCGAGATACGTCCCTATGTTTCTCCTCCTCTCTGAAACACTGGGATACGTCCCTAATCCTTGGGATACGTCCCTAATCTTTGGGATACGTCCCTAGTCTTTGGGATACGTCCTTAACCTTTGGGATACGTCCCTAACCCTTAGGATACGTCCCTAACCTTTGGGATTCTTTCTGAAACAACGGGATACGTCCCTATGTTTCTCTCTCTTTCTGAAACAACGGGATACGTCCCTATGTTTCTCTCTCTTTCTGAAACAACGGGATACGTCCCTATGTTTCTCTCTCTTTCTGAAACAACGGGATACGTCCCTATGTTTCTCTCTCTTTCTGAAACAACGGGATACGTCCCTATGTTTCTCTCTCTTTCTGAAACAACGGGATACGTCCCTATGTTCCTCTCCCTTTCCGAAACACCGGGATACGTCCCTATGTTTCTCTCCCTTTCCGAAACACCGGGATATGTCCCTATGTTCCTCCTCCTCTCCGACACACCGGGATACGTCCCTATGTTTCTTCTCCTTTGTCGAAACACCGGGATACGTCCCTATGTTTCTCCTCCTTCGTTTCGAAACACTGGGATATGTCCCTAATCCTTGGGATACGTCCCTAATCCTTGGGATACGTCCCTAATCCTTGGGTCCCTATGTTTCTCTTCCTTTCCGAAACACCGGGATATGTCCCTATGTTCCTCCTCCTCTCCGAAACACCGAGATACGTCCCTATGTTTCTTCTCTTTTGTCGAAACACCGGGATACGTCCCTATGTTTCTCCTCCTTCGTTTCGAAACACTGGGATACGTCCCTAATCCTTGGGATACGTCCCTAGTCTTTGGGATACGTCCCTAACCTTTGGGATACGTCCCTAACCTCTGGGATACGTCCCTAACCTTTGGAATACGTCCCTAATCCTTGGGATACGTCCCTAATCCGTTGGGATACGTCCCTAACCTTTGGGATACGTCCCTAATCCTTGGGATACGTCCCTAATCCCCGGGATACGTCCCTATGTTTCTCCCTCTTCGGTTAAAAGCATTCGGAATACGTTCCAATGCTTACACCATTCCGAAACACCGGGATATGTCCTTATGTTTCTCCCTCTTTGGTTAAGAGCATTTGGAATACGTTCTAGTGCTTGAACCACTCTGGAACACTGGGATAAGTCCCTATGCTTTTCTTTCTTTCCGAAACTCCGAGATATGTCCCTATGTTTCTCATTCCTTCTGAAACTCCGGGATACGTCCCTATGTTTCTCTTTCGTTCCAAAACTTCGGGATACGTCCCTATGTTTCTCTTTCCTTCCGAAACACCGGGATACGTCCCTATGTTTCTCCTTCGTTTTGAAACACCGGGATATGTCCCTATGTTTCTCCCCCTTTGGTTGAGAGCATCTGGAATATGTTCCAATGCTTATACCTTTCCAAAACACCGGGATACGTCCCTATGTTTCTTTGCATGATCATTAGTTATACTCAGCTTGGTGCATTGTCTTGCATTTTGCCCCTGCCCTCGGGCGCATACCTTTATTTGTAGCTTGTATGCTTTGTCTAAGTCTTCAGCCTTGTCAAAAATGGGTCGTCTCTGGGCTTTGACATTCACTCCCGTCATTGTTATGACTTTCGAGTTCTGTCCAAGAGGGGCAACTGTAGACACCCCATTTTTGACCGTCCTCAAGACTTGGACGTCACCGTTTGAACACTCGGTGATCATCCTTGTTCGTGTTCGTCTTGAGTTCCCAGAGGTCTCGGCTACGCGCCCTGCCTCAAGATCTCTCGACTTGACTGTTTTGTGTCTGGTTTTGCACCAAACACTTGTTGTTTTGCTTCTGAGGGTGGAAAGTAGCTTGTAGGCCATCCCCACACCTCACCGGCCATGGCTTGAGGCCACCGGCCTTGTTTCCTGGCCACCAGCCATTGGTGATGGCCGGTCGGCACTCTTGATTGTCGGTCGGCATTATGTTTGGCCGGCCGGCCACTGTTTTTGATCAATCGGCCACTTGTCCTGACCGAGACCTTTTCTTGAGAGAGCTTGACCCTTTTGAACCTTTTTCTAGCTTCTCCAAGAAGCTTGACCCTTTTTAGCTTCTCCAAGAAGCTTGACCCTTTTTTAGCTTCTCCAAGAAGCTTGACCCTTTTTAGCTTCTCCAAGAAGCTTGACCCTTTTTTTTTAAAGCTTCTTGAAGAAGCTTGAACCTTTTGACCCCTTTGCCTAGCTTCTCTAAGAAGCTTGGCCTTTTTGATCCAAGCTTCTAAGAGAAGCTTGGCCTTTTTCCTCAAAACTTCCAAGAGAAGCTTTGCCCCCTTGGTTTCTCTATATAAGGAGAGCCTCTCCTTCCATTTTAGGGGCTAGAAAAATCAGATATATATGATATATATATATCACTCCCTCTCTATATCTCCCTTTCTCTCTACATTTGTGTGGATTAGAGGGTCCAAAAGGGGCTTGTTCTTGGCCTATTGCACACCACCTCATAGCCACACACTTCCATCATCACTTGGAGGTTCTTGGAGCTTATTTTCAGAGGTTGAGGACTGGTTTTTGAGACCTAAAGGCTGCTGGTTCTTGCTGGTCTTCAAAGGTAACTTCTTACCCTCTTTATTCCCCGTTTTTGCACACCCTTTTAGCCTGTCTTGCTTGCGGATTTGGGCTTTGTGTATAACATAAAAAAGTTCTGTTTTTTTGTGTTTAAGATACTTCATTAAGACCACTTCTGTGTTTGGGGTCGTTTACCCCCTCTTAGGCCTTGTTTGGCCCCATTTTGTGCTATTTTTGGTGAGTTTCGGGACCACCTTGTTTGGGCCTCCTCACCACTGAAATCTTGAGGGATTTCAGTGGTGAGGATGGTGGTTTAAGGTCCTAAGAAGGAGAGGGCCATCCCCTCTCCTTGTTGTCTTCAAAAAGTAGCCATTTTAGCCTCATGTGGAGCAGCCATTTCATTAAGTTCGATGTTGGCCATGTCTTAGTGCTATTTGCGCTATTTTTCCGAATAGCCACTGTTTTTACTGGTTAGACACACCATGCTTGCGTTGATACTTGTCTGTAATGCCATGAAATTGCCTTAACGTAGCTAGCATTCTAGCACTAGCTTACTTGTTTTGGCTTAGCTTTGTGAAGCTTTTATGCATGTTTTAGTGTGCATTGAGTCTGTTTTGGGTGCTTTCGCGGTCATCATGCTTTGCTTTATAGATACATGTAACCCCCCTCGGCGCCTTGAGTTTTAGACATCGTTGCAATGCTTGCTTGAAATGTTTATGTGGTTGTTGCACCTTCATAAACGAGATTTCAGGCTTCATGCATTGCCATGTATCCTGTTTATCCTCTTATTGAGAGTGCGATCCGAAGTTGCTCTTGGTGCCTATGTTGGCTTGTGTGCATGCAATGCTTGTACTGTGCTTTTGGCCCTCATTTCCATGACAGTTTGGGCCCTGTTTTGGAACCCTAGTAGAAGCTGTCCAAATTATTTAAGCCTCTTTGCGCATGTTGTTGCATGCTATAATGATTTGTATTTTAGGTAACTGAGTTCTTAAAAGTCTGTATGTTTAAGCTTGCCAGTGCATTTGGCAGTGTTTCTTGTGTTTGAGTTTGCTTTGCATATTTACATGTGTTATGCCTTGAATGTGTTGCATGGTGTATATAACATTGATGTTATTGCCTTAGCATGCTTACTTGTCTTAGCTTCGATGCCCCATGCACATGTTTGTTGTTTGCTGATCATGGTGCCACTTAGCTTCACATGCCTAGATTGTTCATTGCCATGCATGCTTTGGGCCTCTTGAATGCTGTGATAGAGTTGGTCCCATTGGGTTTGTTCATATGGCATATGGGCATTTCCATAGTAAAAATGCATAACTTGCGTTCTTGGCCATCAGCCATTGAAATGTCGGCGAATGATGGTCAAGACAAGGATCATGGCCCCTTTGAGTCATAGACATGAAAGGGGTGTGATTTAGGTGCATACATTGCTTGAATTGCATTGCCATGCTCGCCTTGCCTCTGTTGTGTCATTGCAGATCTTCAGGAACTTTCGATCGACCGGTAGTGTTCAGTGACCGATCCGGCAATCCTATCCTAAGCGATGGCTTCATCAAACAGCGATGATTGACACACTACTGCCGTGGTTCAGTTATAACCTCAGCGGTGGTGTCTCCATGGTCAGGGAGCAATCCTGAAGACTTTGGAAGTCTTCAATATGCAGAACAGGGAAACAATCAGCTGTGTGGTTATAGGCAGTGTATTCTGAGCAGGACCGCAAGCATTGCATTAGGCTCCTCTTCCCGAGGCGAGTTTATCTGTTTTCCTAAGATTAGTTAATTTGTTAATTAATTAGTATTTGTATATTTAATTAGCTTGTAGTTAAGTATCTGTAATATTTTTCGGGTCCCTCGCGGCGAGGGCAAGATTTTGTAATAAGTGTGGGGCGTATGTGATGTGTATGGTCTTCCAACCCCACGTCTTTCTGCCCTTTTTTACCCGCTATGATGGTTATAGACTAGGTATAATTTAAATAGCATCCTTTATGCTTAGCATGCGTGCATCCATAATTTGTCTTACATGCACCAGGCTCGGATACTCATGCTAACTTGGCTCGTATTTTCAATTCCAAGTTGAGATTTGTGTTATTGCCAGCATTTCACATAGCCATGTTATAGGATAGCCGAGCCTTGTTTGGATTAGCATCTTTGCCAGTGTTGCATTAGCCATGTTAACATGAACTAGGATCATGCATGTGATTACTAAATGGTTTCTGTTTTAGCATGGAGTACACTGTAAGTATTTTATGTTTTAGCATCTCGTATGAGTGTGAATGTTAACTTGACAGCATGCTTACCATGTGGCTAGATGCTTATGTGTTATAATTGCCTGAATGCCTGTGGGTGAAGGTTGGATTGTTTGAGTTGGAATAATTCGTTAAAATCCGTATTTTAGCCTACTTGCGAGTAGCAAATTCCAAAGCATTTTTTTAAACAAACTGATATGCAATGCTTATTTCCAAATTAGGCAATCTAGTCTATACTTGTTTGCTGTGCGCATAATATAGTAATTCTAGGCTAATAACCGGAATAAGAATTCATAATGTTTTCAAAATTAGATATCACGGTTAGTAGAGGCCGATCTTCGAATCGGGCGAGAGGGGGTGCTCATAGCTGACCTTCTCCAATCATACCCAAGTTGTCGAGCCGAGGCAACTTTGGTGATGACGGACACGTGGCCTTTGGCACCGAGTCAGGGTTTCCTAAATTCCCCCAAAATAAAATATTTAGGTGGCGACTCTGTATCTGGCAAAGCAGTCCATGTTTGGCACTTCTTTCAAAAATCTGTTTTCTCAAAACGATTTGCCGGATTTGGACTCTTTGGTTCAGATTAAGAACCGTGACACAAATCGAGTCCGAACTGTAGTGAGGCCCACGGGCGCGTCTACAATAAGCAATATGAAGAACAACATGCTCCGAACAGCCTTGGGCCCAATGCATATTTCTGCTTAACATATATATACTTATACAAAATTCAGATCAAATGACTGTAGTTCCAAACATACTGGCCTTTGGCCCAATCAGATTTCCATTCATGTCAAAACGGCCTTCGGCCCATTCATTTATGTCAGAATGGCCTTCGGCCTATTCATTTTTGTCAAAATGGCCTTCGACCCATTCATTTAGTCAAAACGGCCTTCAGCCCATACATTCGTGTCCAAACGACCTTAGGTTCATTCACTTATGTCAAAACGGCCTTCGGCCCACTCATTCATGTCAAAACGACCTTCGGTCCATTCATTTCTATCAAAACGACCTTCGATCCATTCATTTCTATCATGTCAAACTTTTGTCCACAATCCTAATTAGCAACTCATAAAGTTTATAAGGGAAATAAACAATTGGACATTGACAAGCTTTCAAATATTGATATTACTCATAGTGATCGGCTTGTGGATTTCCCTTGGAGCTTGACCCTACACATTTCATGAACACAAAGGGGGTCACTAACAGTTCAATCCGTTCTTTGATTAGCATATTCCTCTTTAGGCTTTATTCTTATCTCATTAACTCATTTACAATGCTTAACATATGCCTAAGAGTGCTTACAAGTGAAAGAGAACAGAAAACGAAACACAGAACGAGCATACAAAATTTCAGGAAACAAGGTCCCCGCTCGAGCGTCAACTTCCCCGCTCGAGCGGGCCCTTAGGGCCTGCAAAAGTACTGTTTGCATGAAAAATACGCTCGCGCGTGGGAAAGAGCGCTCGAGTGGAAGGCCTGTTTACAAAAACTCCCTGCTCGAGCGTGATATATACCGCTCGAGCGGACATCTAACTCTGCAAAAAGTGCTGGGAGCACGATTTTCCCGCTCGAGCAGCTTTTCCCCCGTTCGAGCGGACATCAAAAATCTGGGTTTTCCAGATTGAGTTCTTGAGCTCCAATTCAAATTTCAACCAACAAAACATGCATGTTATGGCTCAAATCTCAAATATAGTTATGCTAACATGCCATAAACACCAAAACACATTACAATGGAGCCCAATTCACAATTAATTCACATGTATGCTCCAATCCCCCATCAACTCATTCTAATACAAACAAAATCATACTTTCAAAGATCATAGGATCTCCTCAAAAAGGTGATAGATTGATAAGACAAAAGCATGACAAAGTGTAAGCAACAAGTAAGGTGACATGGACACTTCGGCGGGTAATGATCTCGGCCAGGACAAAGCTTCGGCAAGTAAGATCTCAATGATCTCGGCTAGGAAGAACAACACTTGGCCTAGCTGTGCCACACCTTGGCCTAGATGTGCCATCTTGACCATCTATTAAACTTGAATTCACAAGGTGATGACTATAAATGCATGAATCACTCACCAAGGAGCTTTAATCTCCCCAATTTAGCAATACTTGAGCTTAATCTCCAAAAGGTCCAAGTCTTGAACCACAAATGCACAATTCTCTCTCCTCTCTCTCTCTCTAACAGCCGTCTCTCTCTCAATCTCAATTGTATAACTCAGATTTTGAGTTCAATAGAGTTAAAGGAGAGTGTAGTGCTAACATACAACAAGCCCCATTAACATATTATTTTAATATAAAATAATTGGGCACTCAATTCATCAATTTAATCAGTTTAATCTGACCCGAATAAATTTTCAATTAAATTTCACCGTAGGCTCTAAAAATTACGCTAATCACAATGGCGTAATCAATTTCGGGTTCTGTGGCCGATAAGGCCCTCAATTTAATTTCCAAAGCAGATTATTCAAACAGATATTCCTACGATGAACAGATAAAACTTCAAAATCACATATATTCATATAATGGCACATAAAATCATACTAAACACATAATCATACTCAAATTAAGGACCAATTAGCATACTACGGAACAGGGGTATCGCAGTTAGGAATGAGTATATTCGAGAATAGGTAAGAGTGGTACCAATAGAAGATAAATTAAGAGAGAATAAATTGAGATGGTTTGTGCATGTACAACAGAGACCAACAGCAGTAGTAGTGAAAAGATGCGATACAGTGGCGATTGATGGAAATATTAAAGGAAGGAGCAGACTTAGATTGGTGTGGGCTAGTGTTGTAAATAGAGATATGAATCTCCTTAATTTGACTAACGATATGGCTTTGGATAGAGTCGAATGGAGAAGAAGGATTTATGTAGCCAACCCCATTTGATGGGACTTAAGGCTTGGTTTGGTTTGGTTTGATTTGGTACCGTTGGTGTATTGAAGGCGATACAAATAAAATGTAGTTCCTATGTCTTGAACCCGTGACGTTATACTTGATTTGAACAATACACTGTTCACCCATGTATGAATAGTGTAACAACAAGAAAATTAAATTATCCTTTGAATTTCGTATCAATATTATTTAATTGCAAATGAGAAAAATATAATTTTATATGTGATTAGTTGTGGTCAAAATGTAATTTATATGTAATTTTATAATAATGTAATTATCAAGAAGTTGGGGTCATTATGTAATTATCCAAAAGTAATTGATGAGGATGCCTTGAATTAAATTATGGCGCCACAAATTAATAAGAGATTTCAGCACTAAAATGTATTACTGTTGGATCATCATTCAAACTCTCCTATAAATAGGAAAGTATTGAGCAAAGAAAGAAAAACAAAAATAGAGAAGAATGAAGGAAAAATAGAAACACTAAGAAAATAAAATAAATAGAGAAGTTGAGAGTGAAAGTGCGAGACTCGAATAAAGATTGATTTGAGATATGAGGGGATGATCAGGTAGCCAATCGGTGTTTATAATTTGATTTATAAGTGAGTTGTATAATACGTTGAGCTACCATAAACTGTTTTGTGTAAATCATGCTTATAAATTTGTTTACAACTTAGAAAAACCAAGGGGCGAACACATGGGCTTGTGTTAATTGGATTGAATGTGGGTGTGTTAAGACTTGTGAACCTAGTCTAAGATGTAGGAATGTATGAATATTTCTTTCTTCTAACACAGAGAAATGTCTGTGTGCGACTTAGAAAAACCGCTACTAGTTTGGATCTTGCACTAATGAAGAGGACTTTCAATAAATTTACTAGGTTCTAGAGATAACAAAACTAGAATTGAGACTTGCATTTGATTGATAAATGAAGCACAATTGCTAATCTAAGAACAATTCAAGATAAACAACTAACTATAATTAAAATTTCTTAAATGAAAGACAAAGTTGTGAGAAGCCAAGATAAAAGCTCTAAAACTAAATTGAATATGTAGATAGACTCTTGGTTGAGTTGTTTGGTGTTGGACCCCTTCAAATGTCATCTTTGGAGCGCTTTTATAGTGTTGATATGCCTCCAATTTCTGCTCAACTTCCAGGAATGTGGCAGCCCTTCCTTGTGACATGTGTCCCATGATCTTAAGCTTGCTCCCTAAGACTAGGAACCTTTTTTATCGTAACGACTAGTGCCCCTCTTTGTAGCTTTGAACTACTCCATCAAGCTCCTCTAGGCAGCCACGTGTCTTATCCATGAAAAACCCAAAACCCACATTGCCTTGTGTGGGGAAAATGGTTCCTCTTTAATAACGGTCTTCTGAGTAAATATTTCTATAAGTACCATCACGGAGGTCTCATCGCTTGAGAGACTTTAATAACCATTGACCCTCTGTTTGTCACTTTGGTGACTTTCTAGTGTGAAGCAAAGTGTTGTGCGGAGTTACGTGCTACACTAATGTGGGAGCCACCTCTAGAATATGTATGAGCCACCTCTTGAGACTAAACATCTATATTGTCATGGATCCATTGACCATCTGATTTGTACTGTCTGTGGATATGGTTGTATGTTCTGTATGGTGTGACTTTCCAAATGTTTATTTGTGGACCCGTATTTTTCTGTGCCCCGCCTATTGAAAAGGGTTTGAAAAGAAAGCCTCACAGTTCGGACTTTGTCTGTGGTTCTGAATCTAGTCTCACAAGTGCAATGTGAAACTGATAATCACCAAAGAGTCCAAATCCGGCAAACCTTTTGGAAAATCGATTTTAAGTCAAATGCCAAAATTGGACTGCTTTGCCAGATATAGAGTCGCCGCCTAAATATTTTATTTTGGAGAAATTTAGGAAACCCTGACTCGTGCCAAAGGCCATGTGTCCATCATCACCAAAGTTGTCTCGGCTCGAGAACTTAGGTATGAGAGGGGAAGGTCATGAAATGAGCACCCCCGCTCGCCCGATCAAAGATCGGTCTCTACTAATCATGATATGTTTTTTTATAAACGTTATGTGTTCTTGTTTTGGTTATTAGCTAACTTTACTATGTGACGCACACAAGCAAGTATAGACTAAAATTGCAAGAATTAGAATAATTCAATTCATGTTTGTTTGCGAAAATGGTTTGAGTTTGCCACCTTCAAGTAGGCTTAAAGATGCGGATTTGCCACCAAACATAGTGGGCTTAAAACCAAAATAGAAGCTAGTCCTAACTATACAATATGCCTATTGTAACACATGCGATAATGCAATTAATAGGCTCGACTACTAATATGGCATATGATCGATTTGAACAACATGCGATTAAACACGTATTTAAAAAAGTATTAAAAGTGCAATGTAGTTTGAATGATGCGCCGAGCCTTTGTGCATGCAAGACAAACTGAATGGATGCAAACATGCAAGCATAAGGTATGCTAATTGAAAATGTCTCTAATCTAACCATCGAAAGAGATTAAATAAGAGGGAGAAAGACGTGGGGTTGGAAAACATACACACACGCACGCACGCTTATTACAACATTATGCCCTCGCGAAGGAGGGTCTGAATAAATAAGCTAACTAGTTACGCTAAGCTAAGCTAAGCTAATTATTACAAAACTTGAAATTAATTGACTATTCTAGTTAACTAATTATTACAACAATTGAAACGAATTAACTAACTTATTCTGAGCTAATTAAATATTACAAATCAAATTAAGCTAATTAATTACAAAACAAATTAATTAACTAAATAGTTACAAAACTTGTATGAATTAGCTACAACTAATTAACTAAGCAAAACAACTAAATGGCCTCAGGACCGAAGGATGCATGCATGCTGGGTTTCTCCACCCGAAAAGCCACCGCCTTGCCATTAAACACCTCTGTTTGCACATTTTTGAACACCAACAGTGCTGCCAAATCCCAAAATGCCTCTACTCTATCTCAGGAACACACTGTGCAAAATTTCATTGATGGCCGGTTGGCTACTGTTGGTGGTCGTCGGCTACCCCTAATGGCCGGTCGGCTACCCCTGCCCTGAACTTCCTTTTTTGCTGCAACAGAGAGCAAACAAAGGCAAAACAGTGTATTCTCAAGGAGTTTTTGTACTGTTGCTCTCCTTATCATTACATGAGCTCAAAGGAGTGTAACTCTCGGCTCTCAAACCATCAACCAAGTATTTTCCATGCATGATGGCTAAGGAACCAAGCTTGTACAAGCTTAATGAGTGCAAAACTTGCCTCTTTTACTTGTTCATTTTGTTTACTCATTTTAAAAATGAGTGTCCTCTAAAGTGAAAGAAGTATCAACCAAGGGGTAGTTCAAGGCATAAGGGAAGCTTCATGCCGTTGGTAATGAACCCTCAAAAGAGGATTAAACCATTAAGCTTGAGCCTCGACTTCAAGCTGAAACAACCCTAGGGTTGAAACAACCCTCAAAGCAAATGAAAAAGTGAAGAAATGAGAGAGGTTGCAGAGATGTTAAGTGCTGAAATTAGGCATGAAAAAGCATTAAAACATGCAACCAAGACACACAAATGATGCTCAAAGCTTAGAAACACTAAGCTAGTGAAGGAAATTGCACCACAACTATATAAAACAAAGCTCAAATGACCCAAAAAGCCCAAAACAGAGCTAAAGCAGGTCAAAATAGAGGCAGAAACATGCTGGACTAAAGCTAAGTTAGGCTAGAAAAACATGCTAACATGTGAGGCTAACTAGGCATGCAAGCAAGACACAAGGAGGGGAGGCTAACCCCTCAAATTTTGGACTTTAAAACAAAGTTTTTACCACTGAAAAACCTCTAAATTTCAGTTGTCAAAAGGCCCAAAAATTTTGATTTGAATGTGATGAAAGATAGTGCAAAAGTCTAAACAATTAAGCAACAAGAAGGGTGGATTACCCCTTTAACACAAAATAGACTCAAACCATCATTTTAAGCCTCAAAAAATAGAGTTTTTTATAGTTGAAAATCAGCCCAAAAACAATACAAAAGGATGGCAAAACAAGTATGCTAAGCAAGTAAACTACCTTTTGAAGCTCAAGCACAAATTAAGCAACAATCCAAGCTTAAACCTTCTTCTAGAACACAAACAAGACTCCAAGAGACCTCAACTCCAAAGTGGCCAAGTTTGATTAAGGGTTGATGTGCAAAAGTGTAGAGAAACTAGACTTTAAGGCACAAAATAACAAGAGAGAGAGAGAGAATTCTAGAGAAAGAGAGAAATTTTTGGTCTAAAAAAGTCTAACCTCTCAAAATAGGGGAGGACACCCCTTATATATAGAAAATCAAGTTTTGAGCTTCAATATATCCTACCACACACGTATATGAAGATGCAGCTTAGTGAGCAACAGCTGGCACACAAATATCTGGTGGCCGACAGGCACAAACCATGGCCGACAGATCCCAAGGCTGGCCGATAGGTCACCCTCTCTTCCAGGCAAGAGGCAACAAGCTCTTGGTCCAAAAACAAGCACAAAACAGTTAAGATTCAAGGCTCAAAGTCAGGGCGTTCCACCGAGGACTTCGGGCGCTCAAAACGAACACAAACAAGCACAATCATCACGTGTGCAAACGATGACGTCCAAGTCTTGAGGACGGTCAAAAATGGGGTGTCTACATTATTTAATTTTAATACTACGTTAATATCAGCAAAATATATATAGCAAATCTGGTTAAAACCTGACCTGTTCATTGTTTTGGATCCAGGTTTTCTTGTCTTGATGGTTGTTCATGTCTTCTTCCACTTTATTCCTAGTTGAGTTTGGCTATTGGAGTGTCTTGGTTGTGTTTGAAACAGGTTAGGAGTTAGTCTTTTCAAAACTGTCCTACCTAGATTTTTGCTTGTTCACTCGAGCAAACTTTCTTGTGCTCGAGCAAACTTTGAGGACTTCCAGTACTTTTGCAAATCTGCAAAACTACTAGGAGTATGGCATTCTTCGCTCAAGCGGTGTTTCTTGCACTCGAGCGGTCTTTTGGAACTCTCAGTACTTTTACAAAGGGTGGTGTTCTTCGCTCGAGCGGTTTCACTTATTGTGTCTGGTCGCTTGAGTGACCATTCCTGCATTCGAGCGGTCTGCACGTATATTAGGTTGTAAAGTTCACTTTTTGAGTCACTTCTTCACATCTCTTTCTCTCTCTCTAAACATTTCAAAACTTTAGATCTACACTCTCTCTCTAGTTTTTGAACATTTGACCCAAACACACCTAGATCCATTAATCATTACACCCTAATCCCTTTGATAAAAAGAGAGAGCACATTGAGGGCTTCGTTCTAATCGAAGAAGTTCGTGTTTTCGACTCTGTCGAGTTCTATCTATCTTTCCTTTGAATCTTCTTCTTTGAGGTAGGAATTACTTTGACACTTTGTATGGTTTTAATTATTTGAATTTCTAAGCTATGTTGTGAATTAGGGAATTTTAAACAAAAATCTAGAGTTTTGGTTTGAAATCACAAGAGGGGTTTTCAAATGGGTTCTTGAATATGAATATGGGTTTGTAAATATGGTTGAGCTGTGATAATGGTGGATTTTATCCTTGGGGAATAAGTTTTAAAGAAAGGGGGGTTTTGCCCTAAATTGTGAATATTTGATTTTGTAAAGAAAAAAATGGAATTGACGTTGATTTTATAGAATTGGAAGGATGATGATGATGATGGCGGAGTTGGATATGTATTATCACTCCCATCTTGTGATTTTGAAAAGTATATCTTTATTGAAAATTATTCATTTGTTTAGAGATATCTGTTTTGGGCTATCGGTGGAGGATAATTATGATTATTATGGAAAGTGCATGAGAATTAGGTGATTTGAAACTAATTTCCCATCCATTTGCATTATGCATTGTTACACATTTAACATATCAAAAATGTATATTGGTTTGAGAAAAAAAAAGTGAATACCTTGGTGAATCTGGGTAGGAGTGTAGTTATGATACTGTGTTGGCCTGTGTGCCCTTAGTGAAAGTCTAGAAACCCACACGGTTAGGTGTCGAGCCTTTTGATTAATATCGGTAAAATGACAAATAGGTAGTACTTGTAGCCTAGTTGCTGACATGTACTAAAGATTCCCAGTGTTGTATCTACTGCCCTATTTTCTATTGTAAAGGAAATGGTTTCATGACCTGTGATATAAACCTGGCATTACATGGCCTTGGAAAGAGATATAAAATGTTTTGACATGAGCATTGTATATGCATTCGCCTTATGGCTTTGTTAAGATTCATACAATGTGTAGAGTATCTTTACTGGGCTTTGGCTCACCTTACATGGAAAACCATTTTCAGGTGCTGATAATATGCCTCCTCCAAAGCAATAGCTTGGGAGGACTTGGAGCCAAGAGCTTCTATTTTTGTTACTGTTGTAATTATTTTGTACAAGCTTAGGGCTTTATTTATATTAAGTTTATACTCACTTTTGGTGTAACCAAGTATCGTCTTGGAAAGTTGTAGCAAATAGGACATTATTATATTTGTTTAACTCTTATTTCATATCTTTTGCTATGGCACATGTTATAGATTCAGGGTTAGTGTCACGCCCTAGATTTTATTACTCGAAAATATAACCAAAACCTTCAATACAAGTCCATTTTATTAACTACAATTATAATTACAAATACTCATTACATGGAGTAACAATAATATTATTCCTCATCGAATAAATACAACAATAATACAAGTCAAGGTTCCCATTGAATTACACAAGAATCCCTCATTACAACAAACATCTCTCATTTACGCTATGACAAAAGAGAGAATAAACTCTTCAATCTTCAATTCGACGTTCCAAACTTCGCTCTTGAAAAATGGTTAAAATAATTGGGATAAACACGAAGTCCAGTAGGAACCTTCCCTGATTCTAAACAATAAGATCCCTAGATACATGTGATCATGAAATGCTAAAGAGTGATATAAACATAAATTCGTTGTGTTCTTTTCATACACAAATTGCAATACATATAGGTAATACCATTCTCATAAAGAAATTCATGAAAACTTTTAAAAGAAAAACTCTTTCTTTTGTTTCTGTATCAGTCGAATATATTTTTCAAAAAAAAGTGTCTTTTTAAGAATCCATTGCTAACATTACCTAGAGGTATAAACATAACAATGAGTCATTCCTCTACATGTCACAACAAATCATAACCCATCATAATCCACATAAGAAGAACCCACACAATCCCATATATTCGGCTTTACCTAATTAAGGTTATTCATTTTCCATTATCTCAAACACATGTACAAATCTCATCATCACACCACATGCTTTACCGGTCACAAGCCGGAAGGAATGCGGAACCTCACGCTTTATCGGTCACAAGCTGAAAGGAACGCAGACCCTCATGCTTTACCGGTCACAAGCCGGAAGGAACGCGGAACCTTTACACGTTTCATCAACCCACACGCTTTACTGGGCGCTACTCCGGAAGGAAAGCGGAACCTTTATTAAGCGCCACGCTTTGCCGGCTCAAATACGGCGGGAAACAGACCTCAAAGCAACATCACAATCCATCAATTTTTTAAGTCATTGCTCATTATGATTTGTGGGCAAAGCTAACACATTCATTCATCATTTCCATTACTTATTAGCTCAATAACACGTACTCATTATGTTCCACAACATTCTCTAGTATTCATCAAGTCATTCGTTGTTACCATCCCGACAAAACCAATAACAACATTCATTATTTTTATCACAAAATTTATCCAATAACACATATACTAAGAGCATATGGCGCATTTTTAGATGCATTCTCAATTCTTATATTCCAATGGTCTCTTTACTTTTCCACATTATTATCAAGTTCTCATACTCAATTTCACAACACAATAATCATCATAAATTATCCCCGATTAATTAATTTAATTACTCATCTTAATTTCTTCAACATAACCTTTCTATACAATAGTTATTTTCCAACAATTATTCATCATTATTTATTCTCATCTCTACAAAACATAAACTTAATTTCATAAATCAAATGTCAATTGAAGCTTTCTTTATTTCCAATATACATTTCATAACTAGGGTTAAACATAAATTAGGGTTTTTCACTATTTTACACAAAACCATATTCTCATGACCCAAACATTTTATATTTCAATTAAATCATCAATTCAACCTTCATAAATTAAAAACCCTAGCTTCCTTCACATACCGTTTTAAAAATCTCCTAAAAAATAAGGGTTTTATACAATAGAAATCATCACCCATCTATCCACAAGATAATATTGAAGAGAAGTAAGGAAAATCCCTACCTTAAGCAAGAAGAGAGAGAAATCCAAAATTTCGACTTCAACAAAAACACAATCCGCTTGGATAGATAGAAAGCCCTAGGCGTACTCTTCATTTTCATATAAGGAACATGGGGTGAAAAGTGAAAGGAAGGAGATGAAACTCAAGCTTGAAAGCTTGAAACCCACAACAATGGTGGAAAAGAGGAAGAAGAGAGAGAAAGAGCAAGAGAGAATAAAGAAAAAGTAGACCAAAAATGATTTTTAAACATGATGAGTTCACACCCTTCGCTCAAGCGAAGGAAGCTTGGCTCAAGCGGAGAAAAGAAGCTCCTAGAATCTCTGAAATTGCGCAGTTCGCTCGAGCGAAGAAAAGCTTGCTCGAGCGAGCATGCTTCCAGCACAGAAACTCAAAATTGAAACATGCATAATTCTCTCGTTCAGACTCCGTTTTAGGTGATTCTTGTGTTCAAATCCAAGCCCCAGAAACAAGCTTTCTAATGGTTCTAGCCTCAAATCCAAATTCAAAGTATGAAAAGAGAAAAGGGCAAAAGAGTGACGACTGGTCAAAAATAAAAACTCAACTTTGGGGCTTTTGATCTAATCTTGTCTAAATACCTCGTTAAGGCTTCAATCAAGGTTCCAAACATTGCCCAAGGATTCTCAATTATAACATTTAAGGTTCACTTGCCAACCCATTAATGTCAAGAGTCTGATCTAATCTTGTCTAAATACCTCCTAGTAACAAATTTTTAGATGCATTCTCGATACGTATTAGAATTCGAGCCATTATAGTTAGGACTTATGAATGTATTACTGCATGTGTTACACTTTTGTAAAGAGGTGAAGCCTTATAAATGGGAGAACATTATATTCAGACATTTGTTATTATTTAATATCTGTCGTGGGGTGATCTTATTGTAATTATTTCGGGGCGTTACAATATATGTATATATATATATTTAATTTAATAGTTATATGTGCTAAAAGATAATTTAATTAGGGGGTCATTGTGTCCTATTAAAAGGATAGTATATAATTATTTTAAGAATTAGGCCAAAGTGAAATTAAGCCTAAAGCTAAGCAAATAAGTACAGTTTGAGATAAGAATTAAAACCTAATGGATAAAGATTTGGCCTAATGGATAAAGATTTGGAAATATGTCCAGCTATTATGGAGCAATGTGTCTTAATCTGGGCATCCTCATGGCTTGTCTCAGTATAAATAGGGAACATGTGCCGGTAAGTTGAAAGCAACGAAAAAAAAGAGAAAAAGAAACAAATAAGATACGAGAAAGGGAGTTAGCAATTAAGGGAGGTCGGGTGCGGTAAACGGAAGTAAAAATTGGGAATCAATATGAAGGCGAGTAATATTATACTTTAAGTCGCCATAAAATATTTTATGTTGTGTTATCACAAATTTATTTTATGAAATTCATGTTTTCTAAATTATATTAATGTTTCAATTATGCTAACTATTTTATGAACCCTATTTGCTTAAATTAAAACCCATGGATATGATTGTTTTAATTTTAGAAATTATTGGACAATGAGTATATAAATACTTATTTTTGTGAGAACCACTACAAGAGTCCCATGCCTTGGGGGACTTAAATAACCATTAGCCTCTAATTGGTCACTTTGTGACCTTCTATCGGTTATGAATCCATTCACCCCTGCTCTGATTTTTACTTCAGTAACCTCTGTTATGATTGTCATTCTGTACCATGGTTATGATTATTTTATTTATATTTTGAAATTCATTTATGCTATTTAAACTATTGATTAACTTCAATTAAATAATGTACAGTGTTTTAGCCTAAATAATATCCATGATGATTTTATGCCCTATACTCTTGATATAATATTTCTTACTCTGCTATGTGCTTATAGCTATTATCCACTTTTCAGGTGATGAAATATAAGGAAAAGTGGTAACCTCGTGTAATGGGACTAGCACAGGACTTAATAGGAACATTTTGTATTTTTGTTTTATTTGTAATAATTGTTTGATCATCAATAAAATAAATAAAAGTCTCGAGGAATGTTATTTTTTACGATTAAAACTGATCGATTATTTTTTTTTTACCTATTTAATTTATTTACTACACTATCTCGTCTGTGCCTGTGTCATTTAATTTGTTAAAATTAGAATTAATTAGTTAGTTGCGAATCTAGTCCTAAGCACCTAGAGTCGGGTCGTGACATATGGTACCACACATATATGTTTTTTCTGGAATGTTATCACTTGATTAGTTTTGGCTTAGATGTTTATCCATGGTGATTTTATATCCTTAGTATAGTACTTCTCACTCTACAATGTACTTATAGTTGATTTACCAATTTTTAGGAGATAATGCAATTTAGAAATAGTTTTTGGAGAGTCCTAGAAGCGGGGCTGTGAAATAGACACACAAAGCACGTTTGTAATATTTATAAATCTATTTGTACAAGGTTAGCTATTTATTTTATAAATATTGGTCTATTTATTTAATGGCCTTTAGAAGCTCCGATGATTATTTTCGTACCCCTCACTTAAATATTATTTCCGTTCACGTTTGTTAATTTGTTTAGGTTTAGAATTGGCCTTGGGGTAACTATGATTATTGGCCATCAAGATGATTAACCTTTGGATATGGAGAGCGGGTTGAAACAAGTTGTTTCTTATTTTTAAAAAAAGTGAACACACCAATTTGTTTTATTGAAAAGTTCTAAAAAATTGCAAATCAGTTTTACTTCTTTTTTAAAAAAAAAACAAAAAACTAAAACATTGAACCAAACACATTTTTGTTTTCAGTTTACATAAAAAATGAAAACAAAAATAGAAAATTGAAAGCAAAAACGTTACCAAAAGAGGCCTAAATGATCAAACAACTCTCATATTTCTTCTTCATCGTCTTCCCTTTGCAAGTACCCTCGTCCATTAGGAATTTTGTGTCATTTTGTCCTACTTTTCCCACGACAACCATTGCCACAGCTAGGGATCATTACTGGGACGGGCTAGTGATAAATGCTTGAATGTTTACATTTACTACTCGTTTGATAACTCACTATTTTAGATTAAAAGTAAAAAAGGCATTAAAAAAATTAAAAAGTCAATAACTTACACTAAAAAGTTAAAGATTCAATTTTCATTTTGCTTTTTGTACATCTTTTCTTAAAAAATAAAAAATCATTTCAAACATACTAATTTTTTTTAGAGTTAATTACCTAAAAGTTCTATTTACAAATGTTATAGTAGGTCAAGTCCTATTTAAGATTTTTTTTTAAACCAATAAGTCCTATTTAGTAAAACTGAGAATATTATCAGTTTTTCTCAATTTTTAAAAATAAGAACATTATCAATTTTGTATAGTAATGTTCTAAATATTTGTTTCACAAACTGATGGAAAAAAAAAAAAACAGAGTATGAGATTAAATGGTTTTGCCCTTCTACTTATTAGTTTAATTCATCTATCTAATAAAACTGAGAAGATTATCAGTTTTTCCAGTTTTAAAACTAAGAAAATATTAGTTTTTCCATTTTTCAAGTTTTGTTTTGTTTTTGTTTTTTCAATTTTGCAAATCAATGTTCTATCATCATGTTCCTTTATAGACATAAAATTTTTAGTTTTGCACAAAAAATTAATTCAATTTTTTTTAATTTTTTCAATTTTTTTTTTTGCGCATAATTATTTTTTTTAGTTTTTTTTTTCAATTTGAAAGTTAATGTTTTAAAATTTTAAAAATCAAAATAAATGTCAAATCATCATGTTCCTTTATATATAATCATAAATGATAAACAATCATTGTTTGAAGGGCAATTTCGACTATTAAAAATTTAATAGGACTTGCAAATCTAAAAAATCTTAGTTAAGATTTAATGGAATATAAGTTCATAAATTAGGATTTGTTTGTAAATGCCCCTAAATTTTATATAGAATTTTCAAACACAATAATATGTGAAATTCTATTTCCACACACTTAATTATCTCAGTACACACACTTAATGAAATATTATTTTAATGAAAATTATACCCTAAACTAAAATGATCATAATGGACTTCCACTAGCACCCATAATATTATATGAAAATATTCTTTGTATACATCTTTTAAAAATAAAAAAATCTCGATGTACACATTTTGAGTATAAAAAAAAAAACTAAACTCTAGTTTTTCAATTATTGCCACTTTACTTGCTATACACTCTATACTCCTCTATTACTTGCAATACAATACTCTCATAACAACTCTTATATTACTTTAATTTCTAGATTTGTACTCTATTAGTGACTAAAAGGTTAGTTTTTTCATGTAGATTTTTTTTCTCTTTCCTTTTGCGGTTTTCAATCGAATAACCAGTGCCGAATTATTTCATTATATTCGGATATCAACTACTGAATTATTTCATTATATTCGGACATCAACTGTCAAAAGTTTTTTTAATTTTTTCATAACAAATTTGTCAAACTAATCACTTTTATTCAACAATTAAGTTTCGAATTAAATGTATAATTTTGAAAAACCGGTGACGAAATCTCCAAACCAAAAAAACATAAAAAATAAAAATAAAAATGTGGGTTTTATGGCAATGGAGTGCACAGAGATTTGAAAATGGTAAATGCAATAATAAAATGGTAAGTACAATAACAAAATGGAAAGATGCCTCATTTTCAACAATATTTTGAAGGGTTTTCAATGGTATTTTTAATGAAGGTTCAATAGGGCCTTCAATGGAGGTCTTCAATAGATGATTTTGTCTTTACTTCACTTCACACTATGGTTTTGAATGGTATTCACGTAAGTCTACAATGGGTTTACAAATTTGGAAGTAAGGTCACTCAACAAGTGTGTAAAAATGAGGATTGAGTGATGTATGTACAATAATTATGAGTGAATGGTATAATTGTAACTTTCAGTGTGTAAATTGAGAAAATTAATTAATAATTAAATTAATAAGTGTGTGTACCGAGAGAAGATGTGCATCGAGATAATTAAGTATGTGGAAATAGAATTTCACCAATGATATAGTTTAATGGTGACCTTTTACTTTAAAACAAAACACTCATAAATATGATTTATATTTATAATAATATTACTATCACAAAATTTTTATGATATTTTTTGTATAAATTTTTATATATGAATATAATTTTTCATTTTTATTTATACCATTATATATAGATTAGATCAATTTAATCTAGATATATATATATATATAAATTAAGAAACAAATATCATTTTAATCTTAAAAAAAAATAAATATAATTTTTTAAATATGAAAAAATCTGTACTAAATAAAAAGATCAGTGTCAGCGTAATTTACCCTAATAATAATTGGTCTCCGTCCGTTAAAAAACACCCTTCCCGAGCTTCCCTGTTATCCCTCCACCCTCCATTTTTGTACATTTCTCCTGCTTCTTCTCTCTGAATTCTGCAAGATAGCAAGCAAGCAAGGAAACCCATTGTTACCAGACCATGAAAACTCTCAAATCCATTGATCTCAGGACACTCAAGCCCCACAAGCTCACAACTGCCTTCTCCACAAACCAAGGTCAGTCCTCTTCTTCACTTTCTCTCTCTAAACCATCCCAACACACCCTCACTCCACCTTCAACCCTTGAACCCCCCAATACCCCACCCATAACCCCACACTCCTTACAAGAATCAATCTTGTCTTCTCAGTGGCATTTCATCAAACACGTTTCACCCAATCTCACCCCCACCTTAGTCTCAACAGTCCTTCATAATCTCCGTGCAAACCCAGACCTCATTCTCAAATTCATCGACCAAATCGAACCTCACCGCCTCAACATTCAATACCATTGCATCGCCATTGCCATAATCTCTCGCCTTCCATCGCCCAAACAAGCTCTGCAACTAATAAAGAACGTATTTAACTTCCGGGTTTCCACGAATAGGGAGATTTTCGATGAGTTAGTGGGTGCCCGAGAGCGATTAGATATATCGAGCTCAATTGTGTTTGATTTGTTAATTAGGGCGTTTTGTGAATTGAAGAGAGCTGATGAGGCGTTAAAGTGCTTTTATATGATGAAAGATAAGGGTATATTGCCCAAGATTGAAACTTGTAATGATATGTTGAGTTTGTTTCTGAAATTGAACCGGACAGAGACAGCGTGGGTTTTGTATGCCGAGATGTTTAGGTTGAAGATTAATTCAACTGTGTACACTTTTAATATAATGATCAATGTATTGTGTAAAGAAGGGAAATTAAAGAAGGCTAAAGAATTTATTGGGTACATGGAGGGTTTAGGGTTTAAACCAAATGTTGTTACTTACAATACCATCATTCATGGGTATTGTTGGAGGGGGAACCTTGAAGGGGCTCGTCGGCTTTTTGAGGTAATGAAAGCTAAAGGGATCATGCCAGATTCGTATACATTTGGTTCACTTATTAGTGGTATGTGTAAGGACGGAAGGGTTGAGGAGGCATCTGTGTTTCTTGAGAAAATGGAGGAAAATGGATTGTTTCCAACTGCTGTGACATATAATGCTTTGATTGATGGATATTGCAACAAAGGGAACTTGGAAAGGGCTTTTAGTTATAGGGATGAGATGGCAAAGAAAGCCATAATGCCAACTGTGTCCACGTATAATTTGTTTATTCATGCACTATTTATGGAAGGTAGGGTCGTTGAAGCCGATGATATGATAAACGAAATGGAAGGAAAAGGAATGGCTCCGGATGCCATCACGTATAACATATTGATCAATGGGTATTGTAGGTCTGGCAATGCAAAGAAAGCTTTCAACCTGCATGATGAGATGCTTAGTAGAGGGATTCAGCCTACACGGGTTACTTACACATCTCTTATATACGTTTTGAGCAAGCAGAATAGAATGAAGGAAGCAGATAACTTATTTATGAAGATAATGGACAAAGGTGTTTTGCCAGATGTTATAATGTTCAACGCACTGATTGATGGGCACTGTGCCAATGACAATGTGGACCGTGCACTTTGCCTTTTGAAGGAGATGGATAGGATGAAGGTTCCTCCCGATGAAGTGACATACAACACTTTAATGCAGGGTCATTGCAGAAAGGGTAAAGTTGAAGAAGCTCGTGAGCTTCTTGATGAGATGAAGAGAAGGGGGATTAAACCAGATCACATCAGTTACAACACCCTCATTAGTGGGTACAGTAGGAGAGGTGATATAAAGGATGCCTTTAGAGTTCGAGATGAGATGTTAAGTATAGGATTCAATCCAACCCTTCTCACTTACAATGCACTAATACAAGGCTTATGCAAAAACCAGGAGGGAGATCATGCAGAAGAGCTCCTCAAAGAAATGGTTAGCAAAGGCATTACCCCTGATGACAGCACATATTTTACTTTAATTGAAGGGATAGGCAAAGTTGAGAAGTTTATGGAAAGTAATGGACTGTGATCAAGTTTGTTTGCCAATAATTCTACCTGTGGCAGAAAGAGATGTTCCTGAAGTGTTTTCGTCTGGAATATTTTTGTTTAGAAACTTTGAATACAAGCCAAAGGAAATCTTCTGCCCAGATCTCACACCATTGGAAAATTCTGAAAGTAGACATGGAAAACTAGAAAGAGTTTCATAAAAGCCTTACATCGGCTATGCACATGCTTCATTGTATGGTTCTACAAGCTTCTTTTCATTTTTATGCTTTGTAGGAGTGTATATGTCTACTCTGTATTTTAAAGATGTTTGAATTTTGAAAATTTTATAGAGCATACTCATGCCTAAGGGCTAAGAGTGAATATCTGGAGAAAAAACAATGCTGAAAGGTTTTTATAAATTTTGCCTGTGGTAATTCTTGTCTGTTCATGCAACAGCTGCTGTGAGGTGATGCTATATATGTTTTGCAAGATAAGTACTAGTTCTTTGATAGATGATGCTTAAAGATTAAGTTGCCTTAAAAGAATTTCTATGTTGTTGGTAGCTTATTTTGGGCTAATGAGAGAAAATTAATTTTTTGTCATGGTGGAATGATTAGTTCAACTGATGAGGACACAGTTAACTAAGTTGCTGTAAAGATTTATTTGATGTGAAAATATTCTTAGCTTGCTAATGTGCTGGATGTTGTGCGAGTCAGATAAATTTTCTATGCTGCGTTGTCTTTCATGCAAGTTCCATTCCATTTTTCATACTATTTTATTTTGTTTACTTCTTGAAGAATAGGGAAACAACCTCTCCCCGTGCAGGAGTAAAACTGTGTGCATATGATCCTCCCCACACCCCCTAGTGGTTGGAGCCTCCTGCACTGGGCTGCTCTTTAGAGGTTGTGGCTTGACTCGAAGGCAAGTCATATCCACACCACAATACAGCTTTGAGTCACATCCACAAAAAATAGGGTTAGCTTGTTTACATACCACCTCTCCTAGTTCCAGCCCTCAACATGAGCTTTGTGCGCCGGGTACAATTTTTCTTAGCTGAAGAAGAGAGTTGGCAGATTAATTTGCAGAATGTGGGTTGTCAAAGGTGACAGATACCTTTATTGTTATATACTTCTTTTGAGTGTCTCATTTGTAGTTGAACAAAGGTACCGGGTAGAGTTTTTTTTTTTTTTTTACTATATTTTTTCTATTTTTTTAATTTATAATTTAAATACTTGCTCTTAACTGAAGTGCCCTTTTCTTTTCTTTCCTATTTTTTTCCCCCTTCCCTCGCTGCTGGCTTTTGCAGAAGATTGTGTAATTTTGTTCATCCATTTTTTGTTTTCTTAACTTTGCAAATGCAGAATTTGACTAATTCACAAAATCTATAACCTTTTAATGGCTTCTGTTTTATGTAATAGCACTTCGGAATTACTTTTCACATTTAAACATGCAGTTTAATGTCTGTCTTTGTCAGGATTTTGACATTTAATATTGGAGCTCTTGGTAGTTGGCTTCGTATATCTTCTTTGCAGGTTGCACATGAAGCCTTTGGTGTCACAGACAACAAACTATTTCTTACTGCCAGGTTTTGTGAACAAGTTTTTGGAGTTTGTCTCAAACAGAAATTACAATTTTTCATGATCCGTTTGTTTCGGCAGAAAATGTTTTTTGGAAAATATTTTCCACATTTTCTAGCATTTGATACAACATGAAAAATGAGTTGATTTAAGCCCAAAAAAAAAAAAAAAAAAAAAAAAACCATTTTTGACTTCTTAACGGCATAAAATGTTTTCAGAACTAGAGTGGTAATGCCATTTGGCCTATCACCACACAACCACCACCTCCATCACTGATGCCACCACCACCACCCTGTTACCACTACTGCCACCCCACCACCACAACCACACCAACACTACCACAAACCACTAGCACATCATTTTTGAGTTCGCAACCAACACAGGAAATTATTTTCTGTGGAAACAAAAAGAGCGAAAAACATCAGTACCATCAACTTTGCACCAATTTTTTTCCACGATGAATAAAATGAACCTTCCGTGTAACATAGTCAACAAATACCGAAGGATGTGTATGTAATTTGTCTACTTGGATGTTCAATTCTATCGCTTTTGTCTAAACAATTCACAAGGTGAAATCAATTAATGCTTGCAAGAAGTTAATAGCTTTAAAAGCGATATGCAAATAGGGCATTACACCGTACATTATAGATTGAATTTGCAAATATAAGTAAAGTGCTGTTCAAATTCTTTACATAAATACTCGTAAGCTGCTGTGATCTACCTAACTTGTTCCTTTTTAAGATGGTGCTTAGCAGTTGTATAGCGCGGAAGAGAGTCGTGGGGTGAGGAGGACCTCCACTGGAGTTGCTTTTGGAGCACTCAGCCCCGGACTTTCAGTCATATTAACCTCCAAGTCTGAGACCGTTCCCAATTCGAAGCCATGAAGTAGCCTAGCCAATGTTAAATGCAAGACCTGAAGTGCAAATGTGATCCCAGGGCATATCCTCCTGCCAGATCCAAATGGTACAAATTCAAAATGGAGACCCTTGACATCCAAATCTATCTGATCCACAAGAAACCTCTCGGGTTGAAAATCTAAGGGGTTAGACCAAATGTTTGGGTCACGGTGCAACTTCCAGAGGTTAACTAACAGGCGTGTGCCAGCGGGGATGTGGAAGCCAGCAACGGTGCAGTCTTCCATGGCTTCACGTGCCAATGACAATGGCAGGGCAGGGTATAGCCGCAATGTTTCCTTAACAATGGCTTGCAAGTATAAAAGATTTTTTATATCAGATTCATCCACTTGGCGGTTCTTGCCCACGTGGATGTCCAACTCATCTTGGGCTTTCTTTAGTACGTGACGGTTGTTCAGTAGTAAGGAGATCGCCCACGTCAAAGAGACTCCTGTCGTTTCATTGCCACCTAAAATCATACTCTGCAAACAAACATCAAATAAATTCTTGGTGATGATTTGGTTAGTATGCACATAATGTACTAGCAGTGTTCATGTAGTTATAAGAACTAGTACCAGCAGTTGTTATATTGATCATCCTCTTGTCACAACTTTTAATCAATGATGGACCTAGAGGGCGGCAAGATGGGGTGACACATGGGGATCAAACTATAGAGTTTAACAATTTGGAAAAAATATAAGAAAAAAAAAGAAGTTTCTCACAACTAGTGTCGATAGAATATTTTACAACTGTTATCTTTTCTAACTCAACATAAATATAAGAAACCATGTTTGTTTGTATATGTTTATGTTGTTTTTCACATTTTATGTTGGTAGAAATTGATGCTATAGTCTATATATATAAATATATATTAAAATTTTTGTTAGTATATACATGTTCGGAACGATATGCTAGAATCTGGTTCCATCCTTGCTTGTAATCACCTACATATTGTGACTGAAACCAACACAATTTATAGAATTTTGCTGATAAACTTCATTCTCTGATAACTTCTCAGTTACTTTTTCAGGCTTTTAACTTTTTTCAAAACTGTTGGTGAGTTCATGTTATTCAATCAACAGGGAATTCTAGGAACATACCAAGCAAATGGCCTTGATGACAGTATCAGTGTCATGGCCATGGGAAAGCTGACTCTCCTCCATGGCAGATATCAGGACATCGATGAAATCTTGCTCCCCCTCATCGATGCTTCCAGCAACTCTCTTTCGCCGGTGTTCCTCCACCCAGCTCCCAATCACATCATCCACCTCTCTTGCAGATCTCTTCATTTTGCCCCTATATCCATTCAGCACATCAAACCAACCAAGAAATGGAATTGCATCAGAAATCAGAAGCAAGCCCACTAGACGCATAAAATCTCCCAAAGCCTTCTGGCATCTCCTCGACTCCTCCTTGCTGCTTCTACTGTTGCCAACATACCGGTAATTCTTATTAACAATTCTTAGAATTATTTTCATTACCAAGTCCCCAAACTTCTCCTTCATTTCCACCAACACCGGTTTCCTACTCCCTTTCCCTCCCCCCCACTGCTCATATACCTCTTTCATGAAAAAATTGACCTCTGAGTCCCGGACATGCTTAAGAATCTCAAGTCTATGGCTTGATAGGAGCTCAATCATTGCTAGCTTGCGTAAATCGCGCCAGTATGGTCCATAAGGAGCGAAGCCAAGCACGGCGTGGTCATAGGCCATGAGCTTTAGAGCTAAAGATTTTGGTCGGGTTGAGAAGATTTTATCATTTGTGGTGAAACACTCTTTTGCAACTTCCCAGCTACTAACCACAAGAGCTTGTTTAATGCCTAGACGGATAGAGATGGCCGGTCCATAGTTATCGGCCATGGCGCCCAACGTTCGATGCAGTAGCTTGTTTGCCCCGAGAAGATGGAGGTGACCGATGAGAGGCCACGCTCCGGCTGGCTCTGGAGGTGTTCTGTCTCTCTTCTTGTGGAGCTTGGATTTGGCCATGATCATATTGAGACAAACAACAATGAAAACAAGCCCAAGAACCGTGAGAGCTTGAAGCTGAAGGTAAGACTCCATGCTTCACAGTTCAACAAGAGATCATTCAAAACCTTATTCTTGCACTAGTGTTTTATATGATTTATTGATTGTACCACATCTGTTGTCATTGTCTTGATGTTTATTTACCCGTTTGTGGCGACACAATAATAAGGGTAAATTTTTTCCAAACAACATGATAATATGAACTGTACACAAAGTTAATGGATTAGGATTGGCATAGCCTGTTACCACATGTATTAAGTTAATGTCGAACCTGTGTAATATGAAGTTCATATGAATAGTCCGTTTAACAAAGAATTTATTACCTATTTTAATGTTATTTCTACTGAGGATTGTCATAATAATTTTGAATCTCTTATATAACTACATTTAACTATTTAAAAAAATGTGTGAAATAAGATTTTAATGTTAATAGTGATTTTTCTTTTGTTTTAAATTTAAGATAATGTATTTTTTGTCTACCATTTTATAGGCAATCTAGTCAAAATAATAATAATAATAATAATAATAATAATAGGATATAATTTTTGTTAATTAGGAAAATAGAATTAAGTTAGAATTAAATATTTTATGAATTTTTTCATTTGTTTGAGATTAGTTGCATACAATTTAACTTGTAGAAAAGAAGAAAAAAAATTGGTACAGTTGGTATTTTTTAATCAATGGTGAAACTTTTTAATATGACACGTGAAAATGACACGAATCTGATACAGACCAAAAATATTATGACACAATAACATGGAATAGTAAATGGAGTGAGTTAGTGTTGAATTAAATCTGACACAAATCCAAAATGATATGAAATGAACACAACTCCCTATGACTTGATCTCCACCCTAATCCAATAAGTATGACTTTGTATTTTTATTTGGGTCTATTTTGAAATGGTTTGCTACTTTTAAATCTTATTTATATTGGGTTATATTAAGAATTCAGGATTAAGGTTGATGTTATGAGTTTTAAAAACAAAGTTGAGAGAAAGAGTCGACTCATTTTGATTTTTATTCTTTTTTCATTTGATGTTCATAGATGTAGGTTATTATCAAATACGTAAATCTTTACATATTTATATTTAGGATTATGTTTCTCTTATATTCACATCATAACATGATAGAACTTGTGTTCGTGGAGCCCATCACATATTCCGTTTCGATAATCTAAACTGTTTACTTTTTAAGATTTATTGAGTAGAATATTTATTCAAAAAATAAAAATGATCGGATACGTTTAAATCAATTTAGTATTACAAAAAATGAATAATTATTTTTAAAATTATATTTGTCGTCCATTTTAAAAAATAAATAAATATTATTTACACATATAGTTGCTGATATTCAATCATCTTAATTTTTGTATGAATGTTCTATTAAACGAGTTGAAAAATATAAACAGTTCAAATTATTAAAATTAATTTTAAAATGACCTTACTAATCCCAAACATTTTTTTCAAATTGATGATTCCTTCAATCGAAGCTCAACTCTAATATTTATTCTGTTTTATTTTATTTTATTTGTTTTTAGCAATCTTTGCCTTTTGGCATGACAATGTCTAGCAGCCAGACAACAGAAAGAAAGAAAAAAATAAAAAATTCCCCTCTGGCAGGATAAGTCTTACAATGTATGGTCCTATGGCCCAAAAATAAGTAAAAAACAAGGCTAAGAAGGTGATAGTTTCGAACTCTGCACGTGATTGTGAAGAAAGAGGGGAAAGTGCCAAACATATTGAAAACATCCACTCTGTGCTCTGTTGAATTCTAGTGTTGATTGATTGTTTCTTTCGAGTCCAGATCTTCTCCCTCCGATCAACGGTCAGGATTTAATCACGTCATCCCTAACAAAAGCTACGGCTCACATTGTAGGAACCCACATTTTATGTTCTCATCATGTTCATGAGCATCTGTATGATTATGACTTGTTAAGTTTGCATGTGTATGTTGTGATTTGTTTCGCTTGAGCTAATGTGATCCATGCCTTGTTTTGAAGCCTTGTGATTTGTCTAAGTGTAGTATGCTTGTCTTGTTCCTTCCTTGATGTGAAACTTAGGTCGCGCCTTGCCTGAGTTATGCTAGCCGATGTTATTCCATGCCGAGGTCATCCTTAGTCTAGTAGTGGTATCTTGGAACCCCTTGTTGACCTCCGTTCTCGCCTTGACACATTAGCCGAGATGTTACCTTGCACCCAAGTGATCTCGTCCTGAAGTGGTATGACCTAGGCCGAGGTGTGGCGCATCTAGGCCAAGATGTGGCACAGCTTAGTCAAGTGTTGTCCTTCCTAGCCGAGGTCATTGTCACCTTAGTTGCCGAAGTCCTTTGTTAGCCGATGTCATCCCTTGCCAGAGTGCCATTCCGTATGGCTTGTTAGATACGCCTCGTTGTTAGCCGATGTCATTGCCCCGTCAGAGAGCCCATACCGCTTTGCTTGTTGAACACCCTTCCACCATGCTTTGTCTGGCCTGTCAGCCACCTTTTCAGGGAAAACCCAACCAGTCGCCGCCACGTGTCTCAGCAGAGGGTTAACCCCAGAACCGGGTAAAGAAAACTATCATTTGGTATCATAAACTTGCCTTGTAGAGAGAGAAGCTCTAGGAGGAAGATAGAGTTTTAGAGTGAGGAAGTAGATCTTCAAGCTTGATTCTTAGAGATCGAACCGTTAGATCTGTATTCTAAGGTTAGATTCTTGATCTGCTCATGATGTTCTCTATGTTTACGTTATTGCATTACATGATTGAAAATGATTTGTAAGCCATGCATCGTTTTGAAGCTCGATTTTAGAAAGAGAAAATGACATTCATGTGTTCTTCAAGAAAAAGAACCGGGGTATGAAAAATTGAGATTTTTCTAAAATTTTTCAGATTATAGGCCTGGTTCAAGGATTATAGGCATGATTCAATGTTTTTCAAAGTAAACATCGATTGATTCAAGGATTATAGGCCTGATTCAAAGCTCAAAGCTCAAAGTTCCATCGATTTTTCAGAGTAAACATCAAATTTCATTTGATAGAACCAGAGTAATTCATTTGATAGAACCAGAGTAAAATTTTACTTTTATACAGAGTAAAATTTTACTTTTAGCTTCAGAGTCTTACAGTTTACTTATTTTTCGGAGTAAAATTTTACTTTTATATAAAGTAAAATTTTACTTTTAGTTTCAGAGTGTAAAATTTTACTCTCATTCAAAGTAAAATTTTACTTTCATACAGAGTAAAATTTTACTCTGAAATACATAGTGAAAATGTCTTAATAGGAGAGCTGATAGATATGAGGGTAATATAGTAAAAGAAACAAGTTTTAAAATATCAGAGAGTTTTGAAAATACTTATATAATTCTTGTCCTTTTGAAAGAGAAATTAGATAGTGAGGGGGTTATGACCAAATCCCCCCAAAAAAAAGCAGCAAAACAGCACCAACACAGCAGCACTTTCAGCACAAAATAACAGCAAATCAGCAACATTTTCAGCAGCAACAAATAACATTAATTTCAGCACAAAAAATACCAAAAACCAGCAGCAAAACAACGCTTGATTCGCGGCAGAAATCTTCGGAGTAAGGACGATGTGCTCAAGGAGAAGGAGACAAACAGAGGAAGAGAGGGAGAGATCCTCTGTTTTGCTGTGCTGAATTCAATTCGATTTTTTTTTAAGCTAATCTGAGCCGTAACTTTTGTTAGGAGTGACGTGGCCAAATCTTAACCGTTGACCAGAGGAAGGGTTGGAGAGGATCTGGACTCGTTTATTTCTCCCACTCAGATTAGTTGCTTTTATCATTAGTTGATTGTTTCTTTCTCCCACTTCGATTCAGTTACTATTATCATCACTAAAACAACAATAACGATGGACTTCTTATAATTTATTTTTATTTTTTCTGGTTTGACCACTTATGATTTATTTATTTTAAGAGTTTTTATGAGATTGTTTAGTATAATTTTTATTTAATTTATTAAGTAAAAATAATTTAAATAAATTAAAATTTTAAAACTAGATAAGGGGTGTTTGTAGGGGTGTAATTTGGGCGGGTTTAACTCGAGCAAACCAAATCCGGTCCGAATTTTTTTAGGACTTGGACAAGATATTTTTGAATTCGGTACGGGCTCGGGCAAAAATTTAAAAGATCAAATTAAATTTGGACTGATTTGGGCAAAGACGTCAAACAACCCGAACAACTCAAAACCCGAATTATACATATATGGATATAGAAAAATATTAAATATACATATAAATTATTAGCCATTACATGATATTAAAGTAATTTAAATTTATTAAATTATATTAAATATATATTATATATACAAATAACATAAACTTTCAAATGCCCTTGGGCTCTCTCAAGTTCATTTGGTTGATGCGGTGTGTGGTATATGCAGTGCTTGGTAAAACCTCCAGTCAAAGAAACCACAAGGCCAGTTGATCTGATGCTGCATACCGATGTCAGGGCTGTGGAGCGAGCTGAGTTTGAGCAACAGGTACATTTTTAACTTTTTGTAGACAATTTTTACATGCGATTTCCATTTGAGTTTTCAGTACATATGCTCTGCCATTCTTAAACTAGCTAAAGACCCTTCACAAAAACTGAATAAGTTCAATTTACCCTTGCCTTCTTGTGGGCTCTCCGGGAAGAGAGTTTGATTTGTATTAACATTTTTACCCTTGTCTTCTAATTGTTAACATTTTAAATTTTTTATTTTTATTTTTTATTGCTTTATGTGTTTTATGAGGTTTTGATTGTGTTCTAATTGTTGACATTTTTTTAATGTGGTAATTAAGTTGTATTTTTGGAATGATGAATGAAAGTTCAGTTGTTATTTTAATTCCTTTTAGTTGTTTTTGCTTTTGATTTTTACTTTTAAATTTTAAATTTATAATAAATTATACTAGATAAGAAGGATGAAGAGAACGAGAAAAACTTGCGGATGAGATTACAATAAGAAAAATGCTTGGGAGCACTAATTAGTGCTCCCACTAATTAGGTGGCAGTGGGTCCCGTCATTAATGATGTGATATTTTGGTCTTGAAGTTGTGTATTTTTTTTTTTTAACTTTTTTAATGCATTAGTGCTATTAGTGGTGATGTTTTTAGTGGGATGAATCATTGTTGTTACAATAATTTTTCGTCCACCGCAAGACGAAATTGCTTGAAAACCATACACGTCACGCCGCGTCATCAAGCTCAATCATCATCAAGTTTTAAATATTACAAATCTACCCCTATAAATTGAAAAAATTACAAAAAAATAAAAATATTAGAAAAAATTATATTTGTGTAGAATCTTATAAACAATAATTATATATATTTTTAATTACAGCTCTTAAAGCTGGAATAAAAAATAATTTAAATTATATTTTTGAATTAGAAACTTTCTTTTGACTATTACTTTTGGATAATCTATAATAAATTATAGTCAAAAAATCGGTAGTATTAAAGAAAAAATATCTTTAGAAAAAGTAAGCATAGATTACCAATTAAAGTTTTTATAAGACTTAATAGTAAATTAAATCTGCATTTATTTCTCGTGGCCAAATCTTAACCGTTGACCAGAGGAAGGGTTGGAGAGGATCTGGACTCGTTTATTTCTTCCGCTTAGATTAGTTGCTTTTATCATCACTAGTTGATTGTTTCTTTCTCCCACTTCGATTCAGTTACTTTTATCATCACTAAAACAACGATAACGATGGACTTCTTATGATTTATTTTTATTTTTTCTGGTTTGATCACTTATAATTTATTTATTTTAAGAGTTTTTATGAGATTGTTTAGTATAATTTTTATTTAATTTATTAAGTAAAAATAATTTAAATAAATTAAAATTTTAAAACTAGATAAGGGGTGTTTGTAGGGGTGCAACTTGGACGGGTTTAACTCGAGCAAACCAAATCCGGTCCGAATTTTTTTAGGACTTGGACAAGATATTTTTGAATTCGGTACGGGCTCGGGCAAAAATTTAAAAGATCAAATTAAATTTGGACTGATTTGGGCAAAGACGTCAAACAACCCGAACAACTCAAAACCCGAATTATACATATATGGATATAGAAAAATATTAAATATACATATAAATTATTAGTTATTACATGATATTAAAGTAATTTAGATTATTAAATTATATTGAATATATTATTATATATACGAATAACATAAATTCTTATTTTTTTAATTTTCACTCATAAATTGTAAGGGCTATTATTACATTATATAAATTATTTGTTTTGGTGGTATTAATAATTTTCAATATAAAAAAATATAAATAGAGTCAAATTTTAATAATTTAATAATGTAACTGAAAAAAAAATAAATTGAAATTCATTTATAATTCAAGCAATTCGGACAATTCGGGTTTAACTCGAGTTGAGCTTGAACAGGTAATCTTAGATTACAATTCAGGCCTGGACAGATCTCAGCATAATTTGATCTAGACTTGGACAACCTCTCAATCCGACTGAACTTGCCCGAGTTGCCCTTCTAGTTGTTTTTGCTTTTGATTTTTACTTTTAAATTTTAAATTTATAATAAATTATACTAGATAAGAAGGATGAAGAGAACGAGAAAAACTTGCGGATGAGATTACAATAAGAAAAATGCTTGGGAGCACTAATTAGTGCTCCCACTAATTAGGTGGCAGTGGGTCCCGTCATTAATGATGTGATATTTTGGTCTTGAAGTTGTGTTTTTTTTTTTTTTTTTACTTTTTTAATGCATTAGTGCTATTAGTGGTGATGTTTTTAGTGGGATGAATCATTGTTGTTACAATAATTTTTCGTCCACCGCAAGACGAAATTGCTTGAAAACCATACACGTCACGCCGCGTCATCAAGCTCAATCATCATCAAGTTTTAAATATTACAAATCTACCCCTATAAATTGAAAAAATTAATTCTTACTTTTTTTTTATTTTCCCTCATAAATTGTAAGGGTTATTATTACATTATATAAATTATTTATTTTGGTGGTATTAATGATTTTCTATATAAAAAAATTTAAATAGAGTCAAATTTTAATAATTTAATAATGTAACTGAAAAAAAAAAAAGAAATTTATTTACAATTCAGGCAACTCGGACAATTTAGGTTTAACTCGAGTTGCGGTTGGACAGGCAATCTTAGATTACAATTCAAGCCTGGGTAGGTCTCAGCACAACCTAACTTAGATTTGGACAACCTCTCAATCCGATCGAACCTGTCCAAGTTGCCCTTCTAGGTGTTTTTGCTTTTGATTTTTACTTTTAAATTTTAAATTTTAAATTTATAATAAATTATACTAGATAAGAAGGATGAAGAGAACGAGAAAAACTTGCAGATGAGATTACAATAATTCTTCGTCCACCGCAAGACGAAATTGCTTGAAAACCATACACGTCACGCCGCGTCATCAAGCTCAATCATCATCAAGTTTTAAATATTACAAATCTACCCCTATAAATTGAAAAAATTACAAAAAAATAAAAATATTAGAAAAAATTATATTTGTGTAGAATCTTATAAACAATAATTATATATATTTTTAATTACAGCTCTTAAAGCTGGAATAAAATATAATTTAATTTATATTTTTGAATTAGAAACTTTCTTTTGACTATTACTTTTGGATAATCTATAATAAATTATAGTCGGAAAATTGGTAGTATTAAAGAAAAAATATCCTTAGAAAAAGCAAGTATAGATTACCAACTGAAGTTTTTATAAGACTTAATATTAAATTAAATCCGCATTTGAAAATGATATAAGAGTCTGGTTTCTCAGCTCGCCAATAACATTTGCATGAATATTAAATATAGTGAAGCAGTAGAATCTGATAAATTAAATAATAATACTTATTTACAAATAATAATAAAACAAAATAATATCTTACTTAAGTTATTAAAACAAATTAGCGAAAGTCTTAGAAATAATCAATTATAAATAATAAACGAAATTAGACATTTAATACAAGACCTAGAAAAACAAGTAGTTATTTTAGGCGAAAAATAAAAATATTTAGATTCGTATCCTTACCCGTATAAAGTAAATAATCCAGAAAAATCGTTCGAATTAGTTTTATCTGAAAATCAAAAAAATAATGGAGTTAAGTAAATATAATCTAGAATAGTTAGAAGAAATTGCTGAAACAGAAAATGATAATGAAATGAAATATAAAATCATATTAGAAATAGCTGAACAACTAGATGAAATAGATGCAGAGATAATAGAAGAGATAAATAATAATATAATAGAACTAGAAGAAAATATATAAACAATTAGGAATAATCAGTTTGGAGAAATGAAACGCATTCCCCTTGAAGACTCAGAACAAGTAATGGGAAGTAATGACGCAGAAAAAGAAAAAGAAAATAATATCCTAGAATACTCCGAAGAAACTAATCCGCTTGCTTGGTTCCCATTTTCTAAAAACAGTTTTCAGAAAATTTTACTTTCTTATTTTCCGTGTTTTTTTGTTTTTACTGATTTGTTTTTAATATTTTATGCAATTTTTTACTTTTTAGACATACCTAACATAAATACACTTAAAAAGTAAAAAAATTATAAAAAAAATCTTTTAAAAATTCACTAAATACCAAAAATACAAAAAAATACAAGAATTCAGTATATTTTTTGTATTTTTATGTATTTCTTAATTTTTAAAAATATTTTTTCACAATTTTTTTACTTTTTAGATACATCTAAGTAAGGTCCATCTAAAAAAGTAAAAAAATGTTTAAAATTTTAAAAATATTCACTAAAAACAAAAAAACATGAAAATCAAAAAACTTTTAAAAAACTTAATCCAAAAAACTCAAACCAAACACACTAAATAATTTTAATGTTGTTGAAATGGCAGTGGTAAAGCAAGAATGAAGTAGTTTATCTGCTTCAACTAATCCAAATCATCCAGATTTTAGAAACTTCACCAAACAACAACTGAAAGATGGTGCTATAAATTATGATTACAGAAAAAGAAAGGGATATTATAATTATCTAAATAGAGGATCATAGGATAGAGGAACACCTAATTATGCAAACTTTACCCGTAAAAAAAGAAGTATTTTTAAGAGAAGTATTACTAAAACCAATAAGTAATACGAGATGTTTATTTAATTATTTTTGGTGAAATGGAACTGCATTAAAAGTTAAGTGGGGTAATATAGAAGGTTGTATGGCAAATCCCTCTAGCATCATTAAACAGATGCGTTACAATACATTGAGGACAAGTAGTGTAAATTTGTAATCCATCTGCAGATTGAGAACCAAAATTTGCTAGAGCATCTGCACATCCATTAGCTTCACGATATATATGATCAATTGCTACTATCCTCAGTTGACTCAGCAAGAACCTGCAATCATTAATGAGGTTACTTAGGTGACGATTGTTGTTTCCTCTGCCCATAATCAGTTGCTGAGCTAACAGAGATCTGTTTCAACAATAACATTTGAAAGACCCATATCAAAAGCAATTTTCAGTCCATCTCTAATGCCCCATAGCTCAGCTATGATGCTCGAGTTGATGCCAATATTTCTAGAAAAACCAGCAACGCATCTGCCGGAGCTGTCTCTAATCATTCCACCACTGCTAGTCTGGGTTGCCTTTTGCAGCCCCATCGGTTTTGAGTTTGAGGAAGCCAGGATCTGGGGGTTTCCAAACAATGTTTTGGGTAGTTTTGGTCTTGGTGTGCCAATTAAGGTTTGAGAGGCGTTGTCAATCAATGGCAAGGGCAGTGGTGTGGTCAGGTTTGAAATGGATTGGGTTGGCAGGGGTGAAAATGAAGGAATTTCTGGATTTCCAAATTTCCCAACAGACCAAAGGGAATAACACAGACCAATAGGTGGCATTGTGAGTTTCTTTTTATTGACAATTGAGTTTAAGCCAGTTCTCAAAATTGAGATCAAAAGAGGAGGTTAGAGAGGATGGAATGCCAATGGAGTTCCAATGAATTCGAGCAGAAGGGCAGTTCCTTTGCACATAGACAGTTGTTTCAGGAGCTGAACCACAAAGGTTGCAAGTGGGATCAGGAATTATTTGTCTAGTGAAAAGAAGAGTTCTTGTTCTAAGCTTCTGGTGAAGAGATTGCCAAATGCAGTGGTGACTGCGAGGGGATGAATTAATTTTCCAAACCCACAGCCAATTGGGACAGGGAGGGCTAGCCATGAAGTTTTTCGCGCGGAGGTAGGCTGACTTGGTGCTGAACTCACCAGTTGGTGAGGGGTTCCAGATGTTGAGGTCACATCCAGTTTCATACCAAGGCAATTGGACATGCTTCTTATGGACTTAATCAGATCTGGGGGCAAGGTGAAGGAGATTGTGGAAAAGTCACAAGAATTATTCACTCTCTGACTTTGAGAGAATCCTCATTTCTCTGCAATGGACCTTCAATTGCTTTTCTGATGGGACCAGAATCAGACCAATTATGGGACCAAAAGGACGTACTTGTACCACTTTTCAGGAGGATTTTGGTGCCTTTTTGGAGTGTGTCATTGCCTATTTGAATACCCCTCTAGGTCGAAGATGGTCTAGGGGTTATTCTATTTGGGTCGTGATATTTGGCATTGAGAAGTTTGACCCAAAGAGCATCCTTTTCTTTTTGATATCTCCAATTAAGCTTAGCGATTGAAACTCTATTAACCAAGTTGGTTTGTCTAGTGCCTAGACCTCCTAGAAACTTAGGCTTGGTGACTGTCCCAACCTATAGCATGAATTTTCCTAGTTTCAGAGGTGGTGCCCCAAAGGAAGTCTCTACTAAGCTTATCAAGGGTGTTGCAAATGGATTTGGGCAGAGCATTGCATTGCATGACATAAGAGGGAATAACAGCATTAACTGGTTTGATGAGGGTTTCACGGCCTGGCTTGGACAGAAGCTTGCTCTTCCAATCTGCAGTTTGGATTGCATTTTATATATGAGGAATTGGAAAGAAGCTCGATTGGGTCTAGACAAATGGATAGGGCAGCCAAGATATTTCCCAATAGTATAGGACATTTATTAGATATTGATTATGCTACAAATAGAAGTGAGGTAATAAAATAATAAAAAAGAAGTATGCACCATATCTTAAATATCCATAGTAGCAGTTGGAGTGTATAAGGGCTTTGTTTGGTGTAGCTGTTAAAACAAATTATAGATTATAATTTTAATTAGAAACTGTTAATCTGTTTGATGTACCTGTTGAATTATATATTTAAGTTGTTGAGTAGTGCTTGTTAAATAAATTGTGAAGTAGCCTTTTCAATTAACTTTTATCTTTTGTTATTCACTACTTATCTACATTTCTCATAAAAAAAAATAATAATATTTTATAGTCTATTTGAGTCTTTTTCTATTTTTAAAAAAATAAAAAAATCCAAGAGTATAACCATAAATTAACATGTCCACAGCAGAAACTGATAATCAGAAGCAAGGGGTGAGCAGTTTCTCAGAATCATCTTTTTTGAGTTAAAATAAGTTGTTAGAATCAGAAGCTTTTTGAAATTGGAATGTTGTATCATGAGTGTTGAACACACTTGCGTGGAGTATAGCTTTAACTACCATGATCATGTTGTTGCTGAGTTTTATAATCTCATGTTAGTTGGGTCTGTTAATAGATATACAATATGCATGCATCTAGAGTTTTGTCTTGGTCATTGGTGGAGGATGATACGGTTGCGTTGAATTGTTGTGTATGTATTATACCATTGTTGATTGAACATTATATGTAATGAAATGCTGAATTACATTATATTTGTATACTGGTTTGGGAGAAGAGAGGGGTTGTACTCCAGTGTGTGTGAGAAGATAGGGGATGGACTCCACACACTTATGTGTTCAGCGCTTATAATCAAAGGTATCATACCCTTCCAGCTAGCGCCTGGAGAACTGACGCAGTAATTTAAATTATTAAATCATATTGAATATATTATTATATATACGAATAACATAAATTCTTACTTTTTTAATTTTCACTCATAAATTGTAAGGGCTATTATTACATTATATAAATTATTTGTTTTGGTAGTATTAATAATTTTCAATATAAAAAAATATAAATAGAGTCAAATTTTAATAATTTAATAATGTAATTGAAAAAAAAAATTGAAATTCATTTATAATTCAAGCAACTCGGACAATTCGGGTTTAATTCAAGTTGGGCTTGGGCAGACAATCTTAGATTACAATTCAGGTCTGGGCAGGTCTCAGCATAACTTGGGCTGGACTTAGACAACCTCTCAATCCAACTGAACCTGTCCAAATTTCCCTTCTTGGTGTTTTTGCTTTTGATTTTTACTTTTAAATTTTAAATTTATAATAAATTATACTAGATAAGAAGGATGAAGAGAACGAGAAAAACTTGCAGATGAGATTACAATAATTCTTCGTCCACCGCAAGACGAAATTGCTTGAAAACCATACACGTCACGCCGCGTCATCAAGCTCAATCATCATCAAGTTTTAAATATTACAAATCTACCCCTATAAATTGAAAAAATTACAAAAAAATAAAAATATTAGAAAAAATTATATTTGTGTAGAATCTTATAAACAATAATTATATATATTTTTAATTACAGCTCTTAAAGCTGGAATAAAAAATGATTTAAATTATATTTTTGAATTAGAAACCTTCTTTTGACTATTACTTTTGGATAATCTATAATAAATTATAGTCGGAAAATCGGTAGTATTAAATAAAAAATATCCTTAGAAAAAGCAAGTATAGATTACCAACTGAAGTTTTTATAAGACTTAATAGTAAATTAAATCCGTATTTGAAAATGATATAAGAGTCTGGTTTCTCAGCTTGCCAATA
Organism: Camellia sinensis; assembly: GCF_004153795.1. NCBI lineage: Eukaryota > Viridiplantae > Streptophyta > Magnoliopsida > Ericales > Theaceae > Camellia > Camellia sinensis. The sequence goes on along the minus strand of NW_021024977.1, from coordinate 2,517,992 downwards.
ACATTTGCATGAATATTAAATATAGTGAAGCAGTAGAATCTGATAACTTAAATAATAATACTTATTTACAAATAATAATAAAACAAAATAATACCTTACTTAAGTTATTAAAACAAATTAGCGAAAGTCTTAGAAATAATCAATTATAAATAATAAACGAAATTAGACATTTAATACAAGACCCAGAAAAACAAGTAGTTATTTTAGACGAAAAATAAAAATATTTAGATTCGTATCCTTACCCATATATAGTAAATAATCCAGAAAAATCGTTCGAATTAGTTTCATCTGAAAATCAAAAAAATAATGGAGTTAAGTAAATATAATCTAAAATAGTTAGAAGAAATTGCTGAAACAGAAAATGATAATGAAATGAAATATAAAATCATATTAGAAATAGCTGAACAACTAGATGAAATAGATGCAGAGATAATAGAAGAGATAAATAATAATATAATAGAACTAGAAGAAAATATATAAACAATTAGGAATAATCAGTTTGGAGAAATGAAACGCATTCCCCCTGAAGACTTAGAACAAGTAATGGGAAGTAATGACGCAGAAAAAGAAAAAGAAAATAATATCCTAGAATACTCCGAAGAAACTAATAATTTTAATGTTGCTGAAATGGCTGTGATAAAACAAGAATGAAGTAGTTCATCTGCTTCAACTAATCCAAATCATCTAGATTTTAGGAACTTCACCAAACAACAACTAAAAGATGGTGCTATAAATTATGATTACAGAAAAAGAAAGGGATATTATAATTATCTAAATAGAGGATCATAGGATAGAGGAACACCTAATTATGCAAACTTTACCCGTAAAAAAAGAAGTATTTTTAAGAGAAGTATTACTAAAACCAATAAGTAATACAAGATGTTTATTTAATTATTTTCTGTGAAATGGAACTGCATTAAAAGTTAAGTGGGGTAATATAGAAGGTTGTATGGCAAATCCCTCTAGCATCATTAAACAGATGCGTTACAATACATTGAGGACAAGTAGTGTAAATTTGTAATCCATCTGCAGATTGAGAACCAAAATTTGCTGGAGCATCTGCACATCCATTAGCTTCACGATATATATGATCAATTGCTACTATCCTCAGTTGACTCAGCAAGAACCTGCAATCATTAATGAGGTTACTTAGGTGATGATTGTTGTTTCCTCTGCCCATAATCAGTTGCTGAGCTAACAGAGATCTGTTTCAACAATAACATTTGAAAGACCCACTCAAATACAAAGTACAAATGATGCAAACACGATAATAAACAACAACCAACATCCACGGACACATGTCCGGATCACTGTACAACAAGGGTAAACCCGGGATCGCTATATTTTCTGTACAATGTGTGCCTCACTTTGGTGAAGCTTGCACCTCGCCTTGCGCCTTGAGCCTAAGCCCCAGGAGACCTTGGTGCTTTGGTGCGCTTATCGCCTTTAATAACACTGATTTTAACTATTTGTTCAAATTTCTCTTTTTTGTTGAAACTATCCGTTAAAATTTTTTTATCTGTTAAACTCAAATTTGATGGCCATTTTTCCTATTTGTTGAAAATTCACAAACTTGAAATATTTTATCTTTTGAATTTTTATTATCTATTTTTTTTATCTGTTCAAATTCACAAGCTTATTTCCACGAACTGTTGAAATCTTTTTTCATCAATTCAAAACATTTTATGAAATAGAGTTAAACTCTGAATTTTGAACAGATCTAACAAGAACACAATCAATGGTTTGGGAAACGGTTGAAAAAACGTGCGCCAAAACGGTGGAACAAAAAAAACTTGTAGATCAGGTCAGATCTTGTTGAACAAACATGCAGATCTAACAACATAATCACAAAATTCTAAAAACATCGAGACATTCACCAAAACGAAAAAAAAAAACATAACAGATTATTTCAGAAATTTTTGAGATATTTTTTTGGTGCCCATCAAAGATATAGACACAGAAAGTGCCCTAATCGATCTTTAGTAGCGGCGATGGCAGGAAATTGAGCTTGTCTGCAGCGAAAAGATGTGGATTTGGTTATGGTTGAGTCGAGACGATTGTGACGACGATGACTTCACAGAGAATTTCGACAAACAAATCAGATCAAGTCAGATCTTGTTCTGACAAACACATCAGATCAGATCAATTCTGGTCAAAGCACCATGGTCGCGAGAGAGGCCGATTTTGCAAATGCAAAATATGTATTGGGGGTGTTTGATAGAGCTTATAAGCTGCTTATTTCAGCTTTTAGCTTAATTTAAGCTAAAAAGTAATGTTTGGTTCAACTTAACTTGACCAACTTATAACTTAAATACAGCTAATTTTCAACTCTTTTAAAAAGTTGGTCCTTAGGTGCTTAATATTTTAGCTTAAGCGCACAACTAGTGTTGATGGGGGGTGAAATGACTTAAATGCCCCCTCCCAAACTTCATTATTTATGCAAATGCCACTATATATACCATTTGATTGATCTCTCTTACCCTAACTCTCGCCACTTACACTCTTCTCTCCTATTCTCCTCTCCTCTGGCGATCGAGAAGAAGCTCTACCAAACACCCACGAAAACGACCTCTCTGATCGCAACAAATCGTGCTTGTAGAATAGTTGTCTACCTCTCCAAGAACAATCATCCCCCTGTTTTCCGTTCATCTGCACCAAAAAGGTATGAATTCATGACTGTGATACATGTATGGACATCGATTAGGGTTTTGTTTTTGGTTATGTGAAATGGTGTCTTCTCGCTCTCTCTCTCTCTCTCTCTCCATCTCTCTTTCTTCATCTCTTTTTCTTCATCTCTTTTTCTTTCCCTTCTCTCTCTGATTACGGTGAAATGTCCCTCTTCTTCATTCTGTGAATAGGGTTGAAAATGCCTGTCTCTCTTCTTCACTCTCTGATTAAGGTTGAAAACCCCCTTTTTATTGCGATCTATTATTTATTTATTTAATCATTAGATGTTTTTCAATTTTGAGTTCAAAAAAGTTATATTCATTTCATGAGCTTCGTTAATACTGGAGTAGGTGAAATTTGGGCTGCAATGTGAGTGCTTAATTGTGTTTGTGAAACTAAAAATCAGTGAACACAAAGTCATCAAAAGTAGATAGGAAAGCTAAATGAAAACTCCTAAGAAGTATGAGAATTCATCCAAGCCAATAACGTCTTTAATCTGCCCAAGACCTTGAGTCCATTTGTTTGATTAGTAGGATATGTCATAATTTCTATCAGAGTTGACAAAATTGTATTTGTTCAACTACATTTGTTGTTCTCTGGATTAAGCAAGGTACTTGTTTATTTTTTTGAAGGCCTATATTTCAGAAATTGGTTGTTTGGCTTTTCACCATGATTAGGTTGATTGAATCCATACTTTGGTACCTTAGATGAAATAATGTTATTTGATTCATTTTCAAGTTTGAGGAGATTTAGTGATTTGTCCATCTAGATCACAAGGCTTATAAACAGATCATGCTTATTTGTTATTAATAAAGGTTCAATTGCTGGGATATGTGGAATGGAGAAATTCAATGTGTTTAATCAACCTTATTTCTAGTAGTAGTAGTGGTAGTTGTGGAGAATAGGCCTTTAAAATTGAAGAACCAATTGAAGAACCAACCACGTGTCAAATTTGGTGGTGCTGGGAAGTTAAATTTGTGTTATAAATTATAATTTGGTTATTGAGACTTTTCTGGTGGTGTTTTTGTTACAATGCAAATTGGTGATAGTTTTACCTGGGAATGGTCATAGTTTTACCTGGATCATGTGAAGGATGTTTTGTGTAACTAATATTTTGTACCCGCAAGTGTAATCTAAAATATATGTTAATTCCCAATTTACAACCTAAACCAATGAAGTACTCATTCTGTAATTCCAATCTTTCTTTAGTAAATGAAGTTAGATATGCATTCAACTTCCTTTTCTAATTTAGATAAATGTGTAAAAATTTATTACTAATTTGAATCTTCAAGTGTTTTTCATATTGAAAGTGGTCCATCTAGAAAAGTGATACCAAAGAACATAATATGCGTGCACAAAGGAGACCAAATATAATGCCAAGCCAAATATGTATTTTCAACCTAAAAGTTCTAGCAGGATTCAAAATTAAGAATAAGAATGAAACCTCAAATATATTGTACTTGTCCTTTGAGAATAAGATTGTTATCTATGCATTCCACAGATTTTTCTGGTACAAAGAAAACTATTTAGCTAATAAAGTCACTAACACTACATAACACTTTTTTAATTTGATAAGTTGAGTAACAAGTAAAACTTATCTTAGTACATGGTATGCAAATATTTTGTGTAACAACAGATTTGATTATTGCAAGAAATTAACAAAGCATTGTCCCAACTATTTGGATCATGTGAAGGATGTTTTTTAATCTGATAGTTTTACCTGGGAATGGTGATAGTTTTACCTGGGAAGCATCAAATGTATGTGGAACTTGGGTTTAACATAGTATTTGATCCTCTAATTTATCCCTACACAACAAATCTTTGAAACTTTATATACTACAAACCAAACTCTTTGGTACCACTCTAAAAAAATAACAGAAACCTTACAATACCTAGGTAGTATTGACATAACCAGATTGTACCAAATACTTCAATAGGGATTAGTAAAAGAATCCCTGCCGATACAGAACAATTTCAATGGCTCACATTGTAATGCAAATTGAACATAGGAGGAACTTTCACTTTTTCTTGCTCTTACTTAATGAATCGGAACTTAGAAACATTTTATTCAATCAATACTTCGTGGGTGCAATGTATTTACAATTAGCTTCCTAATCTTTAGAGGATTTGGATTCAATTCTTCCTAATTAATGCAGAGGCATGTCATCCTCTAGTAACTATTATTCTAGTGATGAGAGCTTCGACTTGAGGTATGAGGCTTTGAAATGTGATTGTGAGCTAAGAGCTGCCATAAGGGTTACTGAGTCTGACAAGCCATCTAAAGTGAAATTGTATTTCATTTGTGAGAAGAGAAATTGTTAATTTTGGAGGTGTACCCCAAAATCTGTGACGATGGTAGAGAGGTTGAGGAACGAGAGAATGCATGATCAAAATCAAAATATGGAGACTGTAGGACTAAAAGTGAAGAACCAAATGCTTGAGCAATCCAATGTTTTCATGAAGCAGCTTATTGTGGGTCTGCTCACGATTTGTATTCTTATGTCAGTTGCATTACTCTTCAAATGATGACAGGTGCCATTTAGAGATACCTGGTGTTTTTGTGCTAATGTAGTTTACCATGAACTATTGCACTAAGCTTTGTACCCAATGAATGTTGACATAGTTGCCATGTATGGTTATTTTGTACTGATCTAGCTATTGTAATGCAAGCACTGATGAATGAGTTTGTTTTAATTTTTTTTCTTTCTCATAGAATGAGTACCCAAGAGGAAACACAACCTAAAAATAGGAAGAACAAGGGAAAATCAAGTCAAGTACCATTCGTTAAAGCTCACTAGGATGCAAAATCAAAAGAAATTTTTTTTAAGCTTTGTGTTGAGCAAGTGAAGGTTGGACACAGACCTGGTACACACTTAGATAGGGTCGGGTGGGAAAATATGATAACTAAATTTAAAAGTATGACTGGAAAATCGTACCAACGAATACAAATGAAAAATCATTGGGATGTGTTGAAAAAAGATTGGCTTTTATGGAATAATTTGTTAAGGGGTGAGACAGACTTAGGTCGTGATACATTGACTGGAGCGATGTCTGCATCTGATGAGTGGTGGAGCAAGAAATTGGAGGTAAGTGAATTGCTTAATGTACATTTCTGTTTTTTTTTTGTTTAAACAGACCAAATTTTGTTACTTGAAATTGTTAAATTTTCATTTGTAATTGTTGTAGAGGTATCTTGATGCTGCTAAATTCGAGGGTATGCCGTTGCAATTCACTGAAGACTTAGACATACTATTCTCAGATACAACTGCTACAGGAGAATGGACATACACTCTTAGCTCAGGGGTTATGCCCCACACCGATGAGACTGTGGAGGAATTTCATACCCCACATGATGCTGAATTTCATGATGATGCTGGTTTGGAGGTGGATCATCCTTTCGAGTTAAACAAAAAACGTCCATCAAACACTAATGGTTCATCAACCAAGAGCAAGACAAAAAAGAAATTTATTGGTGCAACTCTACTTAACAAGACACTTGATCGTATAGTCAACGTGGTTAAGTCATCTTCAGCAATTTCAACACAAACCTCATTAAGATATTCTTTAATTGCAGAATGTTTGGCAAAGTTGGAAAGCATCCTTGGTGTGTCCTCGGATGATAAGCTGTATGTATGGGCTGCCCGATTGTTCTTACGAGACAAGCGTCGTGAGTGTTTCATGACTCTTCCTACGGATGAAGTTCGACTGAGATTTCTAAAGTTGGAGATTAAGATGGAGAAGACCACCATAGGTTATCGCGGCTAATTGTGGACTACCCGGTTGTTCTTAAGACTTTTATTATTAATTATGGACTGTTGTGTTGGACTTTTATTTTGCTAATTGTGGACTGTTCTGAATTTCCTATTTTTTTCTTTTATTAATATTGACTATGTTGGACTTTTATGTTGGACTCATTATTTGGACTTTTATTAATATTTTGTTAGACTTTGATTATGTTAGACTTTGTTAGTTAAATGGTTGAATGGTTGGTGGGTAGGTGGCATTTTCTCAGTTGAATGGTAGGTGAATGGTTGACTTGTTGAATGTTAGTTGAATGGTTGAATGGTTGATTTAAATCTTGAACATGAATGGTAGGTGAATAGTGAAGACTTATATATATATATATATATGTATGTATATGTTGGTGAATGGTGAAGACTATTGCTGTGCTGAATTCCTATCTGGTGCTGTGCCATATTTTCTTGGCATCTATTTTGCTGTATTTGCTGCTGTATTGCTGTGTTGTTTGAAGTTGAAGGCATAATTTTTTCCTTAACATTTGAATCTCTCCACGATTCTATCAAATACCTAATTTATGAGCACTGTTTAGACTCCTATCAATTTCAATTCAAGTAGAATTTCTTGATCAAAAATATAAAAAAAAATAATTCAAGTAGAATTTGAATCTTAATTTGTTCTCATCATTTGGGTCTCAAATTAAGAGATTCAAGCTTGCTTTAGATCAAGACTAGTGTTCAATTGTTCTCAACTGTGTGGAGGATGTAAAAAAAAAAAAAAAAGAAAAAAAGAAAAAAAAAGAAATGATTATTAATTTCTTCAACCCATAAACAAAAAGAGGGAAAAAGGGAATCTGCTTTCTTTTTGTTGGTCTGGTGAGGTGTTTGTTGCTAAGCCATTGCCATTTTTATTTTCTTCTTTGTTTTACTTTATGCTCTGAAAGGTTCACACTTTCTTGTCTTTGTGATTTACTTTTTCCTACATCAAAGAGTACACTTGATCCTAGGGGTTTTGAAAGCAGAAGCAAGTAGCTGGGTGCTGTGTAGATTTTATGCCTTTGGTACTTTGGATTTTCACTTTTCCTTAGTGTCTATTTGATGCCTGCAATGTTTAGCTCTGAAGAACTCTTGTACAAAAAAAAAAAAAAGGATAATGTAATCTCTCCATAACTTATACATATGTGCCAACTTATCACCCTCACTCAATTAATAGAACATAACACAATTAATGATCACCCCCATGTGACAACACAATTTATGGCAAACAGAAATGCTATGTAGTTAGAAAATTATTCAAAATTTGAATATATAATATGTAAGTTTTGTTATAATATGTAAATTTGGTACTGCCACGTATGGAAGATGGCCCCCTCTTGATCTCACCCTATTTTTGTTTGAATTGAATAGTAACTAGGCCTTTAAATGAGTAGGTATTTTGGAGATGAGTAAAAGTGATGAAGATGGGTGGAATGATTGTAACGCCCTCAAAATAATAACATTAAAACCCATCAATTTAAACATGCATTGGTATAAAAGATAAACATTCTTCTATTCACCAGAGTAGTTCCTTACAAAAGTATTACATGTTAACAACAAAAGCAAATGCCCTATGGGCTTACAGCTTTCCAAGTTGTCACTTGGTTACAAAAAGAAGAGTACTAACTCAATACATATTAAGCCCTTGGCTTGAATTTACATGTAATACATCAAAAGAAAGTAAACCAAACAATCTATCTGCTTCTAGCTTCCCAAGCTATGTCCTTGGAGGTGGCATGCTACCTGTACCTGAAAATGATGTCCCATAAAAGGTGAGCCACAGCCTAGTAGAAATACACTAAACCAGCCATGAACAATGACTAAAAGATTAGCAGTTGATAGATAGTCAACACAGATACATCCACTTATATCACCTTCGATTTCATGACATTAAGTCCATGTTACATTTTATTTCCCATGTCCTTTCAAATTTTGATTTTTGAAAACAAGGCTCAACACCTAGCCAACTAACTTAATGAGGTTTAGACTCATCTTTAAAACACTTTCAAAATTCATGAGGGATACACATTTTAATGCTGTATCAATAACACATAAACCATTCCCACACTTTGCGAGAGATACACATTTCGGTACTGTATCAACATAACATAGAATCACTTCTATACTTTACAATTGATAACGATATACATTTTAGTGCTATATCAAATCAATTCAAATACTTCCATAAGTCTCAAATAATACACATTGTAGTGCTGTATTAATGAAACAAAAATACTTCTAATTCGCAGCCTGATACACATTGTAGTGCTGTATCACTGTCACACAAAATCCGGTTTAGAGGTCCATCCCCTATCTTCCCCTAAACCGTGGAGTACATCCCCCATCTCCTCCCACACAACACATGTATATAAACATAGATCATATACAATCAATCAATACATAGAACTTATGTATTATTCCACTTGCTAAATTCAATAGCATACTCAATCGATTAGTTTTAATTTGCCTAATCATCATGCAGTGTCTACGATAATCAAGACTATCCTCCATCGATAGCCCAAAGCAATTATTTCTATACTGAAAATAAATGCACCAAATGGATATATAATCAACATTTCAACTAGGTGAGTGATAAACAAATCTAACTACACCCTTTAATCCCATACACCTCCAATTCCAACATTCTCAACTTAATTCCTCTTTTCTTCAAATTAATTATACCAATTAATTCATCAATGTAATTAGAACATTTCTCATAATTAACATCACAACCCTAAGGTTCCATTTCTTTACCAATAGACCAATATTGATCTCATTTCTCTATGCCAAACATGCATATACGTTTATATAAACAAAACCCCAACTTTTGTAAAATTACACAAAGGCCAAAACTTTCTCAAAATTACCCAACAACCCCAACTCATCAAAATACTAAAATTCAAAGACAAAACTCATGAGAATGAGTAGGATATCCCTACCTCGAAGTTAGAGCTCGAACAGGGAAGTTGAAGAAAATCCAAAATGCTCCAAACTCAAAGATTCACGGATCAAAATGGAGCCCTCGACGATCCACACACTTTTTACAAAGGCCGGAGGATAGAGAGACACTCTAACTAGATCAAACCCTAGAGAGAAAGGAGTTTTTAGAGAGAGGAGCTCTCAAAATAGCTTTTTAGAAAGTAAGAGAGAGAGAGTATGTAAAAAGTGATTTTAAAATGCCCAGATGCTAACTGATAAACGACATTCCCGCTCGAGCGGAGAACACAACGCTCGAGCGTTAAGAACAAAAAACTAGGTACGCTTGAGCGCAAGAAGGCCCGCTCGAGCACCAAGACACAAGAATAAAGTACATCCACTCAAGCGTGAAAACCAGTTCGCTCGAGCGTAGATTTCCCTCTCCCAGAACTTACATAAAAAAGTACTATCCGCTCGAGCGCCAGAGTACCCGCTCGAGCGTGACCGCTCGAGCGTAAAGAAACCCGTTCGAGCGTAAAAATCACACCTGCAGAAGTTTTGCAGGGACACAAAAAAAACTGGGAGTGTGCAATATCCGCTCGAGCGCAACAGGTCCCGCTCGAGCGGTGCGCTCAAGCGGAACGACCAAAAACCTGGCAACAAAATTTAGACCAAGGTTCAACCCACCTGTTCGAAACATGCCCAACACATCCTAAAACTCAAACAAATGGAATTAAAGGACGACAACAAGATAGATACAACTACCAACTCCACGGAACCGAGTCCGGAATACAACAGAACAGTAAAGGGACAACCGGGATCGCTATAACCGCCCCCCTTAAAGAATTTCGTCCCCGAAATTAAATACAAGTTTTTCAAAAAAAACAAGATTTTTTTTTTCTCAATAATATTACAACATAATATTAAACAATCCGACCCATTACCGGTCATCTCATCTCTTTTCAAGAGGCAGTTTACAACATTTTCCACAGCATGCATTATAGTTATGCATTCCTTGAAATTCCACAAATTTCAATACTACATTCCACAATTCTATATCATATTCAGTATTCATGATATATTTCCATTTCTATAATACATTCAACATATGCAATGTTACATTAAACTTCCATTGTGAGGCAAGTTTCAAAATACTTCCATTAAATCAAAACATAAACCATGTTTTACAACCTAAGATACATCCAATACTCTTAAGGTTCAACAACACAACAAAATATACAATACATGCTCAAACATCCATAAGTAGATCCGAATATCTCTCTCGGACCTCCAACTCACGTTCCTAAGTGGCTTCCTCCACTCCGTGATGTTTCCACAAGACTTTTACCAAGGGAATGGTCTTGCCTCACAAGACTTGATCCCTCCTATCCAAGACCTGAACCGGTCTCTCTTCATACGAGGCATCCTCATCAACCTCTAAGTCGGTCCAATCCAATACATGCGATGGATTTGGCTCATACTTCCGAAGCATACTTACATGAAACACATCATGCACTCCGGACAATTGCGGCGGCAAAGCTAAATGATAGGCAACCTCGCCCATCCTCTCAAGGATCTCAAAAGGACCGATAAACCGAGGGAACAACTTCCCACTCTTCCCAAACCTCATCAAACCTCGCCTAGGTGATATTTTCAAGAAGACATGATCACCTACCTCAAACGTCAAAGGCCTCCTCCTATGGTCGGCATAACTCTTTTGGCGACTCTGGGCTGTAACAAGCCTCCTACGGATAAGCTCAACTTTCTCCGTCGTCTCCCTAACCAACTCCGGACCCAACAAAGGTGCATCACCCACCTCACCCAAACACACTGGAGACCTACACGGCTCGCCATACAAGGCCTCAAACGAGTCCATAACGATGCTAGACCTGCATCAAACTTGCTGTTTGTCAGGGCAAACTCCACCAAGGGCAAGGTGCCTCTGCTCCGTCCACACTAAATAATACAAGGGAGTATCACCCATCGAAAGTATACTCTCAAGGATCTGAATAGATACGCCTCTGGACTGGCCCGTCAGTTTGGGATGAATAGCCTACGTACTAAGTCAACTTATGTGCCCATTGCACTCTGCAAACTCTGCCCAATCAACACCATAGCAGTAAGAACGAGGATCCTCTACTGAGACGATCGTCACTTGGGGGACCCCGTGCAATCCACTATGTCCCGAATATAGCAAGTCGGCGAAATGATCTACCGAATCTTCACGCGCATAGAATGAAGTGCGCCGACTTAGTCAACCGGTCTACAACCACCCAAATGGCATCACTACTGCGCTGAGTTCTCGAAAGACCTACAACGAAGTCCATAGTGACATGCTCCCACTTCCACTCGGCAATAGGCAAGGGTTGCAACAAACCCGCTGGCCTATGATGCTCGGCCTTCACTTGCTGGCAAGTAAGGCACTTCGATACGAAGACAGCCACATCTCTCTTCATATCCCACCACCAAAACTGGCGACCCAAATCTCGATACATCTTAGTGCCTCCCGGATGCATCGAAAGGCGTGAATGATGGAACTCTCGGAGTACTTCCTCTCGGCAAGACTCCGGCACAAACAAACGGTCTCGGTATCTCACACTCTGGTCGGGACACACCGTTAAACCTTTCTCAACTCTCCCACTGGAGATCTTCTTTCAGAAGGACTCTACCTCCAAGTCACCTCTCTGTGCCTCTAATACTCGGGTCATAAGTGTAGGCTGCGCAACAACAAAAAACAAGGCCGCAGCCTCAATAGATTCGCCCAAAAGCAAATCAAACTCCCCAAGTGCACCCAGCATCTCCCATTCCCGGATGGCTATACAAGCTACATCACTAATGGATTTCCTACTAAGGGCATCAGCCACAACATTGGCCTTCCCCGGGTGATAGTGCAACTCAAAATCATAGTCCTCAATGAACTCCATCCATCTCCTTTGCCTCAAATTCAAGTCCCTCTGTGTAAACAGATACTTCAGACTCTTGTGGTCCAAGAACACCTCGAATCTCTCACTATAAAGGTAGTGCCTCCAAATCTTCAAGGCGAAGATCACTGCTGCTAGCTCTAGGCCATGTGTAGGGTAATTCTTCTCATGTATTTTCAACTAACGTGAGCCATAAGTTACCACTTTCCCCTCTTGCATCAACACACAACCCAAACCCTCTCGTGAGGCGTCACAATAAACTGCATAACCCAACCCTCTCTCCGGAATAATCAAGACCGGAGCGGTGGTCAATCTAACTTTCAACTCTTGGAACGACTTTTCACAAGTCTCACTCCATACAAATTTGACTCCCTTCCGAGTCAGCCTAGTCAACGGCGAAGCTAACCAGGAGAAATCCTTCACAAATCGGCGGTAATACCCAGCTAATCCCAGAAAACTGCGGATCTCAAAAATGCTCTTAGGCTGTACCCAATCTTGCACTGCCTCTACCTTGGATGTATCAACAGACACCCCTTCCCCGGATACCACATGGCCTAAGAATTTGACCTCCCCTAGCCAGAACTCACACTTCCCAAACTTGGCATAAAGCCTATGGGCTCTAAGCAACTCAAGCACCACTCTCAAGTGTTCATCATGCTCCTCCTCTGAAGGTGAATAGATAAGAATGTCGTCCACGAAAACGACTACAAATCGATCCAAGAATTCCCGGAAGATCCGGTTGATCAAGTCCATAAAGATTCGGTTCATCAAGTTCATCAAGTCCATCAAGTCCAAGAATTCCCGGAAGATCCGGTTCATCAAGTCCATAATTATTTGATAAAAGAACCATGCAGGACATCTAGTTTAACATGAGGGAAGTGGATGGTAGAATTACAAGAAGGGAATCAGACAAGAATATTTGAAAATTTTCAAATGGAAAGAGAGGTATTTTATCAATTGTGTAATTTGCTGAAACTGGATGAAAAGTTTCGGTTCAAGAGCAGGTTGCAATATTTTTGTATATTGTTGGCGGTGACATTCGAAACAGAAATGTCCAAGAAAGATTTCAACATTCCGGCGAGACTATTTCAAAATACTTCAAGAAGGTGTTAAAAGCTGTTACAATGATGTCCATTGATTGGGTAAGGCCTCAACTGAGTAATGGTGTGCATCCATATATTCGACGCAACTGCAAATATTATCCTTATTTCAAGGTAAATAATTAACTACAAGTGCAACTTGGGCGTTACATATAATTAATGTTGGTAGGATATTTCTAATAATCTGTGACTAAAAATATTTTTATTCACTATTTTGTAATAGGATTGTATTGGAGCAATTGACGGAACACACATCAAAGCATATATATCTCCAGATAAGCAAGCTCATTTAATAGGTAGAAAGGGGTATGCGACTCAAAACATAATGGCCACATGTGACTTTGATATGTGTTTCAAATTTTGCTTACCAGGATGGGAAGGAAGTGCACATGATACACGGATCCTCTTAGATACAATTAGGAATCCTAGTTATAATTTTCCAAAACCACAAGGAGGTAACTGTTTTATATTTGATTGCTATAGTAGATGCACCACACTCACATCTTCATATTTATTTTTACATTTATAATTGCTTACTTTAATTTCATTTTGGAATTTTAAAATAGATGAGTTTTACTCGGTGGATGCTGGGTATCCAAACATGAAAGGATATCTTGTAGCTTACAAAGGAGAGAGATACCATCTAGCTCAATTTGAACATGGTCAACCCCCTCAAAATTCACAAGAAAAATTCAACCAAGCACATTCATCGCTTAGAATTGTAATAGAAAGAACGTTTGGGGTTTGGAAAGTAAGATGGCCGATGATAAAGGATATCCCACCAAACTACAAGTGGTCGACCCAAGTTAAATTTGTTTGTGCAATAATGGCAATTCATAATTTCATCCGACGAAGTGAGTTCTACGATATTGCATTTGACTCTTATGATAGATTCATGGATAATGTGCCTAATGAAGAGAAAGGATCTTCATCTCAACATGCACGCCATGGAAATGATGTTGCATGTGATGATAACGAGATGTAAGTGAGGAGACATAATATTTGTATGTCAATTTGCAGACGAAATTAGGAGTTCTTTAAATATCTAAGAAGTTTTATTTTTATTGCCTTAATAGTAATTTATTGTATTTTTATTGCAATGACATTTTTTTGTTCTCTTGTGAACTCAATATTATTAAAAAAATAAAAATAAAATTGATGTAATATAAAAATGTACTAAGTTAGGTACTAATTAATCAACTTCCATTAATGAAATAACTTTTTCAAAATTTAAAGTGAAGAAAATGACAAAATTACAATTTTTATGTTCATAAGGGAAAAAATGACAATTAGACAGCAAAAAGCTATTTTACAGCTTATTTACCAAACATTACTTTGCTTCTTAAATCTATAATCCCACAACTACACCAAATAAGTTACCAGCTTATGCTTATAGCTGTAATCTATAATCTATAATCACTTTCCCACAGCTCTACCAAACGGGGCCATTGTATATAAATATGCATATGCATATCTGTGTGTAATGTGTACATGTAATGGAAAAATAAATAAATAAATAAAATAAGAAATTGTGATTGTAATGAAATTAAACTCATTGATTGAGGAAATCGGCAAGACAAACAAGCGAGTTCCATACAGGAGAAGAATACATGTTTAGATAATTCTTCAAGTGATTACGAGTATTCCTTGGAACATTTAAGGGATTTGGTTCCACCTATTGAGCATCAATGCACATAATTACAAAAACAATCATTGCAGTTTTCCACAAAGAACTAAACAATCATTAGATTAACTCAGATTAAAGCACCACGATGGGCAAAATTTGTCGACTGACCATGGCGGCGAGATCTGAATCACAGCTGATCGCCTTCAATAGTCGGCGAGATTGTTAGTGGTGAGATCCAATCACTGACGGTTCACGATCTGTTCAGATTGGCAATGACGGAGGTGGTCGTCAGTCGGCAGATCAGAAAAAGATGAAGAGGAGAGTGAAGCGAGACAGACAGACAAACAAACAAACGCTGATGGTGTGTAAATGGGTTATACAATATATTTATTAGATGGGTAGTTTGGACATTTTACATCAGTATGTACTTATGGATAAAATATTTTAGGATGTGAATTTTTGAATAAATAAAATCTAAATTTAGAATTATGGGCCAAGTGCACAAGAAAGTATTAAAACAAACTCTATAATTTCAATAAAAGAAGAAGATTTTCAGAAAAAATAATTATTGTTCCGAGGAAAAAAGATTTGTAAATGTCGGCATGTGGAGAAACAGGTCACTTTGCAAATCAACTTAGAAATAAAAATAATAAAAACATAATAAAAACCTTAGGAAACTTGAATTATGTAGTGTTAGAAGAAGGAAAAGCATTAGAATTGGCTCAATAAAAATAATAAAGAAGCAAGTATAAATATATACATATGGGGAGTATACAAATACAAATTACACCACTGTTTGACAAAGGACATGATATATATATTTATATATATATATATTGTTAGGACCCTACTTATTATCAACTTCGTGAACAAACTTGGGTTTCATTAAGTTGTAATTTTCTTCTATTTTTGGTCTTCCTGCTCAAGCGGGGAACGTGGCGCCCGAGTGGAGTTTCCACCATTGCAGTACTTTGGCTTGTCTGCAAAAAATACTGTGTGGTGTGATTTTACGCTCGAGCGTAAGTTCTTACGCTTGAGTGTGAATCCTGGTTTGGAACACGTGTTTTAGCGTCCCCGCTCGAGCGTCCATTCCTACGCTCGAGCGGACTTCGTGATTTCAGCAGCTATAAAACTGCAAGTTGCTCCAAATCTAGGGTACGTTTTTTAGATCTTCTTTAAGGGTTTTAGGGTTTTCTTTTGGGGCTGTTTTTCTAGTTTTCCTTGAAGGTTGATTGAGTATTAAACTCATGTTTTGATAAGCACACATCAAGGAGTTTGATTGTTCATCTTTAAGAGTGCTCTTCTTCGGTGGAATTCGAAGATTCAAGCGTAGAGGAGTCGAAGGAGTTTGATGTTGTGCGTAGTCGTTGATTCAACAATGGATGTTGTGGATTCAACATCAATTTGATCAATTCCAAGACAGAGGTTGCGGTGAAAGATATACGGACTGTTGAAGACAAATTGACAGCGTTTGGGTAATTTGTTTGGTATATTTGTAATCTTTCTTTCTTCAGTAGTGGATTGATTTGTGGCATTTTGCCCTGTGATTTTTTAATCACAATTGGAGGTGTTCCAATAGTGATTTTTTTCATGTAAAAATTGTTTGTGTCTATTTATTGTTTCTGAAACAACAATCTAAATCACTTTCGTATGTGCTTGATGATTTAGATTGTTAGTTTTAATTGGTTAGGAATTGGCGCAATTAAATCTTGAGGTTTTTCAATTGGTATCAGAGCAGGTTACTCTTTGTTTTTATCAAAACTATAGGAGTGTGATTTTGTGTGATTGGTGATATGGATTCAATTCACGAAGGTAACTCGACCCATAGACCTCTGTTACTTGATGGTACAAACTATTCTTATTGGGAAGCTCGTATGAGAGCGTTTTGAAAATCTATCGATGAGAAAGTTTGGCATTGTGTGATCTATGGGTGGAGTGAACCTGTTGTCACCATTGATGGTGTTGATATTCCCAAACCCCTTGATAAATGGGATGCATTCGACTATCAAAACTCGAGTTGGAACAGTAAGGCTCTCAATTCCCTCTTTTGCTCCATCACACTTGAAGAGTTTTGTCGTATTTGCATGTGTGAGGTAGCAAAAGAGGCATGGGACATTCTTGAAACAATTCATAAGGGTACTACTTCTGTTAAAAGGTCAAACTTCAACGTCTCACATCTTCTTTTGAAACTCTTTTTATGCATGATGATGAGACGTTTGATGATTTTTATGTTGAACTTAGTGACATTGTGAATTCGTGTTTCACACTCGATGAAAAAATCCCTAAAGCTAAGGTTGTTGGAAAAATTTGAGGTCTTTACCTGAGAGGTTCCAATCAAAAGTTATAGTTATTAAGGAGGCTCAGAATGTTGATACCCTCAAGCTTTATCAGTTGGTTGGAAACTTGCAGACTTATGAAGCACACTAGATTTCTAAGAAACAACAAAAAGATAGTGTGGCTTTTTCTAGTGCTCATGAGACTGCTAAGACCCCTGAGATTGAGTTTGATCCAGAGTCTGAAATGACGGCTATGTTTACCAAATAGTTCAAAAAAAATTTAAAGAAGAAAAAGCCTAATTTCAAGGATCCTAGTTCAAAAGATTAGGGGAATGAAAAACTCAAAACTTTTTCACCAAAAATTGCTCCAAAACCTGAAAAGAAGACTGTGGAGGGGCAAGGTGTCAAGTGTTACGAACGTCAAGGGTTTGGACATATTGCCCTTGAATGTCCTTCGAAAAAGAACCAAAAAAAAGTCTATACAGTGACTTGGGATGATGAAAGCAAGTCAGAGCAAGAACCCTAAGAAATCGAATCCGGTGAAGAAGGAGATAGTACTTACATGGCATTCTGGTCTACTGTCACTCAACCTCCTCCAAAGCTAGTGGAATTTTCTCATGGTCATAATCTGCACCGTGCCCTTACCTTTGAT
Source organism: Camellia sinensis (assembly GCF_004153795.1). Classification (NCBI taxonomy): domain Eukaryota; kingdom Viridiplantae; phylum Streptophyta; class Magnoliopsida; order Ericales; family Theaceae; genus Camellia; species Camellia sinensis. The sequence continues at coordinate 2,500,060 of NW_021024977.1, read as the reverse complement.
GGGAGTAATTACTTGTTCTGGAAGATCAGAATGAGGATGTTTCTGAAAGCTTACGACCCTGACGGTTGGGAAGCCATTGAAGAGGATGTTGAAAGCGCTGACAATCCGAGTAATCAAAGAGTTCTGACTACCATTCATGAAGTAATTTCTGATGAAGAACAACAACGGATTGCTCACTACATAAATGCCAAAGATGCATGGGACATTCTGAGTCAATTTCATGAAAGAAGAGAGTCATCTTCACCGCCATCTATCAATTTTCATGCCTTGGTTACTCGATTGGATGAGGTCCAGGAGAAAGAGGAGCAAAAAGAAGATGATGAGACCTCGGAAGACAATGATGAGATTGATGGTGATGACCTACAACAAGCTTATGAAAAGCTTTACGGTGAATCTCTGAATTTGTCCAAGATCAATGGCAAACTCACTCTCAAGCTCAAAGTATGTGAAAGTGAGAATGTCAAGCTAAAAGGAGAGATTGCAACATCAAAGCAGAATGTCATCAGGATCTCTAATGACAAGCAAGACCTATGTGGAAAACTTCTATCTTGTGAGACCGAAAGGAATGAACTTTTTAAAATATATGCCACATACGAAGAGAAGATTGAAAACCTTGAGATGTCACAAGTTGCATTGGAAGAGATGATTAGTCAAAAAGATGAAGAACTCAGAGATGCTAGAGCCACAATTTCCATATGGAACAAAGGTTCCAAGACATTAGAAGACATCCTCGGGTCTCAACAAATGGGTTGTGACAAAAGTGGGCTAGGCTATGGTAATGTGATAGTTCATAAGGGACAAACCTTTACATCATATGACCTGAAGACTCAAACAAAGGGAAAGCTGAAAGTGCAACAGGGTGATCCCTCTCTTCATCTGCCTAACGGGGGTAAGATCTACAAAATGAAGGTAAACCTATTTTTATTTGTCATCATTGTGGTAGGTATGGCCACATTTGTCCATATAGTTTTGAGCTGTTTGGTGAGGTGTCTCAAAAGGGTAGAAATTCTAATACTTTTTTGGTTGGGTGACAACCTTACATGTCTAGGCGGAACACCAAGATTCATGAGGGTGTTCACAACGCTAAGACATTTACCAAGACTACCGGTCCTGATTTTCTTAAGACTAAAAAGATATGGGTGAGAAAGGGTGACTTGACTTGTTTTGTTGTTCACACTGCTCTAAAAGCAAGTGACTCACACATGTGGAACCTTGATAGTGGGTGCTCTCATCACTTATTAGGTGACAAATCCTACTTCACCTCCCTTGAAAAATATGAAGGAGGAATTGTTACCTTTGGAGATGGTGGCACTTTGAGAGTCATTGGTAAGGGCTCTATAAGTGTGGCTGTCTTTCTAACCTCGAAAATGCATTACTTGTTAATTTCAAGAAAATCTTTTGAGCATCAGTCAAATGTGTGATTCCTACCATGAAGTATTATTTTCAAAAAATAAATGTGAAATTTTAGATAATAAGGGAAATACTGTCATGCATGGGGTTCGCACATCTGATAACTGCTATGGGATTGTTACCACTAATGATCTCACTTGCCACTCAGGCATCATAAGTAATATTGATCTGTGGCATTAAAGATTAGGTCACATGAATTTCAAAGACCTAACTAAGATAGCCAACAAAGAGCTTGTGAGAGGAGTACCTAAACTGGGTAAGAATATGAACGATGTGTGTGGACCATGTCAACTTGGGAAGCAAACCCGTGCCCCTCATAAAAAGGTGAACAACTTCATAACCAAACGTCCTTTTGAACTGGTTCATATGGATCTTATGGGACCCACTCGCACTGAAAGTATTGGAGGTAAAAGATATATTTTTTTTAACCGTTGATGATTCTACTCGTTTTTCATGGGTAAATTTTTTAAGAGAAAAATTTGATACGTTTGTTGCTTTCCAGGCCTTAGTCCTTAAAATCCAAAATGAACAGGATGTTTCTATTGGGCGTATCATAAGAATCTGAAATGATCATGGTCGTGGGTTTGAAAATAGTTCGTTTTCATATTTTTGTGATATGCATGGAATTAAGCATGAATTTTCTACTCCGATTACTCCACAACAAAATGGAGTTGTTGAGAGGAAGAATAGGGTAGTTCAAGAGATGGCTAGGGTCATGCTCCTGCGTAAGAAAGTTCCTCCAAAGTTTTGGGCTAAAGCCTTAAATACCGCCATTTATGTTGTAAATCGTGTGTATTTAAGGCCCGACACTTTACAAACTTTTGTGGAAGGGATTGAAACCTAATGTAAAATACTTCAAAACTTTTGTGAGTAAATGTTACATTTTCAAAGATAGTGAGCCTTTGGGCAAATTTGACTCCCGAAGTGACGAAGGTATTTTTCTAGGGCATTCAACCACTAGTAGAGCTTTTCATGTCTATAACTTGTGAACATTATCTTTAATGGAATCGATCAATGTGGTTATAGATGACACAGGTTCTCCTACTTCAGCCATAAATGAGGAAGAAAATGGTGAGTCTCCAATCTTAGATACTAAACCGCAAAGTCAATGAGAAGTTGAGGTCCAAGCACAAGAAGGTGAGCCAGCACCAACTTCTAAGGTAAGTCAGAGTCCAAAGAGTGCACAAAGAGACACCACTTCTAATGCCTCTGTCACCACAAGTCCAGAGTTCAAACCATCAACAAGGGTGAAACTGAATCATCCGGTTCAACAAGTGATTGGCAGTGTCTCAGATTGAATGAAAACCCGAAGAAAAATTCAGGAGGAGGTATCTCATATGTGTTATGTTTCATCAATTAAACCTAAGAATATAAAAGAGGCCTTACTAGATGATAGTTGGGTCAATGCTATGCATGAAGAATTAGGTCAATTTGAATGTAACAATGTTTGAACTCTTATCCCCAGACCTAGAGACATGAATGTGATAGGTACCAAGTGGATCTTTAAGAATAAATCTGATGAGACTAATATTGTAGTTAGAAATAAAGTTAGGTTGGTTTCTCAAGGCTGTACTCAAGTAGAGGGTGTTGACTATGATGAGACATTTGCCCCGGTTGGACGTCTCGAATCTATTCGTATTTTACTTGGTGTTGCATGCTTTCTTGGTTTCAAATTGTTTCAAATAGATGTGAAAAGTGCCTTTCTGAATGGGTACTTGAAAGAAGAGGCTTATGTTGAGCAGCCAAAACGGTTTGAGGACCCTAAATGTCCAAACCATGTCTACAAGTTAGACAAGGCTTTGTATGGGTTGAAACAAGCCCCTAGGGCTTGGTATGATAGACTTACTACCTTTCTTCTTGATAATGATTTTCAAAAGGGCAGTGTGGACAATACTTTATTTGTGAAACATACTAAGTCTCATATACTTGTTGCTCAGATTTATGTTGATGATGTTGTGTTTGGAATGTTGAGCAACCAAAAGGCTTTGAGGACCCTAAATGTCCAAACCATGTCTACAAGTTAGACAAGGCTTTTTATGGGTTGAAACAAGCCCCTAGGGCTTGGTATGATAGACTTACTACCTTTCTTCTTGATAATGATTTTCAAAAGGGCAGTGTGGACAATACTTTATTTGTGAAACATACTAAGTCTCATATACTTGTTGCTCAGATTTATGTTGATGATGTTGTGTTTGGATCCACAGTTGATCATCTTGTGAAATAATTTTTGGATTGCATGACACATGAGTTTGAGATGAGCATGATGGGAGAGTTGTCTTATTTCTTGGGTCTTCAAATTAAACAGTCTCCTTCGGGTATGTTTGTCTCTCAGACTAAGTATGCCAAAAACCTTGTGTCAAAGTTCAGTCTAGAGTCGGCCAAACATGCTTGTACTCACATAAGCACCAGTCTTCGCCTTTCCAAAGATTCATCCGGTACTGATGTTGATCCTACCCTTTATAGGAGTATGATAGGGAGTCTTCTTTATCTCACAGCCAGTCGACCTGATATTGCATTTAGTGTAGGTGTCTGCGCCTATTACCAAGCCTGTCCTAAAGAGTCTCATCTTCTTGCAGTCAAACGCATCATTAAGTATGTTAATGGGACTTTGGGTTATGGGATTTGGTTCTCGACCATAGCTGAAATCACTGATTTTTTTGATGCCGACTGAGCGGGGTGTGTTGATGATCATAAGAGCACATCTGGGGGTGTTTTTACCTTCGGAATAATTTGGTTGCCTGGCATAGTAAAAAGCAAAATTCCATCTCTCTTTCGACCATTAAGGCTGAGAACATTGCTGCAGGGAGTTATTGTGCCCAAATATTGTGGATGAAGCAAATGCTTCATGATTATGGTATAGACCAGAACACTCTCACCCTTTTTTGTGATAACACAAGTGCCATTTACATTTCTAAAAATCCTGTCCAACACTCTCGCACCAAATACATTGACATTCATCATCATTTCATTTGAGAGTTAGTGGAAGAGGGCCTTGTTGTTCTTGAACATGTACCCACTGAGCATAAAAAAGCTAATATTTTTACAAAACCCCTTGATCTTCTTCGGTTTGAGTTCCTTAGAAAGACCTTGGGTGTAGTGCTCAATCACTAGGGTGTTACCTGTTACTTGAGTGGGTGTGAGTGTTTGGTATTATGTGTACTTAGATGCTATAATCTCATTTTCATTGATTCTTGTCATATGCATTTAGACTCATATGAACGCCTCTCATGCTGCTTGCAAGATTTCATTCTTCTTTGTTCATAGCTCATTCTGAATGCTCATGCTCATTGACTTCATGATCTCATTCTGTACACGTCCTTAAGATAAACTATTGCAGGGGTTTCCGTACAAGTGATCAAAGTTCTCTATGGACCACTAACAGTGTCTCTTATACTTTATTTGAGGAATTAACCTATACTGGCATATCATGTGTGATGTTGAGTCTCTTAACCATATACCATCATTTTTCACTTCCACAGTTCCTCTCTCAGTTCGTTGAAGTCTGGGCATTAGGAAAAGGCTACCTTAGAGGCACTGACTCGACCATCCTTACTGATTTCATGCTTCTCTGGTTTGGTCTTCATACTCGTGAGCGTGCATGCCACCAGTGAGTGCCCACAGGAAAGAAAAGTCAAAAATAAAAAAATAAAATAAAAAAAAGGACTCATTGATTGAGGGAGAGCCTCCGAGTTTACTCAACAAATACCCCTTGTTTCCTAGTGGTTTGACTTTTCTCTGTGATGTTTAGTTACTCTTGCTGGAGGTCCAGCCATTCGATCACTACGAGGATTAACTCTAGCTCTGTGGCCTCTCAAGGATTGCACACACACACACACACACTCATTATGTGAGCTCTCATGTTTGTTTCTGAGGTGTGCATTCCTATGTAGCTTATACTCATCGATCAATTTTTATCTGACTTGCCCATGTTATTCTACTTTATATTGTCATAATTGCAAGTTTGCGGGCTTCATAGTTTGTAGATTATCTCATCTTAGTGTCGCATTATTGCTATTGTGCTTACCTCTATTTGTTACAGGTCCCATTTGACAGGGTGAGTTGGGTTTTAATCTGCTCAGAAGGGTGCATGTTTCATTGTTGTTTGTTTTGCCCCCGCTTGAGCGTAAAGAGTGGCGCTCAAGTGGAAATGTCACTCTTCCAGCACTCTTGCAGAGGCGACAAACTTCTGAGAGGGTTTTTTTGACGCTCAAGCGCATGATTCCTTGCTTGAGCATAGCTATGCGTGTCCAGGTTCTCGCTCGACTGTGTAAACCCTCGCTCGAGCGGACTGGTTTGCTTTAAAAACCAAGCCCTCGACTCTTGAGTCCATTTTTCCTTCAAACTCTCTTCCTCTCTCCTAGGGCTTCGTCTGTGGTGCCTTTCCTTCCTCTTGCGACTTGGATTGACTCGCGTGCATGACTTTCCTTGCTTTCATGTGCTCTTCTTCCATTTCTGGTTTGTCTCCTTCTTCCTTTTTATTATTTATTTATTTTGTTTTTATCTTATATTGTTTTTTTTACTGCTTGAGGTATTGGGTGTGGTATCTTCGCCTTTGTGTTTAGTTGTTGTTCTCCACTTGTTCACACACTTTCACAGTGGGTTGTACCTGTTGAGTTTCTCATGGGGTTGGTTCGGACATTTCTGTATGCAATGTGATTATATTTTGTCATTCTCTTGGATCTTTGGTTTTCTGCTCTAATGGGTTATGGGATATTGGGCTTTGTCGATTGGTATTATCACTGATTCTTGTTCTATTGTGACTTTCATTATGCCTATTTGGATTTTATTTTGCACTTCTTATGCTCTATGATCTCACTGGGTGTTTATTCTGGATCCTGTTATATTGTGTTATATTTGCGGGTTGATCCTACTGATTTGGTTACTGATCTTGGCTATTTGATTTTTATCTATTTGACCTCTGCTACTAATGGTTTGTTTGTGTTTTTGGTTTTGGTTCTTGTCTTGAGTTGGGGGGTTTGTGGTTGTCTCCATTGGGTATCCTTGGCTTAGTCATGTCCACCTCTAAATGTAAGAAGTCAACTCCCATTCGCCCTACTTATAACACAGACCGGTTTCCATCCCCTGAAAAAGCCAATTCATTTAGAGAGTCTTTGTCACGGCCTCAAACCCGCCCCTAAAAGTTTGGGCATGACCCGTTTGAAAACAAACATTAAACCTGTTGTATATAACATATGGGGCCTTATCGGAAGCACATAATATGAAAATAATGATACATATAAACTCCATTGAGCTACTTCTATATGCCAGGATCTCATACATCACGTGCATCATAGTAGATAGGTAAAGTACAAACTATATCCCGGAGCATCGGTTATATACGACTACATATATAGACTCAGCCCTATAATTGGGCACATACAAAAAACATTGAAGTTTTATACATTCAACCTTGGGTGGACAATCAAAAGTAAGCCAACATCTTAACAGATTTTACAAAATAAATATTCTCATGCAGTGCCTGGACCCACGAAGGTTGACAAAAGAAAACGGGTGCCATGGCTAGGACTGACCACCTGGTTAGTTGCCTACAGAAACAGACATAACACAGAGTGAGCTAGGCTCAGTGAATAATAGTACATAAACGATGCAATGCTCAACTTGAATTATAATACATATCAATGCATACATAACTTAGGTTAATTTAGTTTCAAAACGACCTTAGGCCCAGTCTTGAAACATAATGGCTTGAAACATAATATCTTGGAACATAATGGTTTTAAGCTCTTGAATAGAGTGGCATAAAGCCCTTGAATATAGTAGCATTAAACTTGTAAACGTGTTGGCATATAGCCCTTGTACTTATGGCATGAAGCCCTTGAACATATGGCTTGAAGCCCGTAAACATGTTGGCATATAGCCCTTGTACTTATTTGTATGAAATCAAGAGGTGTCTCACACGGATTCTAGCGGTGACTCACATCGTAGCACTTAGTTCCGTGTAGCACTTTGTTTCATATCATAACAACTTATACGAAATGGCCATAGGCCTCATAACTTTCACATATGTATGGACTCAAGAGGTGGCTCGTACGGATTCTAGAGGTAGCTCGCACTGCAGAACTTAGTTCCGTACAACACTTTGCTCCATACCAGAAACACAGGATGGCCTTTGGCCTAATAGATCATACAAAATGGCCATAGGCCCATATTGGCTTTAAGCCTAGTCCATATATGGATGGATTCAAGAGGTGTCTCACATGGACTCTAGAGGTGGCTCACAACATGGCACTTAGTTCCAAGTAGCATTTTGTTCCATCCCAGGAATTAATAGGTTTTACAGACCAAACCATACATATCATGTCATACCAGAAACGAAAACAAATTCATACATACGCATTCTGCTTGAATCATAAATAGCAATCCGAATTCATACTTGACTATGCTTGGCATTTCAATAGCGCTAACAAATCAATATAACGCATTCTTGTTAGTTTTATAAAGGAGTCCCCCGGTACTGAGAACTTGTAACATACTTGAACTTGTAATATACATGAACTTGTAACATATGTAAACTTGTAACATAAACATACTTAAACTTGTAACATACGTGACCCACTATATTATTACCCCCGGGTAAGGGCCTTGTGCTAAGGATGCCTTGAATACCTTTATCTAAATGGACGATCATTCAGTGATTCAAAACGTACATGTTAGAATATAAGGCATTTCTTGTCATATCACGTTATTATTGTATGCTTAACAAAGATAGAATAATTCACATTTTCATGAGGGTTACACACTAATGTTAAACTTTTGCACTTATGTCGTGGTTTCTGAATAACTTCTAATTCATATGAATACACATAGCCTTCTAATTATTCTGATTCTTCGAAGGTGTCTACACTTAATAACCTATAATTGATTGGCCTGTGGCCTATGAACAACAAAACAGTAGGCTCTCATCTTTACTCAAAATCCATTTTTCAAGAATGAACATAATTCCTTTCTATTCATTAAGAAATGGCGTAGTTCACTTGATCTATTAATCAGTAGCATATAGAAGCATACACCTTTGTTTGATCGTTCATATATGTTAACATAGTTGACTTGTAATTAACAGAGTACTAATGGTAACCGTTACATCATTCACATGAGTTAACATAGTTAACTTAAGTCTAACAGGACATTCCTAATAATTATTAACAAAAGGTAAGCACATTGTACAAATTGAATGATATCAGAGATACGTGAATACCATGGTTCCATAGTGCTTATACGTACCCTTGCTTCATCATGAATCTCTATAGTTATCTTGGAAATAACGTTAGTATTCTTTATCAACAGTAAATAAAATGTACTGTGGAATAATGCCTTTAGATTTTCCAATCAACATATTGTTAACATAATTACTTGCAAGGTACAGAATGCTAACATTAAGAATCATTAACGATAATTGAATGTACGACTACCGTACTACTACTCACAGTGCTACAACGGAGTACTTGTCCCTCCTGGAATGTGCCCTATACACATACATAACTTAGACATTAGTTCTTTTTCTTTCTTAATTCATTTCCTGCATCATTTCACTTCGAACGAATTTACAAGCATCTTAGGAACTTCAAACATGAATTTCAAAAATACCAGAGGGTTAAGCACGCAAAACAGAGTGAATGAATTTTTGCAGTTTGGACCGCACGTGCGGCTGTGAGCCCCGCACGTGCGGTAGTGCTTCCCGCACGTGCGGCAAGAAGCCCCGCACGCACGGCGATTCTGGCAGAAAGCAGTTCGAAAATTCAGCAAAAATCCAATTTTTGGTACTCTTTTTCAAGGCTCAAAATAGGTTCTTTAATGGTTAGAATATGGTTCAAAAACATGTAAATAGACATCATAACATATATCAATTTCAATATAACTTGGATCTTTGATCTTTAAAACTTATGAACATGACCCAATTCCACCATGCTTCCAATTCCTTACACATACACACATATAAGCAACCATATATCCATATAGATGGGTTCAAGTTTGATAATTGAGGAAATAAGATGAATTCTCACTCAATACAACTGCAAATCAATTCAACAAAAAAGATAACAACTCCATAAATCATTTAGCACAACAACATAGAGGAATTTCTTTTTTTTTTTTTCAAAGAGAGAGAGAGGTCTTACCTTGAGTCAAATTCTCCACAATCCTCTAAATCTTCCCTAATTCTTCCCTTGAAAGACTTTTCTTTTCTTTTTCTCCTCCCTAATTCCCCCCCATTTTTTTTAACCCTCTCAGGAAGTGTTTTTGTTTTTAAGGTTCATAAGTCAAATGACTTAAGCATATACATATATATATATATATATATAAAGTGAATAGGACAAAAATGCTTATTAATTTCAAATATGAAATTAATTTTGGATTATCAAGCCTCTAAGGCTCTCAATTTCTGATCCAATTGTGGCGGATGCTTTCCTTACTAAACAGATATAGATTTCAAATCATAACATCCATGTGTTTAAACTTAATTTCTCATGAAACTCTACATTAAGCATTTAAATGCGCAAAATAAGGGACTGAAAGTATATCAGAAAACATGTACGAGGGTTGGGTCATTACAGTCTTACACCACTAGGACTGTCCATCTTGAACGCAATGTCCAGCTAAATACCTTTGAGTCCATCCACATTCGACCTTTGTTTGATCAATTGGGGGGAGATTTGGTCATTTCTTTCTTTGGCCGTCAAAACCTTGATTGGTGCGGGAATTTATTGTAATATTGAGGGGATTGACGATATTGGCCCTACTTTCAAGACCTGGGTCAGGTCCAGGTCCATCACCATTACACTTGATCTTATTCGTGAGCTATTAGGTATTGGTCAAGTCTTTCCTTGTTACTATCCTTTCCCTATTTGACCCACATGTGATTTCACCGAGGTGGCCACTGCTTTGTGTGGTACGCCCCGTTCTTGGATCCAAGGCACTTTGATCAAACAGAATGAGCTTCTTCCCCAGTTCCGTTTACTCAACCTCATTGTTTGTGCCAACATTATTGTCACCACTCATAGCTTCGAAATAAATCAAGAACAAGGATTTGTTCTTTTTTGTATTGTTCACCACTGTTCTATCAACCTTGCCATTCTGATTATTCAAAAAATGGTCGCTGCTTTTGAGAGAAATAACGTAGGTCTTCCTTATGGCTGCCTTATTAACCGACTTCTCACCAAATTTGAGGTTCCTTATTTTGATAAGGATGAATTTTCTTTTCTTAGCCGCCTATTCATCAAAAAGACTATCTCTCAGAGTCAATATCATGTCAAGGGGGTTCCTTCCGGAGTGGGTAGTTCTAGTGCAAGTGCAGGAGATGCTCCTTTGACCGAGCAGGTCGAGTATGACGCTACAGCTGCAAGAGAGGCTGCTGGTGAGGGGGAGCAGCTTCCTTCGGCTCGTTCTATCAGAGGCCAGCTGCGTCAGTTTGAGTAGTCCATGGTTTCCCATTTTGATTGCTTGGAGGGCCGGATGGATATCCTTGATGCTCGGCTTACTGATCTTGAGACTACTACCGATGCTCTGCTCACTGCATTAGAGGCCTCCTCTAGCCGCATTGATGAGTCTGTTGCTTAGTCCTCCTTTTATCTTTCCCAGATCTTGTCCCTCCTTCAGATGCATCCATCTCCACAGCTACCAACTTAGTGATGCTTGTTTTCTTGGCTAGTATATTTCTTTGCACAATTTTTTCTCTTGTTTTTTGTTTCTTTTTAAATTGTGTTTTCCTCCCGGACAAAAAGGGGGAGTAGATATTTGGAGATATTTTTTGGCTTTATAGTTATTTGGGATTTGAGGGCTTTGTTAGGTTTTGGGTATAGATAAGTTTTAGTGCATGGATATTGGAATATGTTTGAAATAGATCACGTTAGATATATATTTGGCTATTGTGCTTATTTTGATCTATTTGTCTTATCTGGTTCCACAGTTTTGGTTTGTATGGTTGTTTCCACAGGTGGATTGTTCAAAATGTTCCTAAGTGTTTCATATTTGAATTCGGCTCTTGTGGTTTTGTAGTGGTTTTTCTATTTTCTATTTTTTGTTTTTGTTAAAGTCGAGGCTTTTGATTGTGTTAGTTAGTGTGTTTAGTGGGTTTGTTTGATAAGAAAAATTGTTAGAAAAGTTTTGTCCGGGAATTGACAAAGCAGAAGATTGTTAGGACCCCACTTATTGTCAATTCTGTGAACAATCTTGGGTTTCATTGAGTCGTAATTTTCTTCTGTTTTTGGTCTTCCCACGCGAGCGGGGAACGTGGCGCTCGAGTAGAGTTTCCACCATCACAGTACTTTGGCTTGTCTGCAAAAAATACTGTGTGGTGTGATTTTATGCTAGAGCTTAAGTTCTTACTCTCGAGTGTGAATCTTGGTTTGAAACACGCATTTTAGCGTCCCCGCTCGAGCGTTCATTCCTATGCTCGAGTGGACTTCACGATTTCAGCAGTTATAAAACTGCAGGTTGCTCCAAATCTAGGGTACGTTTTTAAGATCTTCTTTAAGGGTTTTATGGCTTTCCTTTGGGGCTGTTTTTCTATTTTTCCTTGAAGTTTGATTGAGTATTAAACTCATGTTTTGATAAGCACACATCAAGGAGTTTGATTGTTCATCTTTAAGAGTGTTCTTCTTCGGGGGAATCTGAAGACTCAAGTGCAGAGGAGTCGAAGGAGTTTGATGCTGTGCACAGTCGTTGATTCGATAATGGATGTTGTGGATTCAACATCAATCTGATCAATTCCGAGACGAAGGTTGCGGTGAAAGATATATAGATTGTTGAAGACAAATTGACAGAGTTTGGGTAATTTGTTTGGTATATTTGTAATCTTTTTTTCTTCAGTAGTGGATTGATTTATGGCGTTTCGTCTGTGGTTTTTTAATCACAATTGGAGGTGCTCCAATAGTGATTTTTTCCATGTAAAAATTGTTTGTGTCTATTTATTGTTTTTGAAACAACAATCTAAATCACTTTCATACGTGCTTGATGATTTAGATTGTTAGTTTTAATTGATTAGGAATTGACACAATTAATCTTGATCTAATCACGAATCACTTAGGTTTTTCATATATATATATATATGCATTTTTCTATGACATTAGGCAACGAAATTTCGGAAGGTCCATAATTAGTGGAATAAAAAGTAATCTATATAGGGGAACATTAGATTTTAACTGCAGATCAAGATATTATATTAGCTTAAAAGATTAATTCATAAATAGATTTTTATCATTAAAAATCTAAATTGTTGGAATTGATATACATGAAACCACATATCCATTAAGGATATTTTGAAAGATAATATATAAGCTAGATAACACCATAGATCCTAAAATGCAACTTAAAATTATAGAAGCAGATAAATTTGAACCTACTAATAAAATACCAATAGATTAAATTACACCTAAAAAGTAAATTCTAATGAAATTAAACTAGATAATAGATGGATAGAATAACCTTAAAAATATTACAAAAAGAAAAACGGGGGACTTACGTATAGGTCCTATTATGTGAATTTATTAACTAATAAGTCCTGTGAGAATTAATGACATTTTTCATCAAATACTATTAAAAAAAGGTAACTAATTGTTAATTTTCAGTGACAGTCTGTGTAACGCCCTCAAATAACAACATTAAACCCAACATATAAGACATGCATTGATATGTAAAAGTTCCATATTCTTCCATTTATCAGAATTCCATTACATAAGTATTGCATGTTAACAACAAAAGCAAATGCCCTAAGGGCTTACAGCTTTCCAAGTTAACACTTGGTTACAACAAAAGAAGAAAAACGGGGGACTTACGTATAGGTCATATTATGTGAATTTATTAACTAATAAGTCCTGTGAGAATTAATGACATTTTTCATCAAATACTATTAAAAAAAAGTAACTAATTGTTAATTTTCAGTGACAGTTTGAAAATTTTATCACAACAAATGTCACTAATTATAAGTTTTAGCGACAGTTTAAAAAAATCGTCAAAAAAAAAGTCACTAATTTTTAACTTTCACCGGTAGTTTGAAAAATTCGGTATAGAAAAATATCATTAATTGTAAATTTTAGCAACAATTTATAAAAACCGTGACCAAAAAAAGTCACTAGTTGCCAATTTTTAGTGACATGTAAAAAATTGTTACAAAAAATTGTTTTTAGCGATGATTTTACTAAGACTTATTTCAATAGGACTTGATGGGAATTAAATCTAACTATTAGGACCTATTGATAGTTTACCCAAGAAAAAATATAATAAAAGTTGATAATACATGAACTATTAAAATAGAAAGTCCTAGCACTTCGAAAAATAATGACGAAATAAATAATATAAGTATATCATCAGGAAGACACTATAGATAATTCTAGTATACGATCCAGTAGAAATTCAGTTAGTAAAAGAATAATAGGATATAGGACCACGAGTGTACCAATATATGAAGATGAAGAAAATCTAATGGTTTGGGCAAAAGAATATGAAGAAGAGACACAAAAGGAATATGACACATTCGTAAAAAGGTACAGCAAAAAGAATGAAAAAAAGAAAACAAAATGTCATTAGCATATACTAATTTTAATACTATATAAATATACCCATAGAAGTATGTATAGAAGGATTTAATAATTACAAACTATGTGTTTACTTAGATAGCGGATGCTCAGTATGCTTTGGGAAAATAAAACTTTTTACCAAAGTATATGTGGAAAAAGCAAAATCTACCATAAATAGTTCGAATAGCTAACAATAGCACAATGATCCATAATGACGCTAGATAAAACTTAGTTATAGAAATAAATTCAATTACCTTTGTTATTCCCAAACTCTAGGGCAACTGATCAACCATTACATGATTTAATCACAAGAAACAACTTCCAACGATTATATAGTCCTTGTACTCAAATGTTGCATTATGTTATTTTTACAATTAACAATAAGCCGGTTGAGGTTTTAAAGCTAAAATAGCTGTTACGCATAACAACATTGACTTTGTCCGCATCAAGCTTGGTGATGAGGTAATCTCTTCAACTGATCACAAAACTTCACTAAGTATTAAAGAACTTAGTATTTAGGAAAAAATTCAAAAAGAGCAACAAGAAAAATGTAAAAATTTATATAGTGACAATTCCTTAAAATTTTGGCTCAGAGATAAAAGTATAGCTAAAATAGACCTAATCAACCCAAATAAAATAATTAGAGTAAATCAAATGGTATACACTTATAATGATAAGGATTTAGAACAGAGATAGAAGACCTAAATAATGGGTAATGTCTTTAAAGAACTAAATAATGTTTGTCTCGTATTTATAGATGATATTTTAATCTTTTCTAGATCTATAGAACAACATAAATAGATATCAAAATAATAACTAACAAATGTGAAAAACATGGAATAGTTTTAGGTGAAAAGAAATGTATATATGCTCAAAAGGAAATAGAGTTTTTAAGATTAGAAATAAAAGTAGGGTCAATAAAAATGCAAAGTTATGTTCTGAAAAAAAAAAAAATTTTAAGATAAAATCACGAATAGAAAACAATTAGAAGTTTTTAGGATGTTTGACTTATGTTTCAGACTTTATAAAAGATTTAGCTAAAATAAGAAAACTATTACAAAAGAAATTTATAAAGGATGAGAGTTGGACTTGGAACTCAGCCGACTCTGCTTTAGTAAAATTCTTTAAAAAAAAAATGTAAAAATTTGCCTACCCTAACCCTTCCTAATGAAGAAGATGAACTAGTACTAGAAACAGATGTAATTAACAATCATTGGAGTGCAATGTTAAAAATAAAAGAAAATAATTAACTATGTAGGTATTGTAGTGGAAGTTTGAACCAAGCTGAATGTAATTATCTTAGAATGAAAAGACAACTATTAGCCATAATTAAAGAAATAGAAAAGTTTTTAATATTTTTGGCACTAAAACCATTTTTAAAAAGTACTGATTGCAAACGCCTGCTAGGATTCGTTAATAAGAATTTATCTGACATGCAAGCACAAGGGAGACTTCTATAATAGCAACTCTAGTTAAAACAAATTACTTTTGATATAGAACATATTAATGGTAATAAAAATAGTTTAGCAGATAATCTAACTCTAGAACTGGCAGATGACATTCATATCCACAAGACTCGCACCGCCAGAGAAATAAACACTCTTGGCAGAAACGTAAGAAGTGCTGGATTTGGTAATGCAAGATAGCTCTATTATTAGAAAATTACAGATAGCGGGGAAGAGTCATTCCATGAACGAGCTCAATAGGACCACCCATTCAGTCGCCAAAGCCTTACTAAGATTAGAAGTATTAAAGTCACTTCTCTAGCTCCCCTAGGATATACAAAATAAAATAAGAGAATGTACTTATGTTAAGTTATTTTTGGAATGGTATAAGGAAAGTGTCATCCATCTGGGAACTCAGTTGTGCTACTTTAAAGGAAGAATAGTCATGTACAGTTATCGAATGTTAAAAATTTCACTCAATCCAGACAAGGTTATTAACCCAAAGGATCCTTTGGTTTAGATGTGGAAATTTGGAATAGTCAATACATTTCACATTCCACCCCACCTTCAGACTACCATGTTTTCTCAGTTCACAAAATTTCAACAATTCATGTTCAAAGAATCTATGAAGTCTACAAAGAATGTCCAAGCATAGCACCCATTACATTTACAACTGCACAAACAGAGGTAAATGATGGGCATCTAAATACGGCTCATTATCTGATAAAGCTAAAAGACAAGAATGAAGTGATCCCCTATAAATGTGATTGGTTTAAAGATTGAGAAGAACCTTTTATAGTTGATCCAACAGAGGTAAGGGCAAAAGGATTTTTCTTAATATTCCAAGAAACTACAAAATTAGCAAGGGTTGGGTTTTAATTAGTTCTTACGGTAGAACCACCTTTGCAATAACACCATCATTGGCATAAAAAATAGTTGTTCTAGGATTGCTTTATGAATTGGTATATGATTACTTGGAACAAGTGGATTCTGGAACATATTTATCTAAAAGAGGATGTAAGGTTTTAGGAAAGTATCTAATGGGGCAAGATCTAGAATAATTGGATGCTATGTTTGAAGAATATGATAGTGATTATGATCTCAATGATGTCAAGTGATAAGGGAGTATGGAATTTAGATAATGCAATGGATTGACAAAACTATGGACAGGTTGGCAAAACTAAGGGCTATGTGGGCTACACCTCCATATGACTACTCCACCAGCTTGTCTCTTGTTCATAAATAACATGTGGTCACCATGTGACTACACCACCTGCTTGTTTGTATCTTGTTTGTCTTTTATCAACAATAAAATATAGTATCTAAAATATTTTACATTTATAGATTAGGATGAAGTCCGAACTTGAAGTCCAGAAGTGCCTATAAAAAGGCCTTCAACAAGAGCAAAGGGGATACAAATTGCCTAGAATATACTTGAAACTAAGAAACAAGTATGAACCTTGGGCCTTCTTAGAGAAAACAATATTCTAGCAATCTAACAGCCTATAGGCACCCTTTTTCCCTGTAAATTTTTTATTCAATAAACAAAAATCTTTTCTTTTTCAAAAAGAAGTGTGTTGCTTCTATAGGTTAGGTTATTGATCTTAGGTATCCTACATAACAAAAGAAACAGCTTTTAAAGTTATGATCTAAGGGAGGAAACGAAACAGATCTGTGTTGAGCCTGATTTAAGGAATGCAAGGTTAAGATTAGCCACCTCTGTAAATTAGAAGTTTGCCAACGCCAGAGCCCAACATCGATTATGTTCGGGTAACGGTCAAAATCTTTAGATATTGTTCTTATTTTGAAAGCATAATAAGCCTAAAATCAAAACATTGTAAAAATATAAGAACTAAAATATATATATATTTTTTTAAATGAGTGTTTATTAGCATTTTTATGTTCAAGATTGATTGTTAGATTGTAATCAATTAGTAGTACTAATCACAAACTGTCAACAACGTCGTTATTTTCTACAAAATCTACTCAATACTAGGATTGCTAGAGATACAAAATTTACTAGAAAAAGAGTTGATAGAATAACTCAAAAATTATATATTATCTACAACAACTAGACTTACTACCTTAAACAAAAAAATTATACATAAAATAACAATTTAAAAAAATTGTAATTAATTAATTTCCACATCAATGCCGTGTTAGCCAAACCACATCATATAGGCCAATTTGGGCAACATAAAAATCGGTGAATCTTGTACCATTGATGAGATTAACTATTTAAAAGTGGCTAGAGAAAAGTCTCTACAAGGAGGCTTAATTTTTAGGTCAATTGAATACTTTCAAAAATTAAAAAAAAAAATATTACTGAAGACTCAAATTTTTTACAGACCTGATAACATAATGTCTCTATTCTCACAATAACTAGAAAAAAAAATCATAATATCTTATTTTAAAGTTTAGTCTAAGGTCATAGATAACATTCAGTCATTATTTCTCTCTAGTTATGATATATTTAGGTTAATGCCAAAAGTCTTTCCATAAAATAAGAATAAAAATATGGACGGCAATCTGGCAGCCAGGGTGAGATGAGAACGGGTTTGTAGTGCTTTGCTATTGTTTTGAATTAAATTGGGGAGGTAGTAGGGGCAGGGTGGGGATAGGTTTAGTTTTATAGCGTTTAAAATAACAATACATCTAGGAAGTCTCCCCAATTTACTTAAAAATTTATCAATTATCTACATGGCAGCTGTCATGACCCAAACCCGTCCCTATAGGTTTAGCGTCATAACTGGCCCGTAATCGTTGGATTACCAAAGGCCTCTGTATAGAATAACATACAATTAAGGGGCTAGCGGAAGCAACTATACAAAATACAATGTCTATAGAGCTGTGCAGACATACATGTGACAAAAAATTTAAAGCTTTATATACATATGAGTGACGCCAAATAAACAACAGTCTTACGTCACCTGATATACAGACAAAACAGAATGGGACTTAGCCCAATATATAGATAAATAGAAATTTGTTCAGATTTCAATAAAAGAAAACAAAGTCTTAAACTTAGTTCACAAAACTCGACCACTTCTCAAAAAGGGAACCTCTTCGGGAGGCACAGTGGCTGGCAGACGGACAGAACTCCCGGCAATCAACTTTGAGCCTGGTCAAGTGCCTAATCACCTACATACATAAATAACAGAATGAGCTGGAGCCTAGTGAATAATAGCAAAGTAAAGGGTTTAATGAATGTTGTTCATAACATATACATAAAATAGGATTCGGTTTATATTAGAAATGGATTCATATTCTTGTTCAGAAATCAATATTCATAACAGAAATGGATTCAAAATCATATTCATAATCAGAATTTACAGTTAATCATACGTGGTACATCCATTAGCACTAACAGAAACAGTTGACCCATAAAGAGACAGCCATGAAGGCATACAGTTGGCTAGCATGCACGAAGACAGTACAGTTGGCTCATGAGACGTACAATTGGCCCATAAACGGGACGTATACAGAAGGGTCCATAACAGTTGGCTCATGAGACGTACAATTGGCCCATAATTGGGCCATAACAGAATAGACAACAGATGTCATCCGAAGCTAAGAGTGCCACAAATACATTTCAGAACATTGGACAACAATTCATTCATGTAGAAAATAATATTTCAGAAAACAGATCATTTTATATTATTTAGAAAATACTTATAATTGAACATAGCTTTACAAAGTTATTACTCACTCAGATGGGTCCAATAGCAGAATAGGTTAAGCAGACAGATCAGACAGCTTATGGCGCGTGGCCTACACAAACTCATAGCGGATACACATTCAACACACATCACAGATATTAAATTTATTATTCCTCTTTCATGATGTGTGTTCCTAGCTCTTATCCTCATTATTATGTCTTAATTAGGACTTAGGAATGCCTAGGATGCAATGAGGATGCCAAAATGTGCTTTGGAACACTTAGTTAAAATTTCAAAAATAGGGCAGTCCGTTTGAGCGCGACATCAGTCGCTCGAGTGGTCTGCAAGGTCTGCAAAAGTGCTGGTAGCATGATTTTTCTGCTCAATGGACGCTCAACGGTTGTTCGAGCCAAAGACTGAGTAAATAGGGTCTTCGTTCGAGCGCAACTTCCTACGTTCAAGCGGTCTGCAAAAGTCTGTGAAACTTCTGGGAGCTTTCATTTTACGCTTGAGCGCAACTTCGGTCACTCGAGCGCAAGTTCTGTGGCTCGAGCCAACCCCCAAACTTTGCAAAAGTACTGGGAGCTCGCATTCTCCGCTCGAGCGTAAACTCCACCGCTCGAGCGAAGGATGTAAATTATGGAATTTCCACATTGCAGTTCTAAGTTCAAAACTCGATTTTAAACCTTCAAAACACATCTTTTGGGGCCAAAACTTAGTAAAACATTGAGAAACTCATAGTACATGATGAATTATAAACCATTTTGCAAAATCAAGCTCAAAAGCTTTGCCAATTGTACAAAACTAAACTTGAAATATAGAAAACATAACATGCATGAGTTGACATGAACTTTAACTTTCCAAAAAAAGATCAAACATGGTAAAATGGTATGAAACTTGATGAATTTCCAAAACCAAGCTATGATCAATGCATGCATGTGAGAATTCTTCAAAATCAAACTCTAAATGCAAGAGAATTTGCATGCATGTATGGTTATCTTCTTAATTCTTCTTCCTTAGCTCAATTAATCTAACTCCCTTGAATTCATGCATGAAACAACCCCATTACATAACTAAAAGGGTGAATTTCTACCTTAAACCTTGAACTCAAGTGTAAAAGTTTAATCTTCCAAGTTCTCTCCAATTTCCCTCACTTTTCTAGCAATTCCCCTTAATTGAGCTCAAGTCTCCTCTTTCAACTCTCTCTCACGTTTTGTTGAAGAAGATGATGATCAAATGGATTCTAGAGGCTATATTGACCTTATATAGGCTGACTTGGTTTAGGTTAATAAAGTAGGATTAAGTTAAGCTATGCTAACTTATTTAATCTAATTTATTCTAATTATTTGGTTCCGAATCGAATTCCAATTACACCTACCATAATGTTCTAAAAATTCCAAACAACACATAAACCAAGTCAATTTCGTGATCAGATGCTGATAAGGCCTTTAATTCGCAAAACAAAACAGAAACACAAACAAATATTTCTACGACAGACAGATACGAACACAAATAACACAATTCACATGCAATTAACTAAGAATTTCCTCTTAATTACATATTAGGCATTCTTAATCAAAGATTAAAGCAAATCACAGGTTAGGGTTGTTACAGTAGCTCACCTTAATGTGGAGGCTATTTTTATTTAAAAGAAAAAAAATATATATATACAATAACCCAGCCTTAACATAATTCAATTAATTAAGTAATCAATCTATATAACTGATATAGAGAGAATAAATTCAATGATTATTAATAAAACTCACGTACATAATAAAAAAAAAAGAAAGAAAAACCTCACATAATTAAGTTATCAAAATTAAGTTATCAATATGTATTATTGATTTCAAAAGCCGCACGTAAATAAGTGATTATTAAGAAAATATCAAAGAACAAATATGTACGGATCTACCAAAACTTAGAAATAGTTGCTTTTCTTAAACAAGAATTAATTATAGAACTTGATACAATTCACTTTCTCTAAGGC